>JAUYWG010000039.1:18713224-18740283 GCA_034779775.1 Enteromius afrohamiltoni | reverse complement strand
GTTCTGCCCTAACACACTAAAATAACGTTTGTATTAGCGTTAACGATACTTTAGCATTAAATGTAACTTACTCTCTTTCACTTGAAGCGTCTAAAAACGCGAGGCGCGTCGCTTCCTCCACCAATTTCAGAGCGAGTATGCGCTCGCGCTTCTGTACTAGCGTCTGCAACCAGGCAACCATAAAGGCGCTGTCAGTGCTTTGAATTTTAAACTGCGCGGCTCTATTGAAAATAAAGATCTTTCCCGCGCAAATCGCGCTGCATGTAAACGGCCCGGCGACACATCGCGGATTGTCCGATCACGTGGGTCACCTGTTTTGGTTTCAAAACGGCGAATTTATCACTTTAAAATGTACAGTATATTTTTTGGGAAACTTTGGTTCTGCCATGAAAATCGTTGTCGCTCACGTCACAAATATAAAATTAAAAATAGCCAAAAATATAAAAAACTGCAATGCATCCAGGTGCAGCATGATGAAAAATTGGACATACAACGGATTGCATGAGTATACAGAAGTCAATTTACAGTAAAGTGTTATTATTAATACATGAACAATCAGCTATATGCTTCAGAAGTTTTTTTCATTGTTAGTTCCTGTTAGCTAATGCAGTACTGTAACAAATACAATTTTCTGTAAACTAATCCAAATTGTAGGATGTAGATGTTTAGAGCTGTGAGTTAATGAATCATTTAGATTCGGGTTGCTTTGATGCTTTTAATGAACAAGTCCGAGTTCTCTTATTTACATTTATTGTCAATATATATTTCATGTTTATTCATTTTGATACATAAGAAATATAGAAGACAGTTTATTCATAAATATTTCATTTAAAATTAAAATTACTTAAAAAGAAAATACAAAATAATAAAACTGCATATTAAATACTTGGCAATATGTGTACACACAGATAAAACGTGTTCAATCAAAACCTCACATTCTCTCAGCACCATCCAATCCGGTAACAGACAAGGTTTATGGTCTTCCTATAAGATTGTGATTTCGGTTTCCAGATTCTTGTAAGCCTCATCCTGTAGCTCATAGATCTGGTCCATACGCTGGAATACCATGTGACCTTTCTTACCTAAGAAAGTATAATGTAAATCAGCTGACACCAGCACCTTTAAACTTTAAAATTGCTTAAAAAACGTTGTCATCTGTATACTGTAGTATGAATGCAAGGCACACCCAAATGCAATGCTTATGATTTTCATTCAGAATATAATAGACTATTCCAATATTTTATTTCAGAAAATTGTATTTATTCTAGATTATTATATGATGTTGAGCTTTGGAGATGGTCTAATCTGCAATGTTTTCATACAAAGACACCATCATTGCCTGACTAGGCAGCAAACTAGCTGCCTCTGGATTCAGGCACAGCCTATATAGGGAGAAAAGCAGCACATGACACAGGTGCAGTAGTTACAGCTTCAGGGTCACGTACCAAAGGACAGTACTGTCTCTCGTGCGGCATTCCTCAGGTCTTCATCTGTAGAGCGCCACAGTTCAGCCACCTGCTCTGCGCTCTCTGAGGCCTGAGAAACCACAAAACCTCCATCACAACACATCAAAATCAAACTGACAACACAAACTTGTCAGAAAAATTGTTGATCTGAACAAATATACACTAACATTTCAAATTGTACAGTTTTTGAAAGAAGTATCTTAGCTCACTATATATATACACATTCTATTTTTGAGGCTTTTCAGAGACACCAAATGTTTGGAGGTTTCACCATGACCACACCTTCTCCAAGGTCTTTAAAGATGGCTAACACTAATTTAGCGAACAATTGTACATCTTTACAGAAATATTATCATATTTTGTAATTGTCATTTAAATCTTTCAAATGATTTGTCATAAAGCAACATCTCAGGAAAATGTTAAAGGGATTTCAATCCAAATATGACTTCCTGTTATGAAACAGGACATCATTTCATACATGTCTGCTGTAGAGGACACCAGGAATAAAAGCATGTTTATTGTACATTTTGGGAGACATAACAATTGAATAGGAAAGTAAATGATATCAATATTTTTATGGAAATATAAGATATTATCATGAAAATCTTGTCACTCCCATTATGCCAAATCTTTTTTCAACATGCTATTTACTATTTTAATTGGTTAGTGTATAGATTCACAGCGTTTAATGGGAAAACCAGTTTAGGGATTTTTTTACACACATATCGCATAAAACAAAACTGTATATGAAATATTTTTTGTTAGATATTTTATAACATAGTTGAGAATCAGCCTTAAACAAGTTTGACATAAAAAAATCCTGAAACCTATTTTTTTGCCTTTTTGATGCATGAATGAAATATGAATAAAATATAATTTTTCAAAAATGTTATTTTTCCTTTTTTTCTTATGCTTTATCCAATGACATGACAAAATACTTAACTCACAAAGCTTTTTTCTGGGTCTCAGAAGGATATTGTGAAACGCTTTTACAATTAATAATACTTTTTAAAATTATTAATGTTGAAAACATTTTCATTTTTTTTTGTTAAATAAAAAGTTAAAAGGAATAGCATTTATTTCAAATAGATTTCAATATCATGTCTTGACTGTCACTTGCATCATAAATATCAACAACACAAATTATGGAACAATTTATTTTACCTTCAGACATTTCAGAGCCAGACAGGCCTCATGCCGCACATGTGTGTTGCTGTTTCTCAGCAGATCCGTGTAGTGAACCACTGCCTACAAAACACCCACACAACTACATCACATACAGAAAGCGCAGCTCACTTAAGCCACATTTCAAAATGCTCAACTGTGAATACATCAGTCACTAAGAATAAAGATATCTTTGTGAAAAACAAAACCTTTCACAAAATGTGGTGTTTAAATGGGAACGGGAATCGAAACGTCTTGATTAGCAACAATTTCTTTATATATTTTGTTTTTGATTAAAGAAAAAGTTCACACTAAAATAAAAAAGGCTGATAATGAACTCATCCTCATGCCATCAAAGATGTAGATGAGCTTGTTTCTTCATCAGATTAAGAGAAATATAGCATTACCTCACTTGTTCACCAATGGATCCTTTGCAGTGAATGGGTGCCGTCAGAATGAGAGTCTAAACAGCTGATAAAAATGTACACGCAGTAATCCTGTCCTTCAATTAGTTCTTAAAGTGAAGTGAGAAGCAATATGTTTGCAAGAAATTGATTTAACTTAAAAGAGTCTGACACAAATATGTTGCGAGACGACAACAGGGGATGGACTTTTTCACCCAAGGAAGCATTGTGTATTATAGACTCAATAATACCGATGTTCTGGAGTAGTGTAGATTACTTGTGGATCATAGTTATGTTTTTATGAGCTGTTTGGACTCTCATTCTGACGGCACCCATTCACTGCAGAGGATCCATTGGTGAGCGAGTGATTTAATGCTCAATTTCTCCAAATCTGTTCCGATAAAGAAACTCATTAGTGTTTACTTATGCAAGTCAATTGTCATTTCCAAATTTGTCTTTGTTAGCAAGTTAGGCCCTTTCTACCTTTGTCCTGAAGGATTTGGAGTGTGAGGCCCTGACGAGGCAGGACGTGGCCGCTGAAGCCACCTTGTGATTGGCGTCTGTCTGTAGCTTGCTCAGGAGCTGGAGGGTGCGTCCCGTCGGCTGCAGCTCAGAGACGCGCTTGCCTTTCAGCTTCTTCAGAGCTCGCCTCCTCTTGGGACTCTCCAGACTGGCTATCAGATACACTGCAGCAAACCGATCCAAGGGAGAAACACAGAGGGAAGTCTCTTAATGAGATCTGTTGGGAAGAATCCTTGAGGGTGATTGATTGATGCTGAAAGCAGTACACTCACGGTGAACCATCCGAGTTTACTGTATTTCAGACTAGTTTCTCTGAGACTGCGTACACTATTGCTATTACCTTCTTTAGAGAGGAGAGAGATGTGCTCCCCGAAGTCAGCGATGCTCCATCTTTTGAGGTAGACTAACAGCTGAAACACAGTCACTCGGTCTGTAGTGCAGCGAGTCACAGACGCCATCATACAGCTGCACTGCACCTGATGCAGCAACTGACTGAAAACTGCAGGACAAAAGAAAACACACCTCAGGAATTAGAAAGAGAATGAGCAATAAAACAGAACAGATAACATAAACTTGTATATACAAACTGTGTGATTTATGTCATTTCTCTAAGAAAGAAATTCACTAAATAAAATAGATTTATTCCTTAAATTATTGGATTTTAGTGTAGTTCAATTCTGAAGGAACACCGAAAATAATACTAATAATAATTATAATAATACAGAAAAATACAATACATACATTTATGCAGAAAATATACTTATTTACTAAATTGAGCTTTTTATATTCTAAAGAAAAAAATAGCCATTTATTTTCACACAAAGCATAGACTATTTGATTATTTTAAAGGCAATTTATATTTCAAACAGAAAGCAATTCTAAAGAACAATGACAAATAACATTACAAAATATAATAAAAAGTATATTATAACAATGATTTAATATAAATTATATAAAAAATATAATAATATAGTAAAATCTAAAAATAAAGCAAATAAATATAAAAGTAATATAAGATATTTATTTACAAATTAATGAATTTTATTTTATTCCAAAAAGAGCATTAGGTTATTTAAAAGACAATTAAATGTTATTTATCATTCAGCAATAGAATAGAATAGAAACATCCCTCAGAAATATAATATAATATAACAGATTATAGTATCAAAATATACCATTATGTATATATGAAATAACAACACTTAATCATTAGATATTTATTAACAAGTTGATGGATTTCATTTTGAAAAATATTAAATCCTAAAAGACAAACAGAATCCAAATTAATTTAATTTAATTATTTGAAAGACAATTCATTACTGATTCAAAGAGAAATACATTCTGTACATATATAATAGAATGGAATAGAAATATCCGGCATAAATAGACACATACATTTTAACATAGTTTGTGACTAAAATTGTCAAGAAAGACAATAAAATAATAAAACATATTTTATTTCATTTTAATCCATTCCGCCCTGAATACACCACTTCAGTAGTCTGTGGATTCAGTTGTTAGAGCATTAGAGGAGCATTAGAACAGAGCGTCCTACCTGCATCAGCCTGGCCTGGCTGTTTGGCTTTGACTTTGTGGATGTAATGTTTGCGCAGTGTCCTGAGAAAGCCATCCGTGGAGCAGCAGAAAGGCAAGTCACTCTCACAGCACTCCTTCCAAAATACTTCAATCCCCTTAGGAGCTCTGGCCAACACTGAGACACATCCACACACATGACTAACGCATCTAGGGCGCTTCACACTGACACGAGAAAAAGCCAACAGTATAAGGTAACAGTCACAGCACGTAATTGCATATTCTAGTGTTACCCTGAAAAGGTATGGGAATGCAAATCTGTTGTAATCAATCATTTGAAAAGTTAGTGTTTGTAGGAAAACTATTGAGATCCAAGGAGAGATTTCTCAGTGGTTTATTTACTCGTCCAAGGCCTGGGATGTTGCTATACTTACATTCTGACACTGAGATCTCCTCTATATTCCTCTGTGACAGAGTGACGATTTTTTCAAGCACATCAACTTGCCGTGAGAGCTCCTCCATCACGTCTTTGTGCACAAGATCGGATTCTGAACACTTGAGAGCCTGGTAAGGAGTAGTGTGTAGAATGTGAATAATGATAACTGTCTGATGATTAGTTTAGACTGATTGCTCACCCCTAGCAGCACCGTGCAGACACTGAGGTGGGTTTCAAGAGTCTGATCCAGGCTGTAGAGCCCTGTGCTGAGTGATGGCTTTCCTGCACCGTCTCCTGTCTGTCTGACCTCTCCTTCACCCGCGTCTTCTGAGGACGGAGAGGTTTTATCCTGAGATGACAGACCCATGCTTTTCAGGGTGTTCTCGTTAAAGGAACCAATCCTGCGGAGAAAAACATATAATACAATAAAACATACAATAAATGTAACCTATGTATTCTGTATATTTTTTAAAGTATTCTAATAATAATATATCAATATAGATTTTTTATCTTTTAACCTGTATTGTTTTTTGCATTTAATTTATTATTATTTTCAAATCTATACCCTATACTGATATTTGCTACAAATTTTAACCATGTTATACATTTATATTTTTTTATATAAAGAAAGTTGTGTAGTAGCATATCAATCCAAATGCAATTAATCATCATGTATTGTTTGAAATATCAGATTGCTAAATACATGAATTAAAATATAATGCAGAGGAAACTGACCTTGAATAAAATAAAGTGTGTACATTTCATGCATTACTCCACTTTACCCACAAGATGGCACTTTAAGCTATCATTTAACATGTCAGCTTGTCTTTTGTAGAGAGATGTGACTTTGCACGAATTCCTCAGCCCAAATGATCAGATCACAGCTAAATACATCTTTCTCTTTTACTTTTTTCTTCTTTTTTTATTAAACACACAAATCTAAAATCTCTATAACAAATATATATCCATAGGGGAAATTAAGCAAATTGTTAAAAGTATGCTTCATATTTAACAAATATTTATTTTTAGGAATTCACACACAACAGCTGAAAGTAAGTTGGTTTACCCAGTGTACCCGAGTCTGAGGCTGCCCATATTTGACATTTCATCTTCATTACAATCTACAGAGAGGAAGTCGAAACTGCCCAGCACTTCCTCTTCCTCTACTGCTAGTGTCTGAGATGAGGGCATCTGTGGAGGGTCAAGGTCCTTCTAACAGCAGGAAATATGAAAATGAAGAGCCAATGAAACAACAGCAAACAAACATTTATCAATGCATAGAGAAAAACAAAGAAACCTCATCAATTTAAAACATGCTTTAAAACAAGTCAATTTTACCCAAAATTTTATATATCTTTTTTTTTTCTTAAACATACATGCATGTGTTTGTATGCACATATTTATATTATTTATATTTATATTACCTACATATTAATTTTACAATAAATAAATAGTTTGACAGCACTAATATATTAAATTAAATTAAATAAGAATATATTATTATTTCTATTTGACTAAATAAATAATAAAAATATGGGGTGGAAATATATATATATATCGGCCTAAAATATGCCTCATCCTTTAAGCCTTTACCAAATTTTGATTCTGGGGTGAAAAACATCCCAGACATGTTCTTTCAAACGATCGTTCATTTTCTTTCATGCATCCGTTTTTAAGTCTTTTAAAGAAGTCTATCGATTCATCCATCCAGCCATCTCACCTTCAAGACCTCATTCAGCTGGCGTATCTGCAGATCTAGCTTCTTTAATGTCTCTGCATTGCTCATTTCCTCCAGCTCTGTATTCAGATCGTCTAGCAGTGAACTGACTCTCTTAGCTACGGCTCTCTTCTGAGCTCTGCCCGCTTTTCTGTCCTTCACCTGGAGTCTGTCTTCAGTTCCCTTCTTGAACAAGGTCTCCTCTTCAGGGGCCTCATTCAGGGCCGTCGTCTCTTGTGCGTCTCCTTCACCTGTGCTGGGGGTCGCCACTCCATTTTGCTTGAGGATGTCAGGCGTGCTGTAGCAGTGGAAGAGGAATATGGAGTCTCGCTTGCTGCCTGCAGGACTGGGTGAAGCTGTGTCAGTCTCTGATGGCCATTCCACACTCTCCTCAGCCTAGGGTTACGAATGGAAAGAAATTAAGTAAGTCTGCAATGTAAAGTAATTTCGGAGTATTTTTTTTTTGCAATTTAATATCTTTGAAACATGTTAAATATCTTAGCACATGGTTTCTTATAAAATATAAATACTTTTTATTATACGATATAAAATATATTAACATACTAATATTTTACTCAAAACAAATAAATAATAGAAAAAAAAACTATTATTTTATTACATTTTATTATAAAAATGGATACTGCCTGGCTGTAATACGAAAAACAAGGCTATACTAAAATTATATTATTTTTATGCATTTTTTTTTTAGACTGAAAATATTTTTATTTAAAAGAAACATCACAGCAGCTAAACTCTTAAATGCTTTTATAAAAAAAATTCATTATATAAAATTTGTATAAAAATGTGTAATGTATTTTTTCTTCATATACATATATATATATACACACACACAAATTCAGTAGTCAATATTTGAAGTGGAAATATATCAAATATAATTACATTTATTTAATTTTTTTTGCGCTTTAAAATGACTTACTTTTAATAATAAAGATACTAACTAAAATAGCATTATTATTAAGCACTTTAAATGTTTTTTTTTT
This sequence comes from Enteromius afrohamiltoni, assembly GCA_034779775.1. Taxonomy (NCBI): domain Eukaryota; kingdom Metazoa; phylum Chordata; class Actinopteri; order Cypriniformes; family Cyprinidae; genus Enteromius; species Enteromius afrohamiltoni. The sequence goes on along the minus strand of JAUYWG010000039.1, from coordinate 18,732,040 downwards.
TATTAAATCCCACTTAATAATTTTTTTTTTTTTTAAAGATCAGTTTCGTACATCTTCTGTGGGCATCTTCAGTAGATCGTCATCCTGTAGCTTAGTGTGTTGTGTGGCTGGGGGGTTACTTGTCTTCTCATAGGCAGGAGGGCTGAGTGCCTGGGTGGAGTCAGCCAGGTAACTGAGCAAAGACACGCCCCTCGATTCACGTGAGCCAATAGAGAAAGAGCTATCCGCATCCTGTATCTGGCGCACCATTGTCTAAAAGGACAGATGACGTCACGCAATGACATTTCAGCTCTTCAGGTAAAAAAAAAAACAGAAGGATGAGGTGAAGTGGTTAATTTCTGCCTCACTACGGTAGCTTCTTTTTGCCTAATGACACGAGACACTCAAAAACCTTGACTACCATCAGGCCAAATCTTGTTTGGTTTGTGTGCCACCTTTTTAAACATGCATCTCATGAGGAGGATATCAGGGCTTTTTTTTTTTGTCTCAGTCAGGGTCGGCTGACCCAAGATCTGACTGGGGTCACATCTTCCAATCTGTCACATAACAATCCTAAAACACAGATAAAATCTCACAGCACACCCCCGGCTTCACTTATAGTTGTCTCTGCACATTAAACCAGAATAGGAGAATGTATTTTAGCATCGGAAATTACACACTTCACCTAAATCGTTGTGATTGCTCATGCTGGGAGACTGTGTGGATGTAGGTCACAAACTCACTAGAAAGTATTTCTCAGTGAAACTGGGTGTGTTGGGAGGTGTCCAGCTATATGCGGATCCCTTTCTGCTGTGGATGGACTGGCGGCTGGCGGACGCTGTCAGAGGCCTCACCTCACAGCTATCAAATGGACTGAAGGAGGAAAAAGTGAGGGAACAAGAAACTGTGAAGAAAAAGTGCGCTTGTGTGTTCAAATGAGCAATTTTACTAGTGTTTTAGGTTTATATATACGTATGGTTGTTTGGATTTAAACTTGAATATCTATTGTGTTTAGAGATATCTAGTTAGTTGTTGCCCATATATTATCACAATTGTTGGTGTAACATCACCTCCCACTTTAACCACAGCCCCACACAACACCCTTAAATCTTCGATTTAATCTTACTCATAATCCCACTCCTAACCCTGAGCATAATTCTAAGTGTCACCGAGTCTCCTATACTTACATTTACCCTACAATAAACTACCACCAAATGCTCAAAGTTCTGTTTTTAAACAAAACGTTCTTTCAGGAATTAGAGTTTAATTCAACAAAGAATTACCAAGGATGCATTAAACTGATCAAAAGTGACAGTAAATACATGTATTATGTTCCAAAAAAATGAATTTTTTTCAATGAATTAAATAATCCTGAAACAAAAATATATGACCATTCCCACACAAATATGGAGAAGCCTAAGTGTCAACATTGATTATAATATTAAGTATTTTATTGAGCAGTAAATCAGCGTATTAAAATGATTTCTGAAGGGTCATGTGAAACTGAAGACAAATTACATTTTTAAACATATTGAAATAGCAAACACTATATTTTATAATATTACTGTATTTGTTTTTCGATAAATGCATCATAAACTAATTTATTTTAATGAATATATTTATTTTTAATGAAATCATTTAATAAGGGTTTTATTATTAAACGTTACACATTGTTTTGACCCTCCTGTGTTTATTTGCATACTAAATTATGATAGTTGTTACTTATCTGAAGCCAATATAAAACAGCATTCAAATTTTTTCGTGGTTTTTTCCTAAACCATGTTTTTTTTCCACATACTGTACTTTTATTTGACATTTACTGTTTTACTCACTAAAGAAGAGAGATATGAATAAAAGTATCTCATGTTCTGATTGCACATGATGTGTGGAGTGGCAGTGTGTGTTTGTCATCACTTGATGAAGAGTGACACTGCTAACAGAGACTAAGCAGAACCAGAGGAAATGATGTGACGGCTGCGAACTAACACACACACACACACTCACGGTCACAGCAGAGCGTGGAGATGCTGAACAGACTGCAAGACGTGTTTAATTTATTTGCCGTTGTAAAAAGATGCTCTGAAAAATCTTTTCCACCTGGACTGTGTAAAGAGGAGTGTAATTGGATCGGTGTGTGTGAGAGAGATGGGGCAGCGATGGACTATTTATCCATCTCTCTGCAGTCAGCTGGTCTGCCACAGCTGGTGTGTGTTAGCTGATAGCAGCGGCGCACTTACAGGGGGTGTGTTTGTGTGTGAGTTCAGTGTCTTGTCTACTCAATTACATGAAAAGATCTTTAAATATGCTGCGAATAGCAGTGTTTCTGTTTTCCTGTCTGCGAAAGCCAGATGTTAAAACATTAACCGTCACAGCATCAGAGCGTTTCCTTTTAACTCTTACTCTATTCTTGCTGTAACTGCATCTAGTATCTTTCTGTAGTGTTTTAGGTGCTGGCAAGCACTTGAAAAAAGCAAAAAGGTGAATATCTTGTCCTATAAAGGCCTTTCTCATTTGCAGTTTCTACAAATGTGATGTTAATATGCTTTTGAAAGTCTCTCAGGCTCCCCAAGGCTGCCTTTATCTGATCAATAATACAGTAATATTTGGAATTGTTATTATATTTTAAAATAAGAGTGCTCTTTTGTAACATATTTGAGAATGTAATTCATTTCTTTGATGCAAAGCTGAATTTTCAGCATCATTACTCCATGTACTCCAAATATGCACATTTCTTATTATCATTAATGTTAGAAAACTGTTACGTTTTATCGTTTTCAAGATTCTTTGATGAAGAGACAGTTCAAATGAACTACATTTATTTGACAAAGAAATAGTTAGTATGACTGTAAACCTCAAATTTAATTCACCTACGCTGCATAAAAGTACTAATAAAAAAAAAAAAGACACTAAAGTTTTATACAGGAGAGTACAAGATATGTCAAGGACCAGATAGAGGTCGGTGTCACTGTAGTTAAATTATGTCTAAAAGTGCCCCATCAATCATTTTCAAGTATTTTGCAGCACTTTGAGCACAGTTTGTGTGTCTTGTAAACTTACTTCCAAACCACCTCTAGCTGTAGCTTGATGGTTCCCAGCTCTGTAATGTCTACAACCATCATCTGCGGCCTCGCTGTGAAAAAATCCGCACTCCTGCACGTTACCATCCCAACCAGGATAGAGCTCAATCCCTTGACCTCTGTTACCTGCAGCACATTTCAGAAAAGCATTCAGATCCAGCAGATGTTGTTGGCTTAGCTAGAGCTTTTGAGGGACCTTCTGTTTTATCATGCATGGTGGCCCAAAGGTCTCTCGGGATGGACTGTGCTGTTGAAACCATCATTATGCTGCGGTAGCTCATTTCTAGGTGGTTTCTAGGGTGTTCTGGATTTGTAACCAAGTGTAACTGATCTGGAATTGTATATTTGAGATCCGATTTTGAATGACAGGGGTTAAAAAAAGGATAAGGAGGATAAATAAAAAATTTTATTTGTAGTAGTTTGGCTCCAAGTCTATATTTTCAGGGATGGAATCAATTTCAGACAATCAAACCTTTCATAAGCGTTATTCCACTGGTCCAAAAGCTTCATAAAGTCTGTTAAACATCTCTATCATTCTCTCTTAGGGGTTTGTGGGAGGTTTATTGTGTCATATGACAATCTATTCAGATCTAACAAACAGCATAAGGACAAAAGCCCTGGAAACGTCTGTCATCGCAACCCCCACAGGTGACCTCGACAGGAAGTGCTATTTGCGCAGGTGTGTGTATGAGTTTAGGTGAACTTACTCACCTTAATCTCAAAGTTCCCGTGGATGTGAGGGAGGAAGACCATCTCTTCTTCATCCCACAGCTGTCTGTCATCTGTCTGGATTCGCCCCCTGATTCTCCACCTCTGTCGGCCCAGCCTGATCAACACCTAAACAAAATAAGATGCTCAATGTGTGTGTGTGTGTGTGTGTGTAAAATGTACAATGACCCCAATAAGTATTTGGACATTACACTACTGTACAAAAGTTTGAGGGTGTATGATTTTCTCTTATGTGCACTAATATTTATGTGATCAAAAAATAGGAATATTGTCAAATATTATTGCAAAACTATACCCAAGTGATAGTATTTGACAATAATCAGCATTGTGTTCAAAATATTGCTTTTCCTATGATGCTAATAAAAAAAAAAATGCATACCAAACACTTTATTTAGTTTAAATGCAGAGTCCCTTTTCTTTCTTTTGATATATCACGTTCAGATATTCAAACAACAAAACATTCAATTTTGTGAAAATTATAAACAATACTGGTTGTGAATGACTTTTTATTTTTAATTTTTTACTCTGATGGGGAAAAAGTTAAAGCAAAAAAAAGTTTCAAAAGTTGCTTTTTGAATGAAAAGCAGTAGGCGTGGCATTCAAAACCAAGACAACCCGTCGAACATGTTTTGAAATATCCATAGTTGCATGAACACACTGATAGCTGTGATGACTGCGATCAGCTTCATAGAACCCCTAAAATTTGTATAAAAACACAGTTTTGAGTCTAACATGTTTGCATTTTTTTCCTATATCAAATGCAATGAAATTCATATTCTTTGTCTTAATTTAACACTTTTTGGGGTGATTGCATGTGAATGTGTGGTCTTGTGCATGAACCGGCTGACGGCTCCTGAGACCACATTCCTCTGTGCATGATGTCAATGGAAACCTGGACTTAAAAACGTAATCGCATAGCTGGTGAAATATATCATTTCTGCCTAACATTTGAACATAAAAGAGCCATCATGCATGTGTGTCTATTACATGCAAAAAAAGAACACTAAATACTACTTTTGTGTTACAAAGATTAAAGAAAGATATACAGTTTTGGAGAAACACGAGGGTCAATAATGATAACAGTAGGACCTTACCTCATACTGATCCCCAGGGCAGAGTCGAGCAAATCCTATCAACCCTGCCTCATAAAAACAGAAATAATTAGCTGGAGTAGGATGTCTAGAAGACTCCTGCGTATGTGAGATGCTGTGTACCTTTCATTTTGATTTGCAGCTCGCCCAGCAAGATTTCCAGTTCTCCTTCCATTGCACACATATCCTGCAGGTATAGATGAGTGTTAAACAGAGACGTTTCTGAAGTGAGATGACTGAAGGTTCTTTTTATCAGTGCACTGACTAGTTAAGTTGGCTTGAGAACATTGCTAATAATGTTAGAAACACGTCAATCATGCTAAATTACAAGCTAGTAACAGACTCTATTTATCTATCTATAATCTAACCTTTTAAAAACTTTCAGACTAAAAAAATCTATCTTTAGACTCAATCAGACTTCCCTTCTATGTACTATTTCTAACACATTTTAACTAATTTAAGCTTCCACTCCATCTACTACTATTTCTAATGTATCTTTTATCTATCTATCCATTCAATTATACTCAATCAGACTTCCCTTCTATGTACTATTTCTAACACATTTTAACTCACCTATCTATAATCTGACTATTTCTATCTATCTATATAGACTTAAGCAGACTTCTCTTCTATGGAGTATTTCTAACAGATTTAAACTAATTTAAGCTTCGTGCTAGCAACATGCTAATAATGTTAGAAACATGTGAATCATGTTAAATTACAAGCTAATAACTATCTGACTATCTATCTATCTGACTTTTTCTAACTCTTTCAAACTGAAAACATCAAACTTAAACTGTTTTAAAGTTTTTTTAACTTCTTAAACTTTTCAAACTTCTATCTCCGGCTTTCTCAAGCCAACTTAAAGTTTGTCTAAACAAACTTTTTGATCTAGTTATTATTATTCTGAGACTAAAAGTTCTAAACGCAACTACTAGAGCTTTAACTATACAGACTCCAAACTCGGTCCAGATTTTTGGACTGGTCTGACTCGAGTTGCTATATCTTTTCTAACTGATTCAACTTACGATCAAAACTGGAAAAAGTCCCATACACTCCCATTTACTGATTGTTCAGATGAGCCAAGACTCTGTCAACTGTCAAAATTCTAATCTAAACACACTCCAGTCATGCTAGAAACATGCTAGCGACATGCTAGTAACTTGCTAATGGTGCTAAAAACATGCTAGCAACATGCTAGTAACTTCCTAATCCTGCTAGAAACATGCTAGCAACTTCTTAATCGCGCTAGAAACATGCTATTAACTTGCTAATCATGCTAGAAACATGCTAGCAACATGCTATTAACTTGATAATCATGCTAGCAACATGCTAATCATGCTAGCAACGAGCTATTAACATGCTAATCATGTTAGAAACTTACTAATCATGCTACAAACATGCTAGCAACATGCTATTAACTTGCTAATCATGCTAGCAACTTGCTAATATTGCTAGAAACATGCTATTAACTTGTTAATAATGCTAGAAACATGCTAGCAACTTGCTAATTATGTTAGAAACATGCTAATCATGTTAGCAACGTGCTATTAACATGTTAATCATGCTAGAAACATGCTAGTAAATTGATAATCATGCAAGAAACATACTAGCAACATGCTAGTAACTTGCTTATCATGCTAGAAACATGTTAATCATGCTAAAAACATGTTAGCAACATGTTAACTTTTGCTAATTATGCTAGAAAAATGCTAGTAACATGCTAATCATGGTAACAACATGCTCAGCATGCTAGAAACATGCTAGCAATTTGCTAACCATGTTAGCAACATACTAGCAACATGTTAGTAACTTGTTAATCATGCTAGCAACATGCTAACAACATGCTTGTAACTTGAAAATCCTGCTAGCAACATGCTAATCATGCTAGAAAAATGTTGTTAACTTTCTAATCATACTAGCAACATGTGAGTGACATACTAATCATGCTAGTCTCTGTCTATTATCTGACTTTCTAGACTAAAAACGTTAAACTGAAATTTTTCAAACTTTTTAAAATCATATCTAAATCTATTTTAAACTTTTTCAGACTTTCAGCCTCAGCTTTTTTGTCTAGTTATCATGTTAAGAAAGGAAAAGTGGTTAGAAAGTGTTGTTGTGTTGGGCTGATAGGGATGTTTTGAAAGAGCCATCCAGCCAGTGTTCTCGCTTTTTGGGAAAACGACCACACAGTTGCCTTACTTATTGTTTGTTGTGTGTGTATGGTGTGCAAAAAAAACTTCACCTCCAGGCTGTGTCTGTGGTTGCGGTTCAGCTCCAGTAGACTCTCTCTAGACTGTCGTGAAGATGGGGACAGCGAGAACGCTCTCTTCATGTTCAAAGCTCCTTGGCAGAGCCGCCACTGGATACAATAAGACTCATACAGCTCTTCAACCTGTTGACATCCACATTCACATGATACAGTGTTATTCTTAGCCCATCTGACTAGCATTCATATATATAACCAAATTAAACTATTTTCAAGCTGTGTTACCTTACTAATTTGAAACTCAAGGCGCCGTATGTATCTCTCTAAGGCTCGTATCTCCTGTTGTCAGCAAGCAGGATATAAAACAGCATTACATTTTGTAACCTTAAATGTTATTTTAATAAATTATATGGCACAGATACTAACAAAAAAATGTTTTTGTAAAAGGAAAAACACTGACATAATTGAATACCAGCATTTGTTGTCAACTTACCTTTTCCAGGTCATAGAAAAAAGCCTGAAGAATGAAGAATACATTTTTGTGTTATTGATTTTATAGTTACATTAAATGAACAAATAATGTAAAAAGATCTAATAAAAATAAAATGGATTAGGACTCAATACTACCAGGTAAAGCTATTCTCAGTCAAAAGTCTCACCAGTCTGGAGTTCCTCTTTGTGTCTCTCTGCTGGGATGACAGGAAGTCTAGCTCTGTTTGATGGTTTTCCAAGTAGTCCCTATATGAGATGGGATGTCATTAACATTCACAAGACTAGTGTTTGTGGTCCATGAGACCATTCTCTTCTCTGCTGAAACGACTGCACATACTTTAGCCCTTTCCTCAAAGCCTGGAAGATTCTGTCCACCTGCTCAGGCTGTTGCCCCCAAATGTTGCTGCCCACCCGACCCGAGGAGGGAATTCTAGGAGATTTCCCTGCTACAACCTTTGAGCGGAGAGAGCTTCGAGCCGAGGAAAGTCTGTGGGACGACATGTAAAAAAATTCAATTGGACTATATATATAGATATCTATATACTATTGTAAAAGTCTGACTTAAATACATTTGTTAAACAAGGATGCATAAAATCAATCAAAAGTGACAAAGACATTTACACTGCTACAAAATTATTCTTATAATAAATAATTAAATCAAAGAACCCTTAAAATAACAAATCACTGTTTACACATTTTTTTTATAGGTCATGTGACACTGCAGTAATGATGCTACGAAACTGAACTACGAAAATGAATTGAAAAAAATGACAGCACACCCAAGAACAATCTACGTCTCTCAAAAACCCAAATAATACGTTTAGAGAGTAAGCCGTTTCCTTTTGCCTTTTCTGGACCCAAAATTGAAGTTCTCAAGTGTATGCAATCATTTTGACATTGGAAGACATTGCATTGCAATTTTTACACTTCATTAAATGACACAGAATGCTTTCCTAAAACTGTGTTTTCTTATAGAAATGGCTGCTGAAAGCGATTGCATTATTATTTCAAACTAAAATAATAATTTGAAACATTAATAATGTTTTTAAATGTATTTTTGGTCAATTAAATACTACTTTGGTCAACAGAAGTATCAATCTCTTTCCAAAACCAACATTCACATTAGCAATTCCAACAGTAGCATATGTTTTTATATTGTGAATTTAATCCTCATTTCCCATTTTAGTTACACCCACAATATAATCTACATATTTCGGCCATGTTCTGACAGTGTATGCTTACACAGCATAACAAACCCAATGACTCTGCAAAGTAAATAAACTGTTCTCTAAGGGAAGGCATTCCTCAGCGCTGCTCTGGGGTCACTAATAACACAAGCTCTGGCTTTCACATCAGTATATTCCTTCCTGTCTCCATCACTGACATCTCCGCTGTAACTCGAGGTCCTTCAGTAGACAATGTCGCATGTGACGCCCTTTTTCTCTGATATAAAGAGCATGGTTTTCTATACTCAGCCCTCGGTATCCTAACATGCTTTCAGTGTATTATAAGTATTGTGGAAGTTTTTACCAGCTAAAAGTGTAACATAATTGATGTTTTTAGCTTACATGAATTAGTCACTGCCCAACAAGGTTGTACACAGTCTCAAGATGAGTAATCTGGAATTTTTTAATGACAACATTAAAAGTGCTCATTTAACTACGCCCAACTGGGAATAAAGGTTAATCAAAATGGGTTGTAAAACTGGGAAAAAACGGAGGATGTTCATGTACTTGAATCTATTAAACACGTTCAGAGGTATTAATATCAGAGGATGCAAACTTGTGCTTTCTCCAAAACAATTGTAATTTTTGTAAGTTACTAAAAGGACCTACTTAAAGTTAGGAATATCATTAAGGTTACAGAATAAGTTACAAAATAGTTTGGTTATAAACTATTTACTAGTTACAAATTCTTTGGCAGCGTTGACAATAGTAGAGATACACTAACCTTATCAAATCAACAAAAGTCAAAGGAGTGGTCAAAATCCTTTTCTTTATATTTGAAAACTCATGATCTTAGCAGGGCCGCGGCTGACAGCAATGATTAATGTGCAGTTTCTTTTAAGCGAATGAATGCTTAAAAATAATTTTCTCACAGTGCAGTTTTTTGCCATACAATAAAGAATTTACAAATTGAAAGCAGGCGGATCCACCTCTGAAGTTGTTTTGGCCTTTGTCTGCAATCATTTAGCTTCAATCTTTTACTTGGATGGGAATGCGGGAATGTAGTGTTATTGTGACAAACAAAATAAAAAACTTTCACACATGCGCGCACACACACACACGCAGCTGTGTTTACTTATGTAAGCTGTCACACTGCTCAGATGATGCTTGTACTCGAATCCGAACCGTGCATCCTCTCAGGACCTTTAGTTCTTGAAATAACTACTGCCATTACATAATAACCCATGCTTGTTCACATTACAGATTGTGTGGAATGCTGAATTCGAACTATAAGCAATCAAAGAACAACCGTAAACCACATGAGATATAAGCTAAGCTCCATTCCAAAACCTAGCGAGCTCCCTGCTAAGGCCACATCCTATGCCTCCTAATTGACTGATTTGGAACATCAATTGAGTTCGCTGTAAGCTAACAAAGAGACATTAAATAAAATAGATGATTTACTGATTAGATAACACTGCTTGAACTTCATCCATGCTTTTCAGTACTTAGTGAAATGCATTTATGAGGCTTTGAAATGCTGTTTTGGATCGGTTTTATTTCAATTTACTACGTCTGGAAATATTCTAAATATTATGAATTATGGAAAATGTCAAGGCAATTGGCAAGATGATGAATTTAGATGCCCAGAATGCACTAAAACAATACTTGAAAATAATCAAGTAATAAGAAATAAAATAATAATAAGAAATTATCCAGCTGGGCCTTTATGCACCCTGCCTGCTAACCTGATTTTACCAAGTGCAACATGCCCCAGGGTCAACATCTTTGTTGACTCTGTGACAACATCGTGATTAACCGATCAGATTTGAAGAAACAGTTTACGGCTTACAATCAGTGTTTGGTGCTTGTACATTATTTTCAGTCATCTATAATTTCCTCAGATTTTAGGCATTGCTCTAAAATATGGTAGAGATATGGTCAAGACTATATTTTGGCATTAAAATGTTGTTCCAGGGTAAACAAAATATGTAATATTTTGAACAAGGCAAAATTAGAACGTTGCCAGTGCCATATCAGTATAATGTATATGATTTGTTTTTATACCTACATTAGTGCTACTGTCAGTTCTATAAGATCATTTTTTATGAATAATTTAGTTCTAGTAATTTTTAACACTATTCTTATTTTGCTTTATTAAAGAGGAATATTTGTACCATTTTTTAAGAGAAACTACTTAAAAAAAAAAAAAATAATAATAATTTAATTACTAAATATCCAAAAGAACATTTGTATAGTTTCGAGTTGTACTTTTCATTAACAATAGCACCATGAATGGCTTTATTGGAGGAATGATCAGGACCAAGTGTTTTGTTTTGTACTAACTTTTGTCCTCTCCGAGATGTCTTCATGGCATAAATTCCTGTGACCAAGAGTCATGCTTTCCATGGGATTCCCATGGACATTTATCTTATTAAAAGTGCAATTAGTGCAGTTTGACACACAAGCAACCACACTATCACCTCTCAAAAACAAACCTTAATTGCTTACCTTCTCCGGCCACCGAGAGTGTTCACTCCAGTGAAGGAGCGGCTCCGCTGCACCATCCTGCCATCAGCCGGACAATCAAACTTCAGCTTTACTGACATCTCGCCTCCACCTACAACACACACAAACACAACAAAAAGAGTTAGAAACTGGCTTTTAGTTTGAGTAGTAGCCAAAACCCAATCACAAGGCAGTTTTCTTAAAAACTATAAAATATCAGAACCAGTTTTTGTCACTGTCAAATTTGCATGTGTTATTCACACATCTGCCGAACATGAAGCTCCTCGGTCTCTCATTTATCAACTGAGCGGCTACTACTTTAGTGACAGTCCTTAATGACAAATGTACATGTCTCTGTTGCATCGCTTCTCACCCCATAATTCCTCTCTGCTCTATTATTGAACCGTTTTTTAACATTCCTCAGACACAAGAGGCCCCAAACACCTACAGTGGCCCCAAAAGGCACTAAAAGTTGCAACAAAACAAAAATTCACCTATCTATTTTCTTCATGCATGTTGTAGATCTTACTGTGAACAATTTATCCGTGCATGTATCATTTTTGCAGTTCTTTGGACCTTGTAATGTTGGACCTCCAGTGAAAAGGGCAGACTAATTGCATTGAACTGCAAAATATCCAACAAGCATATAGCATTTGTTAGAAATTAAGAAAAAAACATCACTTGGATTTGAGCACCGATGACACTTTGTAAAAGTGTCTAAATGTGGTTTTACCTCACCGCTGCTGGCTGTATAATTCACTTATGTCTTTTGCACCTGTTTGGCTCAAGGACACGATTTTGTTGACAGAGGCACACAAGAGAGACAGAATGGAGAAATTGAGAGGAAGATAGGATGAAGAGGAGAGAGAGAGGACAGGAAAGAGACAGAGAGAGATGTCTTGATTGCAAACGCAGAGTCAGTTATCATTCTCTACAGGACAGTAACTCATGTTCCTTTTCCTTATGAGAGGAAGAGAGAGATCTGTGGGGTAGATGAAGAGCTGTGGGGGGTAGATGGGCAGGGGGTTTCAGAGAACCATGGAAACAGTGTTATTATGACAGCTGATATCACTATGACAAGTGCAGTTAAGGAAAATGTAAAACAACATTTTTTAGATTTAAATGAGTTGTGCTTGTCTCTAAAAATGTTGCAGATATAATTATAGTGGGTTCAGAGTGGTTTTGTTTACCTCAATATTCTTTAAGATGGGTTGATTTTTTTTGTATGGATGTATAAAAAATATAGTTATCCAGGTAATCACGATGTTTATTCAATATGCTTCTATATCTCCCAAATATCGAGCTTTTTGTCAATGTTTACTGCAACGCTTGTTTACAAGCGGGAAACCTGTTAAATCTACAACTGCACGTTAAAAAATAATCATATCTTACCAGGGTTTGCTGTCTGGGTTAAATATATTAAGTTTTGGAAAGTAGTTTACCGGTAAACACGTATTTCCAGCGACTAGTCCTCGCGGATTACACGTTTCTCCGTGACCAAACAGATTTGATTCGCGAACTTTGAATCATTTAAAATGACTCACTTCGGTACGGTTTGAATCAGTCTGATTGCATCCATTAGAGTGTTTAAAAATCAGTACGAATATACCAACAACTGGGTATTTCAATACTTTACAAGAAGGATCGATGGAATATGTTACAGTTTATACGAATAATAATAAAAAGTAATCTCCGGATAGCATCGATAGCAGTAGGAGGCGACAATTGACTATTTTCAATTTGTCCAACACATTCTTTTGCTGATTCATTTAGAAACGAAACTGCCAGTGAGTCACTACATCATTCGTTTAAAACATTCATTCATCTCCATTTCTATTCATGTTAAACACGATTATATATATTGTTTATTTCTGTCAAACAAATGATCTGGGCATGGTATTAGTAATAATACAGCATATCGTGTTTTGTGAAACGATAGTGTCATGATTAAGAAAATGCAGCTGTCAGTGTGCTTCACATAAAGCAATTCAAAAGAATTCTGAACAAGTGTTGTTAACATGCCATGAAGCACAAGTGTTGAAATGTTGAACCTCCTTCGAGCAAATGGCACTGGGGTTAACCAAAAACAGCACAATGTTGTAATTAGCCCAGTCCATCTGTGTTTTGGATTGTTTTCCCCAAACCATGCAAAAACCTACAAAGTAGCTGTGGGCATCCAAATGCAATGAAGGAATTCAATGCATCCTTAAGGACATAAACACCAGACACAATGTGTGCGTCCAGAGTAGAAGAGGAAATCTTGTAAATATTTGGGTTTGCATGTTAACAGATCACAGAAATGCATAACTTTAGATAACACAATTTCAATTAAATGTATACAAAGAGTTGAGTGGTTAATTTAACCAAAAAAGAAAATTCGGCCATCATACTCACCCTTGTGTCAAACCGTATAAGTCATATGAGTTTGGAGCAACATGCTGGTGTTTCATTTTGGGTCAACTCCTTCTTTAAGACCGACAAACCTAAGTTATACTGTACATTTATTTGATGAGCATAATAACCTATTTATGTGCAGATGACATCTCTAGTTCTGTGCCCATAGTCAGTATGCATTTATTTATTTATATACACACAAACATCATTCTCGGTGGGATGCGCAGTAAGACTTCTGAGAGCTGGCCAATCAAAATATTAGCACAAGGATCATGTCTAGCATGAGAAACTGCCATACTAAAACTTTTTTTTCCATTTGTTTTTTGGCAGGAGGAAGAAAAACAGAAGGGTGTAGAGGGGAGGTATTGTGGATTGACTGGCTTGAACCGCAATTCAGAGTTTGATTGCTGTCATTCCAAAAACGCACAAAATTTTGGCTTGAATTTTTGCAGCCATGTGGGATAATTGCACATGGCGTATGCCTTAACATTTAGCGACAACACTAAACAGTCAAATATGTGAATCTTTCTGGAAACTGCCTGATTGTCATCGATCATTTGTACAGGGGACTCATGGGATTTCACGCCAAAGGGAATAGATAGCTAGTCCAGAGCACACAAAGTTGTGAATCAAGAAAAGCATGGGGTAATGATGGCATCAAAGGGGGGGAAGTTCACAGTCTAGGTCAGTTTGGTGGGATAGATTTTCTATGACAGAACAGGAAAAACCTAATGTAATTTAATATTAAAGCTTCTAGTTTTAATTCCATGAAAACAAGGTATTTTAGCAGTTATTTTCAGTAACACAAAAACTTTAGCCAATGATACCTTCTTCTGTGAATTCCAAACAGCAGGTCAACTTTGACCATTGACTGGACTGTATGCATTAAGACATATGTTACTTTCTATTATTGTGAACATTGTGAATCTGTGTGTATGAATGTTTTTCCTGATGTTCAACAACCTGCTGGGAAATGTAGTTTTTGCCTGTTTTCCTCTGCTTCTCTCTCTGTCATCTCACAGGAGTCTAATTACTGTCTCCTGTCCCTCATTAGAGCTGTGGAGAGGAGCTTGCATTTGAACAGAAGGAACTCGCTGTTCACCAGAGAAAGCTTGCGGCCTGTCTATTTTCCAAGTTTTTGTAGTTAGTGTGCTTTGAGCCTTGTAGTGGCCATGTGTTGGTGTAATTTTTTTTGTTTGTAGACGCAGTAAGGAGGTGGGTGCCTTTTATTTAGTAATATTTGCTTTTCTCCTGGTTTTGTTATAGTAGGGAAGTTAGGGAAGAGTTATGTTATTTATTTAATCTTTTTATTTGATAGGTAAGTTACAACTCTTTCTTTTAGGTAGTTTACTCTTTTGTTTGTTGTTTTGGCCTTAACTCCCTCCCGAAGTCTCATTATTCTTTCTTTTAAATTCTGTATCCTTATATTTCTTATGCTTTTTTTTGTATTAAAGATTACTTTGTAACTAAAATTCTTGAAGAGCAACATGATGCTTGGTCAAGACCGTTTTGCGTCGCTTTTTGACGATCAAGGTACCCCTTTTGTAGTTCTGTAGGGTCCTCAGATGTTTTCAGTTGCTGTGCTTAATGTAATGGTTTGCGTGCATATATACATTTATTATATATTGGTTTTTTTTTCTTGGAGCACCAAACACACCACTATCCTAAACCTCTGAACAATATAAACACACTGTGACGAGGCAGCCGGCCTCGCAGGGCAATCATCGCCTCCCCCGTACTTCAGCGGATGAGAGGAGGGGCGCAGAACTGCCTCATCACCGCCACCGTTGAAAGGACTATGCGCACCTCTCCTCCGGAGACTGGTCTCTTCCCCTGTGCATGCACACTGGTGTCCTTGTGGGTCCGGGAAGGAGGCGGCAGAGCAACACGGAGCTGACGCAAAAGAAAGCGAGCCGTCCAGAAAGCAAATTGTCAGGAGAGTGGGCCACGGGAGTTGCCGGAGCCGCCCCAGAGATACGCTGCAAGAGGGGCAAGCCGCCGAGAGAAGCGAGCAGCCGGAGCTGCATCTACTCCGCCCCTTCCTGGAACCCCTTCTCCTTCACTGACATTTGGTGGAGAATGCGGGCAGGAGGAGCCAACCAGCACAGTGGGCGCCATCTGATGACGTCACTCCCCTCTCGCTCAGAAGACAGGAAGATGCAGCGCTGGGGCAGAGACGCTGGGGGAGGCCAGAAATCTTTTTTTTTTTTAAATCACTCAAAGACAGGAAGTACACGGAAGAAGGAAACAGCGACCGTGTCTATTCCTCTCACAAATCAATCGTTTTGCAGAAGACATGGAATATTCATATTTTTCTAATAAATTATGACGGTAGTTGTCTAATAAATGTGTAAATAATATAATTTAAATAAAACTGTTTACATTGACAATTCACACCCCTACATGTATGCAATAATGCCATTGGCTTTACCCAATATATCTTTAAATTATAACAATAAAATAAAAAAAATATATCTTGTACGCTAAGGCATATTGACGCTAAGGGTTTCCTATTTAAAACAACTGAGGGACCTAAGTGACTACAAAGGAGTACCTTGATCATCAAAAAGCGACGCAAAATGGTCTGGACCAAGTGTCAAAATGTTGACGAGTTGGGAGTGAGAATGTGTTGCGAAGAAATGCTGGGAATGCAGATGGAGACTCTCTCTCACTTTTTTTTTTTATTAAATACAATTTTATTGGTATATGCTACTCCCTGACACCCCTAGATAAAAAGATAAAAACTTTAAAAACAGACATTTTATCAAAATATCATGTTTTATGTTGCTCAGAAGAAACTACATGAGGTTGAACAAATGATGATAGTTTTCATTTTGAGATAAAATATCCCTTTAAGATCATAAGTTTAGAATGCTTAACCATGAAAGTACCACCTCATGTGAGAATTCATATGAAACTTGAGTCTCAGCATCTTTTGAAGTCCCCCACCATCTTCTCTCATAAATGTTTGAAATAGAAATTAGTTTTTAATCACACTCATTAGCATGCTGATACGTAAGCTGCCAATTTCAATGACCCAGATAATAGTTCAACCTTGATGGTCTGTGCACAAATCAACTGCAGTCATCAGTATCATGCATATTAACAAAATTTAATAAGATTTATCACATTGTATAGAACTGACCTAATATCCAAATATTCATACATTACAGAGAAGGGCCTGCTTGGTATGTAGCTTAATCAGGGTCAGGCCATTGCTTGAATACCAGAGTCTTCCTCCAAAAACTTTCTAACATGAGAAATTTGAAAGCATTTATGTGAACTCTAGCGTATGTTGTATATTAAGAGTGATTTGTGAGCTCCTTGATTGCGCAATTCTCATTCTGCCTTTTGTTTCTCATGGTTTATGATTGTGCTGTTATCTGGAACTGAATCTCTGCTGAACACTCACGAAAGATCTCAGGGGGTCTCAGCTGTAAATGAACTCTACCCCCCCAGTGTGAACCACACAGAGCTCGTACACACCCACACACAAACACATCACCCTATCAATCCATACTGGAACAAAGCCATGCATGACGGCACTCAGAACATTAATTAAATAATGTTGACTTGAAGCTTTCTTATGAAAAATCGCCACATTTTATTCTGCCGTTTAAAATATTATTACCCAATACCAACACAAACCACAAAGTAGGGCTGATGGGAATTTGATGTGGTCTTTACTAAGGCAAAGATCAACTATTGCTCATACTTGGGGTTTGGGAGCCTTAAATGTAACTATTACAATAATGTAATTATTACAATCATGAATTATACTTCAAACTGTGATGATGTTTGAGATCTGGTAAATAACCACTCAGCAACCACCCAAAAAAAGCTTAACAGCCACATAAATACTTATTAGAAATAATAATAAAATATGGCCTAGCAATTGCATAGCAATGCATTTTCCGCTACCCACAATACTCTAGCATCCATCCACATACTAAAAACCATTCACAACACCAGGGCAACCAACAACTACTGTAGCAGCAACCCACCAGGCACCGGGCGCCTACATAACGTCAGGATGGCATTGGACAGACATGGAATTTTGGTTGAAAATGAAAATCGGTATGTGACGTGAATTTTGTAAATTCATGTTGACATTAGACATTGAATTTTGGTCACCCGATGTTGCAACCGAAATGTAACCAAATATCAACATCTTTTTTACAACAACCTAGCAGCTGCCTTCATAAGCTCTAAAAGCACACTTATTCATGAGAACATGTCAAATTCTTTACCACTAGCTGAAGACTCATGAGGCACTATGTGCGGGTCATGGATGAGCAAACATGCTAAATAAGCTTGCGTTTCAGGGATGTTGTGCAGATTTACAGGGGAGTTACACACATCAATCTTGTAAGTTATTATGAGTACACACACATTACACATGCTCCAAGTTTGGCCGTATTAGATGACAGAAACATGTTTTCATTGCAGTATTATAAAAGAGAGCAGCATGTGAGTGCAAAGCGAGGAGTATAGAGAGAGGATCGCTTTGGGAGAAAGAGGAATTTGACAGACTAGCAAAAAAAAAAAGGTTTTGCTTTTGTTTTGTTTTTTGGAAGTATACAGACCTACCACAAGAAGGGAGCATAGCAATATAATGATAATGCATACTTACTACTAAAATCAGTTTACTAGACTGGACCCAGTAGCTAAATCTTGTTACGCTCAACATAAAAGTTTAAAATGAGGGTTAGTATCAAGTTATGGAGTGTTAAGGGATGTATTCTGCTTGATCATATTTAAAGACCTCATAAAATGGTTTGACCAAAGCAGTTTGCATTCATGTGTTTACATATTTTAGTTAACAGCTTCACAGCTGAGCAAAATCATGCTGTGCTTATAAAAGCATGCTGGCTGTTTTTGCAGTATGTACAGTATACTGTGCTCAGTATTGTAGGTATTCACAGACAACCATGAACCAACCACTTCTTTTATACTGTATCCCATAATGCCATGTTTGGTACGTTTACACCATAGATACATATACTGACTAGGTGTCACCTCTGACGCTGCTGTCCATAGGAACGATGCGTCAACGCGGCCGCCATCTTGTGTCGGGGGAAGCAGCGTCTACACTGCATTAGTTAACATTGGCAGAAAACTATCAACGATTAATATACAATTAATTTTCAAACGATTTTCAAGCCATTTGG
>JAUYWG010000039.1:18698456-18712762 GCA_034779775.1 Enteromius afrohamiltoni | reverse complement strand
GCACAGTACGGTGCGGTCTTTTGGCTCAAACCCCTCTCTCCTGAGTGCTATTGCCCATGACTGACGCCTCTGTTTATTACTTGGGAATCTACGACAGCAATAACTAACCAATAAAAGCGTCCACAATCCGTTTTCAAAAGCTTACATTTTCAGACGCCCAAAATGTTATGTAAATCAACATCGTAAACAAATAAAAGGTTTTTGATTTTGAATTGATAATGGTGTTATGGATCAGTGTATGACTAAACTAAACATCAGCTATTATTTTTAAAGTGTACTTCTTGACTTTTTAGTTGATCTGAGTCCACCAGATGGCAACAACCGTGTCCTTGCTTTAAAAAAAAAAATAGATGTGTACTTGAGTTGGTTCAACTTTGTTAGTTGATTTGCTTTGAACTTCTTTGAACTCCTGTTCTGCTGGTCAGGTGTAGTATCACTGATCAGTTCTTGTGCCAAATTCCAGACTTTCTTAATATGGACACTATTTGATTGGACAAACAATCTAAACCATGTATACTACTGTAAACAATATGTGTATTCATCAGTTTTCTTAACTTTTTGCATGAAATACGACTTTTGTTGATGCTCAAATTTATGCATATGGACATTCTAAACAATATAACTTCTATCTAGTCTTATTTTTACACTACACTAGCTACACCTGTAAAATCAGCATGAAGCGAGTAAAGACAGTGCATGTGAAAGGAAACAGGGTCGTCTGTTCACGTGGCTTTGTTTATGTTTTCTTGAGAGATGTTTGGCCCTTCTGCTCCCCAGTGATGTATATGTTGTTGTGTGTGATATATGAGTGACTGAGTGTGCATGCTTCAGAAAGGCTGTATAAATCACAAAGAGGTCAGATGTAATCTTTAAGAATGCTTTTTTCCACAGCATCACACTGCGACCCCATGGGCCTCTACAAATACTCATGTGCTTTCACTCACAATTCAGCATGATTGCATTAGTATTCATAGGTATTTTTATGTACAATGCACTCATTCATTTTACTCGTGAAATATCATTGTGGGCCGCTTCTAAAATGTCTAATTTAAGATGTGTTCACACATTTTTTATTCTTTTTTATTATTTTGTGACCTGTATATGTGTTCATGATAATTACCAGACACAGGTAAATATTTGAATGCCTATAAACAATATTAAGGTCACGCTGTGCAGTTTTCACACCTTTTTAAATCTGGTTTTCCATGTTTCTTGATCTTCTCTTTCTCTCAAACATGCACAAGCATAAATGTTAACAGTCATGAGTTGAAGGCAGGATGTAAGAATGTGGGGAGGCCGTAAACCTTTGATAACCTAAAACCACATGTTTCACTATCACAACAAACGTGTTCATAATTCCTCCTTAAACCCAAAATGTGGCAAAGCTTTGCATGTTCGTGGCTAATCCGGATGATTTTTTTTTTTAATATAAGGACTCCTGATGTTTGGTGGTTCAGTGGAATGTTTTTGCCAGATGTTGCATCTTCCCCTTTTTCCTCCTTTCAGTCCTATGATGATTCACGACCTTGTCTCTCAATAATCAGTTCCTGATTTCTGCCCCATATTTCCACTATGCAAAAAGAGGTTCCTATGAATTCTCATGATAGTAATACTGATGGCCTATCTCATGATTATCATTATTTATGGGGCTGTTTTTCTCATCCAAGTAAATCTAAGAATCTTAAGCACAGCGTTGGTGATACCAATACTGTCGTTCACTGAGGCTGACTACATGCAAACATCCCTCTAGATGGCTTGTTAGCAAGTTTTTAAGCTTAACTTTCATACACACAGGGGGATTTTAATATCGGCAATATATCTAATAGTGTTCATATGGGTGCATTTAGAGTTACTTGATAAGATCGTCCAAGAATTGAGACTAGACAGACGTTTTTCAATGTGCTTTGTGAAGCTGGTTAACTACCAGGATTAAAGCATGGATTTTTGGTATCTGAGCCCATCTGGCAGGTTGCAACAGCCACAAAATTGGTCAGCACCTTGAGAGTACAAGATCACTAGATGTCTAAATCTTTTCTGAATAGTAGCTTAAACTGAAAGTATTTCAGTCCAGTCTATGGATTATTTTGTCCAGTAAAATGAAGACAGTGCTCAGTGTTACTATAACAACTTAGACAAATAGTAAAATAAAAAAATGCTTTCAGCCAATTGGAGCTTGTTGCCAGAGGATGTGGGCTAACATTTCATCCAGTATTTCTCTATGAGGCATTGCCTCTATTTTACCTAAACCACTTTGAACTCCTTCAACTCCTTGGCTGGTTTCTGGTGTAGATTCAACATTGGCTTGAAAGTTTCCTTGGATGGCATGAACTAGGCAAGAGAAGGGAGAAGCATCTGTCCAATCCAAACTATCTATGAGGTTTTGGATTAAACAGCAGATGTACACCAGATTTAGGTGGAAAGGCTTGCGGCAAGATGGTTTGGTCTGTTAACTGCCATCAGGTCAACAAGTGTTTAATGCTGTGTGGCCACATACTTTACCAATAGTTTTGATAAATGATAGATCTTCATCCTAGATCAAAAATACATTGTTGGCCTTTTTGGAATGAACCGTTTGCTGTTTTTAGTTACATTTGAATCATTATTTTTGTAAGGCTTAGGTCCATAACACTTCATACTTCAGAAAACAGTTCATAATAGAACTCAAATGTGCATTGCTTTTTTTGAACACGTGTGTCGTATGGATAGTTTTCTTTTTAACTGGCATTGTAAAACAACAGTTTGAAGAGAATCTGGCTGAGCAAGTTAACATTGGTAAAACCGTCAACATTACTGGATATAATGCTATGTAAATAACATGTTAGTAACTCATTTAGTGTACCTTAGCAGTATATATGCACATTTGTGTCCTATGATGGATTTTATTATGGATTTTTTTAAAATGGGCAGTGTGTAACACAGCTCTAAGTGAATGAAAACATCCTGCAAAGTTTTAAATCTGAAAGTGCACTGTGTATAAATTATCGTCTCTCAAAAAAAGAGTCGACTCTGAATCATTGAATCGTTTGGGAGTCCTTAAACAAATAGGTATCATAAGAAGATATGAACTTTTCAGGAGCACTTTAACAGGGGAATATGATCATTGTTTAGACAATATTTTAAATGCACAAGTATTCGAGTGATTATCAGTGCTTCTTTATGTGATGTTCAATACTTAATAGTGCTTGTTTGCATGCATCTATAGTATGATAACTCTTTCCCCACCACTGATGGAATTTTCCAGCTTTCTCTATTTTCACTGTTCTATGGTATGTGGCACATCTTATGAATAAGTACAGAATCTCTGGATCAAAACATAGATGAAGAAGAAGCAGAAACAAGTGTAAAATAATGTGAATATAAAACATTAAACAGCATATACATCAAATATTTTTGCTATTTTAATTAAACTTATGCTCATTCAAAATTATAAAATAGATTGCTTAAGCACTATATGTTTTTAAAGAGGTTCTGTTCTTTCTTTTAAAAAATTGCACATCAGATATTTAGAAAACAAAATATTCTGACAAAATATACAGCAATTATTATTGTGTTGGTTTTTTGTTTTAAAAAAAAAACTGCTGGGCAAAATGTGCATCTTGCTAAATAGAGGTTTGCATTTTTTTTTTATTTTTAAAGGCCTGTTAGTGAACACCCTAGCAACTGCATAGCAACAGCTTGACAACCACCTACAACACCCTAGCAAAAATACAAATCTTCTACTTTGTTTGGGTGGTTGTTGTCATGTTTTGAGACACCAAACTGCACTTCACAGACAAAAAACGACTGTCCTCAAATGCAGAACAGCATGAGTGCTTTCAGATCTTATGAATTATGTGATTAACAGAAGAAACACATTGCGTGGTTAGAACTCTGAATGTCTTAAGCTCTGTGTCTCGCATGTAAACAAATCCAAATGACTACCTTGCATCTCGGCGGCAAACCAGTGGCCACTTGAAAGTACGAGAGAGTCTTCAAAGCAGACAGTGGGAATGCCAACAGAAAAAGGTTCAATTAAGGCTACTTGTATTTTATTTATTTATTTATTTTTTGCTCGGGCTGCATGTGAATCGAGTTTTAATAGATCCCAGAGCTTTAGGGGGCTGTACATCCTGTTTGTGTGTGCCATATGGGTTTAAGTGTGTGAGAGGCCTGTCAGTAAAGCAAGCCATGAACAGTGTAAGTGTAATTACTCTTCGCTCTCTGTCTGTACTTGTTTTTCTCTCTCTCTCAGTATCCTACTTTTTCTTTCCACTGTAATAGTTTACAGAGATGTTCCTAATTCACTTCCAAGTCATGTCATTTTTTAAAAAGTCAGATTTGCACCTTGGTTTTAAAGTCACAAATTACAGTTATAATCTGTAATTATATAGAAAGCAATTAATTACATAATAAAAAAAAAATGCAAGTGCAAGTCCAAGCTTGCAAATAGACTTGCAACAACGAGTGAGGTTGAGTATTTTTTTATTCTTATTATTATTTATTTATAATGGTGTTTTAAATTTAAAGACAAGATTTGGCATACTCATGGCACTAACAATCAAATTAATAATTAATTAATTAATAAAATGAATATTGACTACAAATTAATTAAAGTAAAATTATAAATATTTTACTACTAATATAATAATTTTATGTAAATATTATAGTAAGTCCTAATTATTTCTTTATTTTATATCATTATTATTATTATTATATTATTTTATTAATATTTTACTACTAAACCTTTACATTATATGAATACATTCTCTAAATAATTAAAAAGTTTAAATAACTTTTTTAAATCATTATTATTGTAATATTGTTTATTACCATTACTATTATTATTATGCAATATTTGAATTTATACACTATTATTATTATTATTATTATTGCTGTACCACAGTAAAGCAGTTCTTTAAAAATTGGTATTGAATTATATGACTATTTATCTATGAATGGTTTAAGCATATTAATAGAAGTCAAGTGAAAGCATCACTCATTGCTGAAAAACTAATTAAATAAGCCTAAGCTGGTTTGCTGCTCTCCTAACCTGGTTAAGGCAGTCAGCTCTTTTTAAAGCTAAAACCATCTTAGGTTGGATTAATCTGGCATAAAAAAATTAATTTTGAAGACAATTGCATGCCAGGCTAGATAATGATAGGCAGTATTGTGTGTGTGTGTTTATTTGTTTAAAATATATCAGGGTTGTATTTAGCCCCCATATACGATGTCTGATAGGTGTCCGGCAGACATGACTAGACACGACCTGGATTTTGAAAATGTATCTAGTTTTGTACCGAGCTAAGCAGGAGTGTTTTTGTCAAACCTAAGCTCTTTTAGAAAACCAATGAAGAACCTTCTGAAGCTTGTCGACTGCAGCTATCATGGTGTGACCTCTCTGACGGTCCTCACAGTTAGTATCCCTTGGTTCTTGCGGATGGATCTACTTGCAGCGGTGTGTTTTTACAAAGTGGGGCTTTCCGCTCTGGCTCTGGTCCACCTGGGTCCACCTCGCTTTAAGTTCCTTCACCAGAGCGCTTGTAATTTTGGCTGCATGTTTGATGTGCAAATCCCTCCTTTTTCTGCACTTCCTACACTTCTCTCCTTTTGTTTTTCTTGTGTAAACGAATAAAGCATTGCAGGAATGGAGTGAGTTCATCGCGGATAAGAGCGTATTGGATATGTGGGTATCTCAGCAGGGTGTACCACCACTGAAGTCAATGACTCGATGTTATGAAAACACTGTTTCTCTTGCTTGTCTCGCTCTCTTTCTATATGTACCCACACTTTTTAATAACGCAATATCTGCTCAGATTCCAGTACCTTGGTATGTAATATAAACATTTGGAATATTGCATTTCATATCTGATTCAAGAAGAACGTCTCAATTTTCATGTATGTAACAGAAATGAAAAGGAGGAGTCAAATATGCACAATCCTCCTCTTTGTATTCAGTATTATAAACTAAATTTGTATATATTTTGGTGAACTATCCCCATGCGTTCCTGATTGAGCTGGTGAGTCAGTGATAAAGGTTTGAGAGAGATAGTAACTTGTGTTTTCGTGGCTGGTCATGTGTTATCTGAAGCGGACCACCAGCTGACTTTAGGAGCTGTCGTCTATGTGCATGAGTGTAGATAGTGTGAGACATGATTGCATATACACATATGGTCGTGTATAAACAGGATGGAAGAGTTTTGTATCATAATGAAATGGGAATCTTTGTATAGTTTCTGTTTCTTGAACAGGAAGGCAATGGATTTAGCAAGCATTTGATGAATTAGAAGGTTTATGTTGAGGGCTCAAATTAGATTAAACGGGTGTGTTCAACTCTCACGGGCGACAACTTGAGTTCTGAGATGATCGTTTCTTGGAAAAGCCCCACCAACTCATACAGATGTTAAGGAATCAGTGGCTGTTCTGAGGAGACTCATTCGTACAGACGCAGCTAATCAAATGCAGAAAATTAGATTCGCTTTCATTTTGTCTTCTAGTACAGTGTTCAGTACAGACTGGTCAAATAGTCAGGCATCTACCACAACAACTCATTTCATAAAGTACTTTTTTCAGTTTTGTGCTTTTCTCCCATAAACACAAAATACCAAATGTGCCATGGTTACCTGCTAAACCATCATTATAACAGTAAGATACCAAGGTATTCACATTTATTTTGTTAAAAATATTTAACAATACTTTTATCATTAATTATTCATTATTAATATAGGAGCAAACATTTATTAGTAATATTAATATAATAATTTATTATTTAATTTTTTTTTTATTATTAGGAGTTATTTAAAATAATTATTTTACATAATAAAAAGTAATTATATAATGATGCATTTTTATTTATATAATTATTCATAAATTAATATCATAAGCAGGAGTAGATGATCGTATGGTCGTATTGTTACTATTTTTATTAGTTATTTAAATAATGATTTTACATGATTAATAATTAAGAATAATTATATTATTAATAAATATATATTATTATTATTATTATTTGATTAGTAGTAAAAAATAAAAACAGAATTACTACTTCTTAAAAATTGTATCACATATATCAGATTACTAACTACAAACTATCCACAATAAATCTCTGATATATGACATGATATATATATATATATATATATATTTATATATATAAAACATGAGCACAACTGGCACGTCTTCTAATCTTTGACAAGTTTCTTAATTTAACATGACAATCATGTATAACACTGCCATTGATCAAAGTATTTGCCTTTATATGAAGCAACTGCTGTTTTAATTGGAATTGTAGATTCCAGATTCCATCTAAGGGTGTTGTATCCATTCAAAAGGAAGCAAAACCAATGAAGGGGGACGAAAGCAAGAAAAAAAAAAAGAGATTGAGAGAGAAAGGGGGAGAATCTGCATTTTGGGATGGCTCAGTTTTCATAGTCTCACGGTTTGGGCAAGTCTTGTAATGGGGAATTGAGTTTTGGATTCCCACAGAGGGGCATCAGGGAGAGAGAGATGAGAACGGAGGGATGAGCAAAGCAGAACTGTAAAGGAGCATAAATTGAAAAACACAAGGAGCCTCTCTGTGAACTCATTCTACG
Organism: Enteromius afrohamiltoni; assembly: GCA_034779775.1. Classification (NCBI taxonomy): domain Eukaryota; kingdom Metazoa; phylum Chordata; class Actinopteri; order Cypriniformes; family Cyprinidae; genus Enteromius; species Enteromius afrohamiltoni. Next base: position 18,705,194 of record JAUYWG010000039.1, on the reverse strand, counting down.
AGGGCAGTGGAACCTGTCTGAGCGTTTTTTCCACAACCACTGGTTTGCATTAAAGCATGACAAAGAGCTCCCTTTAAACATCATTTGTCTTCATGGAAACGCCCGCGGCCTAATTCATTGCCTTTAAAGAAGATTTGCCTTTAAAACAGTGTGCAGGTTAAATGCAGGTTAAGCCCTATCATCAGCATCTTGTGTTACAGAAAATGACTCTTCTCTCCAGAATCAATGTTAAAATACATGTTTTGAAAAGTGCTATGTGATACCCCGAGACTCAATCTAATGTCCAAAATGCATTCAACTCAACGTCATTGCATTTTTGTTTGTTACAGACTGAGGTTGAAGTCAACAAAATGTAACTTATGTCTATCTAGCTATCTATCTATAAACACTTCTTCCCAAGGCTAATCACCTGAATGCATCCCTGTCTCTCTCTCCCAATGGCTTGGAGATATAATATTACTTGCCATTTTTCCACGAACACGTGCCAGCAGCTGCGAAAATAAACACCAACCCTAGACTGAGAAAAAAAAGAGCGTCCAACTCATAGCCTGACGTGTTTTTCTTTCAGCCAACCTGTGCAGCGAACCTCATCCCTGTCCAGTGACACAGATGCACAAAAAACGTCTGTTTGGAGTTAATTTAGCGAAGCAGAAACGCAGGGCAGCTTGTGAGATCCCGACAGCCTTCACCCAGGTGTTTGTGATAGCTGACGTGCCACTGACACTAATAACACCAGGAACATGCTTTAAGAAAGAAAACATTGTTTACAAAATGATTGTTTTCAGACAGGTTTCCCTCCATATTCCACTGGTTCGCCAGACTCATGACACAACCTTACATTCCAGCAGCCTACTTTTTGTCTAACATTATAATTGTTCCCTTTTCCACTGAAAAACACATGTTCTTTCAGGCAGAAGTGTGAAAACAAAGCAGGACAGCTCAAACTTCACATGCACAAACATCTGTAGTTATAATAGATTGTCCTACCTGTTTCAGAGCTCTTCTATTCCAGAGCCGGGTTACATCTGACAACTAAGTGAATGTACATTTGTGCTCATCTCTGCAGCAGCGTGCATGCGTGTGCGTGCGTGTGTGTTGCAGCAGATGTCTGTTGACTCCTGATAGCATGTGTTTCTCCAGCAGCCAGAAATGACACCTGATTCTGAGAAGCTGCTTGTACAGAGCGAAAAGCCAAGCCACCGAATAGCAACTAGCTTTCTCCTACTTCTCTCATCCTGTACTGAGCCGGTCTCACAATGCTCCCTCCTCGGGCTTTAACTTTTCTCACTCTCTCTCCTTTTCTCCTCCCATTTTTGTTCATTGTAGTCTTACCCACACACACACTCCCTTGTCATTTCTCTCCTCTGTCACACCAGGCAGGAAACACATCAAAGCTGTAAATTTCAGAATTCTTCCATATTTTCTTGGCCGCTCTGCACGTTTGGCAGCGTGAATGGACTGAAAAACTTGGAACTGTTTCCGTGCAAACTGTACAAGTCCATTAAATATCCTGTGAATATGCTTGTGGGACGCTTGGCCAAGACCCCCAATGGCTCGTCTGAATCAAACTATACTGCTTTCCACATATTTTCAAACACAGTCTGGTGCTGAAAAAGGAATAATTCCTTTTTATGAGGCAATGGGGTCTGCATACTGGCAAATAGTTTGTTGTAATTTTTGTGAATTCTGTCCTCCAAATTAAATTTGGGATCATATTTTTGTAATGTCAGATAAACATAAAACTGATTAGTGGAAGTGTTCTCTTACGTCAGGCTGTCACATTTATACTGGGGCAAGTTGTCACAGTGGCTTTATACCATAGTTCAAAACTTTACAGTCAAATTTATGTGCGTTTGCATGAAATCTTTCCTTTGCAGCAAGGCTGCATTAATCTGTTTACAGTAAATACAGTAACATTGGGGAAAAAAAAACAGTAATATAGCTGTTTTCTCTTTTAATAAATGTGGTAGAAAAACTTTTGAACATTTCAAGAAACATTTCAAGAAACATACTTATTATGGATGCTGAAAACAGTTTTGCTGCTTTATGTTTTTGCTGTTTTATATTATTATGCTTTATATTTATATATATATTTTCTTTACTTTTACTTTTGATACAATACTGTTAAATAGGCTACACATTTCTTGAAAAGAAAAGAAAAATGTACAGACCCCCATTTTTTATTTTATTACTGTTAACTAATTATATTGGATTAATATCAAATGTTAATTTTAGCCAAAACAAGAATTTGATATTTTTTTACCTATTTATTTATTTATACAAAAGCCGACTATGCCTAATGAGTATACATAATTTATACATAAATGTTGTGGAAATGGCTTTTGTGTGAAATCATTCTGTTTTGCATGTCACAGAAGGTGAGTTAAATTAACTGTATATTTGCCTCCTACACAGTAACAGTCAAGACTCTTTTATAAAAAGTGACCTAAAAATAAACCTGATTTGAGAAATAGTCACCGGTGTAAAAGTTTGAGAGCTAACTCTACTTAAAATGATGCCACATCTGCCCCCTGCTGGTTTTACATCACTATCACACCTGTGTCTGGTTCCAGATGTTTCAGAGAGGTCAAATATATGGTTTAGGTTTAAGCACACAAAGAAAGAAAGAGAAAGGAAGAAGTGTTGTTTGTAGTATGGTGAGATGAACTGCAAGAGTGTTTATGGTTAGAATATTCTTGAAGCAATGAACTTCTTTAACTCTTGCCAGAGACACTCTGGGCTCAGAGCCAATGAAGGAGCAGAAGGGGAGAAAAGGAGAGGCAGGGAGCTTTAGGGATTTGTTTTGTGCTCCTAAACAGATGCCCTGATAATTTCCTTCAAGTGTGTCATCTTACCTTTACATTCTCAACCTCTGTACCACTGCAAAAATATGAATATAAACAGAGCATCATTTGGCCTCCTACATTTATATACGAAGGATGCTGATACTATATAATATAAAACCTAATGAACTTATTTTTACTTTCAGCCGATTACTTTCATTATTTACAATATTTTAAATATATATTTTGCTTTCCTTCAAGATTTATAACCAACAAAAGACATGGTTAGTGGACATATAGACAGCAACTTCTATTACAGCATAAATAAAAATATATATTTTTTAAATTTAAGTGTTTTTGTATTTAAGTTGTAACTACAGTCAAGATTATTTGAATACATTTGTGACCACAAAACCAGTCATAATGGTCCATTTTGTGAAATTGAGTTATATACATCATCTGAATAAAAAGCAATATTTCAAAATTTTTAATCTGAGGGTACAAAATAATTAATAAATATTAAGAAAATCACCTTTAAAGTTGTCTTAATTACTAATCAAAAAGAAATTTTGGTATATTTATGGGAGGAAATTTACAAAATATCTTCGTGGAACATAATCATTGCAACTTTGATCCATAAGTTGTCTTTTCTTTGTGAGGTTTGCTAGTAATTTCAGTTTTTCTATACCATTTCTTTAGAGTACATAATTGTTCCTTCTTTCTTTCTTTTCATCTCTTCGAGTCAGTTTACCATATGTGCAGGGATGGAGCAGATGGTTTGGAAATCAGCCACTGTGAGGAACCTCAATCAGTGAAAGTAAGACGAGTGCAGGTGAACACAGACGAGGGGAACATCCTCTGACTGCAGCGCAGAATGAACGCTATCCCACAACAGAGGTATTCCCTGTATTGGTCCTTGATATTACAAACCTACATCTATTCTAATGTATACATTCGTGTCAGTAAAAAGTAAAGGGTTCCTTTATAGGAGGGTAGTGTAATGTTTCAGAGATAAACCACAAGGCTTTGATTGATGTGAGCCATGGGCATCACTTCTGCAGCCTTAACCCCAGGTGGCTTCAGATAGATTGTCCTTCGCTATATTGCATGCTGTGCTTTATGCAGGATGCTATCTTTTTCTAAATATTGCATTTGAATTTCTTCACATTCTTTGTATTCAATTTATCTTTTATTTACAATGTTTTATTTAAAAAACAAAAAACAAAAAAAAAAGAAACATTTTTGGCAGTCTGATAATATGAGTCAAAAAAGAGGCAAAGATGTCAAGATTGTAATGCAGTATTTCATTTAATACATTTACCCATTTAGCAAATGCACTTCATTCATCACAAAAAAAGCTTCTATCTTGAGCTGCTTGCTTTGCAATAGTTGCAGCATGAGATATGCACATTCTGTAACAATGCATCTGCCTGAAGCTGAAGGTCTCTTTACAGTGTGCTCCTCAAAGTCCCAGAGTCATTTCAGCAGAGTTTATCTACAGTCCTCTTGGCAGAGTTGTATAAATAAGGTTGTTTGGCTCAGCAGACCACATGTAACTCAGCCACTGATTACAAGCCAAAACGACTGCCAAAAACCTTCACAAAAATGCCAAATTCAGCTTTTCTGTCACTTTCTGGAAAGTTGTAAACTTTTGAAATTATAAATGTTTAATATGTATGTATATTGATGGGGATTTATCGTGATGAATAACATTGAAGTGTGAGAGCACTTCCACTGTCTTTGCCAGCAGGTTTAATGCTCATCAGCTACTGGATTGGCAGGTACTTTATTTGAGTGCAGAGATCAGACTTTAAGTCAACATCCTCTTACCTTTAACAGGAAGTCCATGTGACTTTTAATACATGTAAAAACTTAATAGGGGGCTAGACTGAAGAAAAATGCAAACAGATATGCACTACTGTTCAAAAAAAAAAAAAAAAGCATAAAAATGTCTCTTTGATTTACCATATTATTTGATCAAAATAAAAGCAGTAACATTGGAAGTTCTTGTGGTGAATTTTCAGCATCATTATGCTGGTCTTCATTGTCACATGATCCTTCAGAAATAATTATAATATGCTTATTCATGCTCAAGAAACATATCTTATTATTAAAGCTTAGTAATAAATGTTTTTATTTTTAGGATGAATAGTATGTTCCAACTATTTTGTAACATTACAAAAAAATATTTAATGTCATTTTAGATCAATTTAATGTGTTTGAAGAAGTATTAACTTATTTATAAACAACGAAACGTACAAAAAAGCAGTACCAGAGTTTTGTATACAATGCTATTTTATTTGTACCATGCCATATTTCATACAAAGCACCTTATGATACCGTAGTCTTGCACCATGCTGTTTACACAGGTTTGCGCAAGTCTAAGACCAATGACCATAGTGCCATGTCTCAACAATGGTAGTACCATGGTACTTTTTGGTTAGTGCAAGACAAGTACGCTCAATTTACAGCAATGGCATATCGTAGACTGTTTGATGCACGACGTGAATTTCTGTGCAAGTCAAACACAACTTCGCATTACCCAAAAGAGCTTCAGGAAACCCAACACAACACAAGGACATACGCAGCTTCACCCACACGCTTTATTATAACCCCTGCTATTCTCACATCCGGGATATGAAACATGAGCAAAGACGTGGAATGTTACATTTTTTTTCCTCTCTCACAGGCGCCGTAATGATGGAGTAAAAGGCATCACGATTGGTGGATGCGGAGAGAAGAAACATAAAACCCACAGCGTAGCTTTTGCACTCCGGACGCGACGCGACAAACGCGGATGAATCCAGCGCGTGCTCTCGGTCACCGGGGAAGAATTGGAATAGGAAAAACCTCTTGAATTGCAGCAAAAACATCCACGTCCACACAACGGGCTAAAAGTACACAATGGTCGCTGGCGATATGTGTCTCTCAGACAACCTTAGCGCAGCGTCGCTTGCGTGACAGCTCGCTGACCAATAGGAGCCTCCAGCGGCCCAGCTGCGCTCAGGCGCGTCCAATGGCGAGCGGCAGAATACGGGCCTAAACGCAAGTTAGGCTGTTGTTGCAGGCGGCCAGCGCTAAACTTCACCAAATAATAGCTGTTTGTATTTTGGCTGCCGCAGTAGCCATTTTAGGTAAGCACATCTTTAAACTTTTTAATTTTAACGCGTCGCGCGCAGAGCCGCGTGGAGTAGGTAGCGCGCGGACGCGTCAAACTCTCGCATCCCCTCATGAATGAACTGCTCTTGTGCGTTAGGATTAAAGAAATTGCTCTGAGTTTTTTTTTCCCTTCCCCGACTCCCACCCCCTCTAATTTTTTATGCATTTTTCTAAACTGTCATGGCGTTTAGTGTCCTTGGAAATAAATGCGGAGAGAGGAACGCGTAGGTTTTTACGCTAACTGATGTCCGGACCCGGCGTGTCCAGGTAGGTGAGGTCGCGTTTGACGGTCCCTCCGCGGAGTTTGAGCGGCTCTTCTCGCGTGTAACGCCTGAAATATAGAGCACCGTTGCCGTGACATTACAGTTAGCACGCTGGCTAGCGCCCTACAGGGGCTAATGTATATGGGACACGATGTTAGGCTTTTTATAAGAGTGTTTTATGAGGCAAGTTTGGCATCTGTTGAGGCACAAAGCATCCCATGACTGCTATCAAGTACTAGGAACAATGTAACTTCTAGCACTCATGTGGTTTACTTCCACTCCTGGTTTGTGCTACATCCCTGTTAAAATGAACCAGTTGGTTATTGATTTTTGTCACTAATACGAAAGCGTTATGGTAATAAATGCACGCTTTTTTATATATAATGGAGATACCTTACAGTTACATTGACACCTGTCTTAACTCCAGGAATGGGCCCACTTGGTTTATATTGTAACTCTTTTTAAAAATTAAAGTGTTATACAACTAGTAATGTTGCATTAGTATTAACATTTTGCAATTCTTTATATATATA
>JAUYWG010000039.1:18628852-18698330 GCA_034779775.1 Enteromius afrohamiltoni | reverse complement strand
AATAACATATGACAGGTAGTTTCACACCTTCATACAATAGTTTAGTTAGCATTTGGTGTCCCACCTGGTTTATGATGTAACTATGTGATGTTTTATAGATTTATATGACCAATGCATTACTGTGACAACTTAATGTTTTTGTTTTTAATTCAATGACTATGCACCACAGGTAGATTAACATCTGTCTTGGGTCAAGGAATGGGTTAGTTAGTGTCCAGGGGTATGATTGGTTTATAATCTAACCCTTTGAGATGTATGTGTAAATATGGAGTTAGGTGTTGCATTCATGAAGACTATACTTTACCTTTTTATACACTGCACAAGAAGTAGAACAACACCTCCTCACTGCCTAGTTTATGGTGAAAATTATGTGATGGATTTAAGCCACTAATATTATTGTGTTTGTTTCAAAACGTATTAGTTTTATTTTTAATATAAAAGTGTACCCGGTCAATGGTAAGCGGTCTTACCTCAAGCAATGGGATACGTAGTATGATGTTTTTAGTGTTAACTCAATGATAGTACACCACAGCTAGATTAACTCTAACCTTGAGTAGTGTGACTCAAGTAACGTGTTAGTTGCTTAGTATCTAATATGACCTTGATTTTAGTGAATATTTCCAACTATTACACATTTCTTAGCCTGAAATAAATCTATTAGGAATTGTTAAGTTATTAAAATAAGTAACTCACTTTTGTTGATCTATAATTATGTCTTGGTGATGGGTGCAATATAAAATGACCTTGTATAGTTGTTATAGATAGTTAATGTTGAAGGAGAATATTATTATTAATATGACATCCTAAATATTGTTAAAGGCTACAGCTGTTTTATTTATAATATGTAAATATATCAGTTTTTTTTCTACTATGTATTGATTCATAGTTTTGTATTTAATGATAACAAGAGTAAGATGTCTAGATGTAAGTTTGAACTGCCTTTAAAAATTGGGTGTGCATCCTAAATGGAACAACACTCTAAATGCTATTATTTACGAAACAATTTATCAAAAAGTTGGTTTATGCTTTGCATAATTTCTATATTCATGACTCCTTGTATTTCTGCATTCCAGACGCAGACACAGAGATCAAGAAAAAATGAAAATACAAAAGAAGGACAAGCAGGTCGGTGTATGACATGTGTTTCTGTCAGACGGTGTGAGAGTTCCCTCGCTCTCTCTGTTTCTCTCACACCGTCTCTCACACTTTCATCATCATTTTAAAATTAGCTTAAGTTTTAGTCCTTGCGCTATGGCTGTACTTCAGAACGATTCTCAACCTTATTTAACCTACTTTATGTCTTTAATATTAAAAGTGCTGTTTGCAATATTTTTTTTTTCCAAAGCTTCTCGGGTGGTTAAACTTACCCTGATGCTAACTGTCCCTATACGTTTACGATTAGGATTTGAGGTGCATGTGAAGAAAGCTTCTAAAATTAGTTTTATCACAATGTTTTTTTTTTTTATATCCTCCTAGAAAATTGTTTTGCTTTTCAGTTGTTGTTTAGCATAGCTAAGATTATCTGAGGAGAAAAGTTGATTGCAGGCAAATATGAGTTGAAACTCGAGAGGAGACTTGGATTACAATAGAATATCCAGTAGAAGACATTTGTTTGCTGAGTGAACCTTCCTCTCCTTTTAGTTTCTTTGTTACGTATGAAAATCAATTAATATAGTAAATCAGTCTTTTAGTCTGTTTTCACATTTCACATAGTCTTACTGGCCCTTGTAATGCATATTTTACTCTTTGATTCAGTGTTTTTTGTTTTTTTCTTCCAATATTAGAATCAGATATGCGTTTAAAAAAACAAAAACTCTAGCCATACGAATTCAAGCTCAAGCCTGGCTTCCACGGCTTCAGTGATTGTAGCATGGGTAAGGTGTGTTGTTAAATAAACACTAAACTGTCTGTCGGCTGCAGCGTGTTTATGGTTGCCAAGCATCAAAGCAGCTTTCCGTGTTACATAGAATGTGCACCTGTGTGCATATCTGCATGTTATATGCCTTTAAATGTGACTCGTCCATTCTGAGTTTGTTGTGGTAACTATCTATTTTATAAACTCGGATACTCTGTCACAGTTACTGGTGACTTTTGACTTGAGTTGATGATTCAAGGCGGATCGTTTCTTCATAGCCTAGCTGTTAAGAAAGCATCAAAAGGAAGATGTATTTCATTCTGCTTAAAAGGTTTTCACAGTTTTATTGTAACAATGGTTAACAATCAGGAAGTTAAACAACATATCTGTTTGACTCAGCTGGCCAAAGCAATGTTGATGCTTGAGTCATACGTTCTCAAGAAGTTTTAAGTACTGTCAGCGCAGACATTGCATTGGTGCAATGACTGCTGTCCTACAGTAAATGCTAAAATTTTGAGTATAATATCTGTTGGCATGTGGTACGAATAAGCAGCACCTACATGGTATGACTTAAACCCAGTGTAAACTCCAAAAGTTGCAAGAAGTTTAAATGTAAAATTTTGGCAATAATCACATTGATATTTTGTTAACATTGCTGCTACATGTCTAATTAATGTGGGCCATCTGTTCTTTTAATGTTAGAGCTTTAGCATATATCTCCGCTATTAATTATTGGCTCACTGTGCATTTGGTATCAACACACGTTTTGCATAATCTAATCACAACTGGTCCGTCAAAAACTGATATTAACATGCAATTTAAAAAACCTTTCCTCTGACCTGCTGGATTCAGTGCAGGATATGCATATAAATGTCATACATAGTGAAAATAGATTTTTTTAAAATTGATTTACTATTTTTATTGATGTCCATTTTTATACAAAATATACACCATATACATTGCATCTTTTTGTATCTGTATTTTTAACGATTAATGCTCATGTTTTAACATCACGGAGGATGATCAAGCATTAATATTGTTTATTAATTTAAAACACTGAGGAAGACCGAGATGCACTTGGCTAAAATAGAAATAAGTTGAATTATAAACTAATATCTAATACTTTTTGGCAAATCCTAAGCATTTAATGTAATTTTTCTGTAGCATTTTTGGATATGCATGAATATTTAATCTTTTGATGAATGTCCAGTTGTTGTATTGTGTCCTGCAAAATAGAAGAAAAAACTAATTAAGAATTGCATTTGTAAAATTGACATTTCTGTATCTGCTACAAGTGCTCACAAGTACAAGTGTGTTTTTCCTTCGATATAAAGTGTTATATAAAGCACAATAATTCTGAAATCATGTTTTATGTGTCTTAATAAGTTCAGAAGTTCGTGCTTGATGTTCAGCGCAGACCTGCACAAGTACTCGGATCGTTGTTACTTTACCTCCATGAACACAGCATACTTTTAAACAGGGACGTCGAGATGATGTTTAACTAAGTTTTGCTTAGTTAATGTTTGATTAAGAATTCCCTAGCAATTTCCGGTGAAATAGAACAGAAGCGCTTGTAAAGAAGGTGTGAGGTGTAGCAGAAAAATATATTCATTCAGCAGTTTGCATGATGTGCCTTTGACATTATGTTCTATGGATCTGTGCAATCTCTCTTCCAGCTTGTTTTGAGTTTGAGGCTGGCAACACCCACCTAATCATGCTAATTGTCTAGCAGTCATTGGCTGTGCTTTGAAACATCAGAGGAAATTATGTCAAAGTTGAACATTACAGCAGTATGCTTTGGTCTGTAGAGTTTAACGTGTCGGAGCATGAAATCGGTATTTAAATATGCCTTAATGTGTATTCATCTGTGTGGGAAATGTTAGTTAGTTAAGATTAAGGTGGGCACAAAAGGGCTCCCATGGTGTAAATTTAGTAATCCACAATACAGTCTTTTCACGAGTTCCCTTTTATCATGCTTCAGGCATGTCTATGTATTCCCGTGTGTCTGTTTCAACACTTTTGAGACCATAGTAATTAGTACAAAGAATCAGTTGTGGCATTTATGAGTTGTGAATAAATCCCAGCCAGTGTTGTGATCATGCACCAGTTAGACAGAACATAAATCAATGTCAGCATCACTCAAACTCCTTCTGTCTCTCGTGCTTCCCCCCTCGATCACTACTGCTGCATGCATCAGTAAATAAATGTCAATGTTAGACATGGTGTGTTGTAGTAAGGCTTTCCTGGTTTCGAGAAATATACAGCATTTCTCACCTTTATGTGGAAAACCACCCGAGGACACTTCTGTGAAGCTGTCGGATTGTCAGGCGGATCAGGGAGGCTTTTGGTCTGCCGTCAGGCGCAGCGGATCCAGACTCTGCGCTGCGATTTTTTTTTTTGAAGTGAAGAATGGCTTTGTGTCAGTAGTCAGTACAGCAATGAAGTAGTTAACTTGGATGGGATAAAACTCTGTCACATTGTCTGTTCAGCGGGATTCGTGTGTTTTGTTGTTTTTACAGTGTGACCACCTTTTTCGCGAGACACCTGCAGATTGTGGATGACTTACAACTTTAGAGTTAGGAAAGGCCAAAGAACCGCTTTGATACTCAGATGCTCTTCTGGTAGTTTCGTGCCACTCTCATGCAAATAAATCTGATCTGCATTTGGATTTGAATTTTGGTGGTGTCAAAATCAAACTAGCCCAATTTGGTTTTTCATTCCCGCACTATGAGGCCGGTGATTCAAAGGGCACTTCCTAAGCACCCTGAGAGCTTCATTGTCAGCCCTTTCTGAGGAGCCAGCAGGGATTCACACCAGCTTAAACCACTTTTGATTTTGACCAATATAAAATCACTGCAGGTTTATAAAGTGATTAACAAGTCAAAGGTGGCTTTACAATTGACTCTGATATTTCTGTCTGATGTCATTGAGCTTAAAAATGACCACTTTTCCACTCAATGTTTTCATTTAGGTAAACGTTAAACATGATATGCACTATAAATTTAAAGTGCACACTACCTTTGAATTCCTGTTTTTCCTGATCCTTGACCTAAAGGCATTTGTAGAGATGCACACACAATCTTTTTTTTTTTTTTTTTTTTATAAATAAGACTGTTATAGTAAAACTGTTTTATTAGTGTCAGTGCACTACTCTTCAGAGTTTGGGGGTAAGTTAGATTTTTTTATTTTGAAGATAAAAATTAAATCATGGTTTCTCTGAAAGCATTAATCTTTATCAGCTCTTTTTAATAACGAGAATGTTTTTTAAACAGAAAATCAGCATATTAGAATGATTTCTGAAGCATCATGTGACACAGAAGACTGGAGTGATGATGCTGAAAATTCAGCATTACATCACAGGAATAAATTACTTTTTTTTTTTTTTTACATATATTAAAATAGACAATGCAATTTGAATTGTAGCAATATTTCACAGTTTTTTATATATTTTTGATCAATTAAATGCAGCCAGAGAATTCATTCAGATAAAATATTTCACATAAAATCTTACAAACCCCAAACTATTGAATGGTAGTGTAAATAAGTTAAATGCATTTATCATGGATGTGTTGGAGCTTTTTATTTTGTTTAAAAACATCCCAGGTTGCACATGAATCCTCTTGATGTTGCCACTTTATCTAAACCAACACCACGCATCTCAATGCTTTCACTGTTTCTTATTTCCCTCCCTGTTCTATCCTCTAGATAATATTTAAAACTTTGTATTTTTTACACTTCTCGAAATCCATGGACATTGTGTTGTGTCTGTGTTGTGTCTTTTGCTTGTTTTTCTGAGAATCCTGGCATGAGCATCACATGTTGTAGATGACATGTCAGGTTAAAAATAGTCCAACTTTTCTTGAGACTGCTGTCTTCTGTTCTTCTCTGAACTCAAGAACACATCCCTTTGTTTTCATTGAATAGATGGTGTCCTACGCATCTGCCTGTGACCATTCAAGTATGCAGTTTGTTTTCAGTTTTTGTCTGAAACCATGAGCAAAACGATATGGGCTTTATTTAGGGAGGCTTACAGTTGCACAGAGCAGTTAAAGAACCAAAACAGTTAATTCTGACATTATTATGCTTTTTATTATATCACTTATCGTGACCGTTGTTGTGCATTTGATGGAGAGGTGGATGCATGTTTTATAAAGCACGTTCGAGCAAGGTGTGTTCGTGTTTGGAGCTGGCATTGACTGAACTGCAGCTGTCGCGTTTGGGAGTTGGGAGTTGGTATTGATTCATAGGGAATTTGATTGCAAAGTGTGTATATGTGTGTGCGCTTGCGGTTGGCAGATTTGCCTGGCAAGCATGCATACTGCAGCACGTCACAGGAATAGTCTGCAGTGTTTGCGCATGCTTATGTGAGAGAATGTATGTACGCTTCCATGCACTTGTACGTATGGGTTTGCGTGCATAAGGTCGTGATGCATAGAGAGAGCGTTCAAAAAAAAAAGGTCAACGTAAGGGCAAAAGTGAAAAGAGCCGTTGCAGGAAGTTGACATTTGCTCTCTTTCTGTCTTCATACAGTCCTGTACAAAAAGAACCCAGGCTGATATCGTTAGTATTACCTTCCAGAACAATAAGGTTGATGCTTTTTAGACCTCAGAAAGGAAAGGGTTACCACGGAGACTGCGTGTTTACGTTCCCGCTTCCCACAGCTTGGTCCCGAGCCTGTTGCCATGACGACGGCCCTGATTCCAGCCCGCTTGCTTTGGAAAGCATGTGATTCATTGACATTATCCCCATACCTGCCTGCAGTCGCATGCTCTGTCGGGGAGCATGTGTGTGTGTGTGTGTCTGCCTGCACATGCGCGCGCTGTTCCACATGTGTACTGCAACGCTAGGCGCAGTTAAAAATAAACGTGCTTTGCGGAATAAGAGGTACAAAGCTAAATGTGTACCAGAAACACAAAGCTCGCATACAGCAGTGAATTCAGTTTACTTCACACATGTTTCCCTTTAGAAGGAGGAGAACATTAACACATGTTAATAGGGTTTCAGATGAAGTGAGAGTGAACGGGGATTGAATGCATTATCAAAGCTTATTCACTTTGAGCCTTAAAATTCCCTGTATTACGTGCATTGCTTAGGGCGTTTTAAAACTTGAGTGCCGTTTAAAAGAACTGTAAATGGATTAAAAAGTGAACTGAGTGGAAAATGAACCCAGTTAAGTTTGCATTCACGCTTTGAATGTGGGCTCAGATCTTTAGTTGACCGATTTTTTTTCTTTTTTCTTTAATTGAAAAAAAAAAAAAAGCCTTATTTTATTTTATTTTATTTTATTTTATTAACAAAAAAACACTTCCACATTCTGCCCAGTGTCCTTCAAACAAATGTCAATTAAATGCTATGATAATTTAATCAGATCACCTGACATAAGGAGAAAACACACATATTTTAGGAATTTAATCTAAAAAATGTTATTGTCATTTGCTGGTCAAATAAAAAACTAACTAGGCTAGTATTTATTAACATTATAAACAAAAATGGCCTCCTGTGCCTTTCATAACGACTTGAATTCTTGCTGCCATTGTTTAGATACTTTTTGACTGTAATTGGTTTCTGGAAGTGCAACTGGCTGAAGTTGGACGTGCACCGTGTGCAAACCCTACTAATCGATAATAAGAATCATTGTTGATTATTTTCATTATCAATAATAAGCCATATGCGTGTGTATAAATAAAATGTATGCAAACAATACATATAAATTCTAACATCTTAACCAGGCATAGCCTGCATGAAAGTGCCCAAAACATTTTTTCTTGATGCCCAGCAAACTGAAAACCCATGATGGTCATATTTAACTGGTCATATCTGAGCCAGATTAGTTTCTCTATGCAGTTTATAATGTGAATGTCTGTTTTATAAAGTTCCAGTGATTTTGGGTTAGTTTAACTATGAATTAGACTGAATAGTGAATAATTTATAGTGTATTTTAAACAACACGTATCATTGCACACATGAAATTGCCTTTGTTTTATCTTAAGATACACAAGAATGATGCTTTTTTTTTTTTTTTCCTAAGGCATGTTTATTAAATGACTTAAATGTCCTAATTGAACTATGGTTTAATGCTGGTTTAGGCTAAGCCCTATGAAACCGGGCCTTAATGTTTAAATAAAGAAATCGATTTTAATCCAAGTGTGTTATTTTGTCTTCCAGATGTCTGCCACCCATATACTAAAGCACACTCCATCCGTTGCTGCCTCGAATGCCTCTGACCAAAACGCACAAACTACATTTCCCATCGGCCACTTGGGCAAAGAACAGTTACGGATCATCGGAGGGCCGCCCAATCACTGCATGGCTCACCCAAAGCACTCTGGGTTACGGGAGGCGGGGTCTGCTGCCAGCAGTCACAGTCTCCGCCCTTTATCAATCAACAGCGAGGAGGACGATGGAGGGGGCGGGACCAGGGTGAAGAAGAAAAGAAGGAAAAAAGACAAGAAAGAGACAGAGTGGCACAAAGATGAAGAGAGCAATGCTAAACCAAAGAGAAGGGAGCAAAAGGAAGGCAAGAAGCTTCTTGTGAGAAAGGCGAAGGTGGCGAAGGAACAAAAGGATCATAAGAAGAGGGAACCAAAAGCCCAAAAAGAGGTCAAAAAGGTCAAGAAAGGTCAAGATGCAAAAGTGAAAACACAGGCCAAGAACACTGCAACACACCCACCCTCCAAAAGAGGGAGGAAGCCAAAGTGAGTGACAGAATTTTTTTTCTAGAAATGTACAAATACTACTGTTTTTTTTCTTTTAGTGTTTTTAAAACATGTCTTTAATGCCCCCAAGGCACCATTTATTTTATGAAAAGTGCTGAAAAATAATATAGCTGTTTAGTAGCTGTTTTCCATTTTAATATGCAAATTATTTCTGTGTTGCAAAGCTACATTTTCAGCATCAGTATTCTATTCTTTTGTGTCGCAATTT
Organism: Enteromius afrohamiltoni; assembly: GCA_034779775.1. Lineage (NCBI taxonomy): Eukaryota > Metazoa > Chordata > Actinopteri > Cypriniformes > Cyprinidae > Enteromius > Enteromius afrohamiltoni. The sequence goes on along the minus strand of JAUYWG010000039.1, from coordinate 18,689,551 downwards.
CTCAGAAATCATTCTAATATGGTTTGCTGCTCAAAAAACATTTCAGGTTATTATCACTGTTGAAAACAAGGGAACCATGCTTTTTAAAAACAGCATTCACTGTGAATTTTAAACAATTTAGTTTGTTTTCTCAAACATAACAAAATATAACAGCGGGCATGAGTAGCACATAGAAGAGATGTCTCAAAAAGAGAGCAATTATCATTTTAGTTGTTGACTAAAAAATGTCACCTGACAAAACCATGAGTCATTTCAGGAAATTGCATCTTTTGCATGCGGCAATTTTGCATGTATTGTCTCAGCACTGTTCTTGCTAAGCTCAATCACAGACCTTTTCATATCTTGATTGGGTGAAATGTGATACAGGGATTGTGGGCGTTGCAAGGTGAGTGTAGGTACTAATGGGTTTCCAATTTAAAAACCAAGGTCAAAAATGAAACCTGCAACCATTGTGAAGGGCTCTTTGACCTGTTTTTCTAGTGTATTTGGAAAAGTAAAGATACAATTTATACATCATACATTCCAAAGGTACTCCAAGTTGTAATTTTCTTCAGGGTTGCATTAAAGAATTCATGGCACAGTTTATGCCAATCATCTTTCCCTTTTTTTTTTTTTTTTTTTAAACTTCCTTACACGCTTTGTTTCCCTCTCATCGTTTGTTTTTCCAAAAGTAAAGCATTGAAATGCAGTTTTTTTAAAATGCAGTGCTGCTCTCAAACAAAACTTTTGTCCTACTTGTCAACTTATAAACCAGTAAACGTCTGCACAGCAGATGTCTGTGTTTTGTACCATTATGTGGCCAGATAAGTCCTTTTGTGATTTGTGCTAAAATCTGTCATCCTGTGCGAAACTGGAGGTGAGATGGATTTTAAAAGCATTTTGTTGCTGTGCTATGCAGAGAGCAGGGTGCCATGCCTCCAGAGAAGAAGAAGAAGGGAAAGAGGAAAAGTGATGCTGTACTTGAGATGGTGGAGAGTGATGACACAACCTCTCTAAGCACGCTCGCCACCGGAGAGGAAAGCATCGACCCTATGGATAACACTGTGAGTACTCTTGAAAACATCTGCATTTGACACACACATTTCTACTGAGCAGGATGATTATGGATCTAAATAGCCAATCCTAAAGTTCATGTTCAGGGTTCAGGTTTAATAGAACTTACCTAGAAGTATTTCCCTGGTTTTATGCAAGTTAACAGTGTCATGTTAATGATTACCACAGAAACTATTGATTCACAATATAGCTTCCATATCAACTTAAAAACAAGCTATAGTTTTTTTGTTCTTTTGGATGATATAATATATTTAATTTTAATGTCATTGTCCTGCCATTTGTGTTTACTCTTAACTGCACTCACCTAATGTTTAATTATTTAAAATGGTTAAGCGTGCACCTTAGAAACCGTATAATTGAAAAATGTATACATTTACAAATTTACTTTGTCCGTTAAAAAAACCCTGGAAATGTAACAAATGAATGTAAATATTCTCTATTCTAAAAAGTGTTTTCATAAAAATGGATAACAAATATGAAAAATAAATAAATGTGTAATTAAGTGTGAATTTAAAATCACTTACCAGTCTGGCTATTATATCAGTAATCTTTGGATATACATAAAGATTTTTACGCCAACTAAATAAACAAGTCTAAATATTGTCTTTCTTTTTTTTTTTATAAAAAAAATATTTAATGATAAAATAATATAATTGTTTTATTAATAATTTTACTGTAATGTGTAAATAAGTTTTTCCTTTCTTTCTTTCTCTGTGCAGAAGAGGCGATCAGGGCGTCAAGTGAAGCGGCGGAAGTATAACGAAGATCTTGATTTCAAGGTCGTGGATGATGACGGGGAGACTATCGCTGTGTTGGGCGCGGGCCGGATTGCTGCCATGTCTTCCTCTACCCTTGCCTGGCAGGCTGAGGTAACCGTGGCAACATCTGCCATTATGCCACACCACAGACCTGCCCTACTTCTGGAGGGGTGGAGCAAACGCACTCTGGAATAATTCCCACCTTCTTTCTCCCCAGGAACCCCCTGAAGATGAGGCTAATATCATCGAGAAAATACTCGCAGTGCGGACGGTCAAGAAAGAGGTAATGGTGTCAGATTACATGTTAAACTCATAAATAATGGATTACTTGCTCGCAATCAGGTCCATGATAATTTTACAAAACAATATTTCTTATGTGGCTGTGAAATTTCCTATAGAGCATGTATTTGATTCAGTATTTAGAATTGTGGTCGCTCAATATGTAGTCTTCAATTATTGATTCTTAAAACTTGAATATTTGATTTAAATTTTTGATTTACACTGACACAAAAAAAATGAATACTGAGTACATCTAAATGTAGTACAGTATCATAAAGCGCTCTGTACACTGGGATGCAAGGTACATCTGCCTAAACTGAAATGGTTTTCATGTAGACATCCCCTGATGAACCACCAGAAGAGATGGAGGAGTTTTACGTCAAGTACAGAAATTTGTAAGTGTGCTTATGCGACTCAAACTGCTGTTACCTTTTTGTGCTCTCAAACACTCAGCTTGTCAAACTTTCAGAGCAAACGCATAATTCACATTTATTGTGTAATGCATTACCTCAAATCATTTGTGCATTAAATTATCCATCTGCTACAGTGGTACTACACCCTGCCTCATGGAATAATTTGCTGAATCAACAATGGTGTGATTTACAGCAAGATCTTTTTTTTTTTTTCTGGTATAATTTTGGAAATTACAGTGCTGCAAATAGGAACAAGTTCCTGGTCACATTTAACCCCAAAATCAAAAGAAAAAAAAGTATTGCTTAAATACTTTATTTATTTAAAAAATTTTGTTTTGAATTTTTGAATCCATTTGCTGTAGTGTGTTTGTATACTTTACAAATGTTATTAATAGCATTCATAAAAAAAGATACCTCCGCTTTTAACAAATTTTAGAAATCATGTTTTTTATTGTGCATTTCATTTAATCTCAATCAAACTGCATTTGTTTTTGTTTTTTGATTAGGTTACAAAATTACTAAACAATACAGCTTGTTAACAATAAAACACAATGAAAACGTGACGATAGTAAAACAGGATTTCATTTTTAAAAAAGCTGTAAAAAAGTTTAGTTTGTTATTTAAATATAGAATTTTTTCTCTTTGCATTACAGTATGGAATATATGTTTTATTGCATATGTTTTTAGTAATACTGCATACATAAAATTGATGCTAATAATCCTAAAAAGCTTAATTTTCTTTTTGCGCAATATAATTATTTCTTTCTTTTGATTCTGAGTTGAAATGTGACTTCTTGTTCTTGAGCATAGACGGAGAAACAAAGACACATTGTAAACAAAATACTGTTTTAAATCAAACGCATGCATGCTAGTTGAAAGGTAAAGCACACAGTGTTGTTATCGCACATTGTCAGCTATGAAAGGCTTTTCTCATTGCCAGCTCCTATCTGCACTGTAAATGGGCGACCTTGGAGGAACTGGAGAAGGACCCACGCATTAGCCAAAAAATCAAGCGCTTCAGAAACAAGCAGGCGCAAATGAAGCACATTTTCACAGAGGTGCGTCTGCCAAAACATGCTGCAATTTGTTTGTGGTTCATTTAAAGTTTTGACCAGGTCATGCATCAGAAAGCTAAGATGCATGTGGAAAATTGTCTACGTATGTATTATTTGATTAAATCTAGTTGAGATGATGTTGTGTTTCTCCTTAGCCGGATGAAGATCTGTTTAATCCTGATTATATTGAGGTTGATCGGGTTTTAGAGATTGCTATCACCACAGATACAGAAACTGGAGAGGTGAGGTGCTCTTCAAACTATCTTAAAAAAAAATAAAAATAGTTAAATGTATTATATGGTCTTTTGATGTTTGGTTTGTTTGCATGTTAACAGGAAGTTACACACTACCTAGTGAAATGGTGCTCTTTGTCATATGAGGAGAGTACTTGGGAGCTTCAGGAAGATGTTGACCCTGTGAAAATCAGAGAGTTTGAAGACCTCAAGCAAATTCCAGAAATCAAGCATGTGGTAAGTCCTTGAATGCAAATGATTGCGTGGTTCAGCTGCAGGATTTACCGAATATTTTTATTCTGCTTTGCTTTTTAGCATGTACAGTGGGTACGGGACTTATTCAGACCTCCTTAAATTTTTTTATTCTTTGTTATATTTCAGCCATTTGCTAAAATCATTTATTTTTTTATCCCTAATTAATGCACACACAAAAACACAGAATTTATGACATTTTTGCTGATTTATTAAAGAAGAAAAACTGTAATATCACATGGTCCTAAGTATTCAGACCCTTTGCTCAGTATTTAGTAGAAAAACCCTTTTCATCGAATACAGTCATGAGTCTTTTTGGGAAAGATGCAACAAGTATTTCAGACCTGGATTTTGGGATCCTCTGCTATTCCTCCTTGCAGATCCTCTCCAGTTCTGTCAGGTTGGATGGTAAACGTTCTGGGACAGCCTTTTTTTGGTCTCTCCAGAATTGCTCCATTGGGTTTTAGTCAGGGCTTTGGCTGGGCCATTCAAGAACAGTCACAGAGTTGTTGTGAAGCCACTCCTTGGTTATTTTAGCTGTGTGCTTGGGGTCATTGTCTTGTTGGAAGGTAGACCTTCGGCCCAGTCTGAGGTCCGGAGCACTCTGGAGAAGTTTTGGTCCAGGATATCCCTGTACTTGACCACATTCATCATTCCCTCAATTGCAACCAGTCGTCCTGACCCTGCAGCTGAAAAACACCCCCACAGCATGATGCTGTGGCAAAATGTTCTATCTTGGTCTCATCAGACCAGAGAATCTTATTTCTTATTACTTGCTCTGAGGAGAGGCTTCCGTTGGGAAACTCTGCAGCCCTCCACCAGTCGAGGCTTTATGGCAGTGATGATTGACTTTCTACAACTTTCTCCCATCTCCCGACTAAAAAAAATTAACTTAAATGATTTCAGTAAATAGCTGCAATATAACAAAGAGAAAAATTTAAGGGGGTCTGAGTTCTTTTCGTACCCACTGTATCTCAGACTAGGAAAAGAAATGGCAATTCTCTTATCTTAATATAGGAAAGGCCTCTGCCTGAACAGTGGCAAAAACTGGAGAATTCCAGAGAATACAGGAATGGGAACCAGCTACGAGAATACCAGTTAGAGGGAATGAACTGGCTCCTTTTCAACTGGTACAACAGGTGAAACTAACTTTATATATCAGCACTGGTCCCAATGAGTCTCTAAACATCATGAACTTATTTAAGGTATGAAGTCACTGCTTAAGATTCAGCTAAGGGTAATAATAATATTACAGTGGCTAAACGTTTTTGTCATTTATTTAAATTGATTACTAAACTAAGACATACTAGGACTTTCTGTAAATAATTATTAATTTGGTTGTTTTATTAATTCAGCTTGGGTTTTAATTTGATGTAATTTAATTTAAATTAATGTTTAATCTTATAAAAACAACATTATTGTGATTGCTCAAACACTGTTCAATTATTTTGTCTGAATTGTATTTTATAGGATATTTGTCTGCATATATTATATTTAAATAAATCTTAAAACATTTTAAAAATAATAATATTAATCATTCTATAATTTGATAAATTGATATCAGCACGTAATTAATTTTACATTAATAATAATAAAAAATTACTTTTAATAATAATGATAATAATTGCAAAAAATAACTTAAAACTCGAATTTGCGTTCAGCTAATCATATCTGTATTATTCAACAAATTTAACCAATCCCATAATGTTAGCTGATTAAAAGCCTAGTAACTATAAAATATATACTTGTACTGTTAATGATCACAATTTTATATAAATACAAAAATATGCCCAAAACTGCAATCTGACATAACTAATAAATATATGAACCTGTTCCTCTTGATGTAGGAAAAACTGTATTCTGGCTGATGAGATGGGCCTTGGGAAGACCATCCAGTCCATCACGTTCCTCTATGAGATTTTCCTCATGGGGTTACGGGGACCTTTTCTCATCATCGCCCCGCTCTCAACCATCACCAACTGGGAAAGAGAGTTCCGCACATGGACTGAAATGAACGTCATCGTCTATCACGGCAGCCAGATCAGTCGGCAAATGATCCTGCAGTATGAGATGTACCACCGAGATGAACAGGTGGGTCAAACAGATCGGCTGATTTTGAGCTGTCAGTAGTGAGTTGAACAGAAGCATGGTGTGGTTACATTAACCAATATGACCAAAACGAAATGTGCACTTTTTTTTGTATTTTTATGCTTTCATTGCATAATTACCGTTATCTGTTTGTCTGATATTTCTGTGTTGGAGAAAGAGGTAGTCACTAAACTATGTAGACTTTGAATACCGTATCATATCAAGGATGCATTAAATTGATAAACATTAAGACATTGATAATTTTTTAATTAAAAAAAAATATTTCGATTTCAAATATTGCTATTGGAAATGCTGATTGCTTTTGAACTGGTATTCATCAAAGAATCCTGGAGAAACAGAATCACAATGTCGGTATCACATTGATAATACGATGAAATGGTTATTGAGCAGAGAATCAGCATATTAGAATGATTTCTGAATACTAAACATTCAGCTTTGCTATCACAGGAATAGATTACACTATATATTTAAATGAGTTCTGTCACAATTAATCACATTCACAATCTTTTACATAATAAATATTTATTAAGTAAATATAAATACAAACACATGCGTGTATATATTTAAGACAAGTATGTTGTTTATATATTAATATAGTTATTTATAATATAAAATATATAAATTCATATACTTGTAAATATTTTCAAGATATATACTTTATCTGTGTGTATTTATATATACAGTATATATACAATATGTACAGTACAAACACAAATAAACAAAAACTTTTCTTTTGAATGTGATTAATCACGATTTATTGTTTGATGGCACTCATTTAAATAGAAAATATAAAAAAAAATTCACAATTTTCATTGTGTTTTTTAAATATTATTATTATTAAATAAATCCATATATGGTGAGTATGAGACTTCTTTTCAGACACTTTGAGAAGTTTTACCAACCTCAAACTTGTAAACAGTAGTGTAACAAATACAAGAATTCACTACATGTTGCTTTTAACTCTCACATGAATCAATATGAGGGCATTCATGTAATTTATTTGCCTAAACCCTGGTTAATGTCTAACCTTACTTTACACACCTATTTTACCAGAGTGAGATATTGAAGGCACATTATATTTGTTAGTACAGTGAGTCTTTCTCTTGCTCCTTCAGGGAAACATGGTGACTGGTGAGTTTAAGTTTCATGGGATCATCACTACATTTGAAATGATAATGGCCGACTGTCCAGAGCTGAAGAAGATTAACTGGCGCTGTGTGGTGATCGACGAGGCCCATCGTCTAAAAAACCGCAACTGTAAACTGCTAGAGGGACTCAAACTTATGAACCTGGTAATTTCTTCTCATTTGTGGACCATGAAACATGCACAGCCTTTTTTGCCATGAGATGTATGTGTCATGTGTCACTTATAATATCAACTGATGATGAACAAATGATTCAAGGAGTTCAGGTCTAAATGCAGAAAAGGGGAAGTGAAGCCATCTGTGAGCTAAACTACAGTGTTATATCTTATGCACACCTCTCATTTATCTGCCGAGTTCTGCTTCACTGCATTTACATACGCACATCCTCTCTGGACACAGAATGAGTAATCTCATCTTTCCCTTTACATATTACTGCGGCTATGGCTAGTGTGTGCAAACCAAGCTACATTTGACGCAGTGCTGTTTTTTTCAAGAAAATAGTCTCTCACAGGTGTTCACAGATGCATTTCGATACAAAGGGGTTTCAAAATATTTGGACACTTAAGCAACTTTTCAGTATTGAATGACATGCAGAAAGTGTATAAGTAGTGCATTTTCACTATATATACGTTTGTAAATAAATACCACAAGTTTTGGTATTTTATATCTAATGCATTTCTTTTTAAGAAAGACTTCAGTGTCCCAATATATTTTTGGTCCACAGTATAAACTCACGTTGAAGCCAGAATGAGACCATGTTCAAGTTGGCATAGATATTTTAAAATGTAAACATGTTTCAGTAAATCAGCAGGCTGAACCTAAAGTTTGTATGTGTCTTCTATCTCAAGGAACATAAAGTCCTTCTCACAGGAACTCCTTTGCAGAACTCGGTCGAGGAACTCTTCAGTCTGCTTAACTTTCTCGAACCCTCACAGTTCCCTTCAGAGACCACTTTCCTGGAGGAGTTCGGAGACCTGAAGACGGAGGAGCAGGTGAGAGCTTAACCTCAAATGCTAAAATCCTATGTGGCTAAGGCCGATACAGTCTAGTAGTATTTTAACACCTTATGTGGATGGGTCCACAACATAATGGCTATGAAAAAACAAACAAGTTTATGTCAACTTATTCTACTAACCCTAAACCTACCCTAACAGTCTAGTCAACGTTTTGTTGCAAATTGATGATAGTTAGTTGACTTAGTAGAATGTTGAAAGTGGACCATCAAAATTAAGTTTAAGTGCGTTTAACCTAAATTCCTTTCAATAAAGTATTTAACTTCGGAAAGATGGAAGTATAAAATGCTCATTTATTTACAGGTTTTCAGACTTTATATTATGCAGTATGGCCATGTTATTGTTGACTGATTATGTGCCCAGTTTTAACCTTAGAAACATCCACATACCCACAGGTCAAGAAACTGCAAGCTATTCTGAAGCCCATGATGTTGAGGAGACTGAAGGATGATGTGGAGAAGAATCTGGCCCCTAAAGAGGAGACAATCATTGAGGTGGAGCTCACTAATATTCAGAAGAAATACTACCGCGCCATTTTAGAGAAGAACTTTGCCTTCCTTGCCAAGGGAGCAAACCAGCACAACATGCCCAACCTTATCAACACCATGATGGAGCTTCGCAAGTGCTGCAATCACCCATACCTCATTACAGGTGACATCTGGTGTTTAGTTCAAGTGTGAATATGCAGTATCTTGTTTGCAGTTCTCTACGTCTCAGTAGCCACACCTGTAATTTGTATTTTTGACATAGTGTGCCATGTTCCTACTGTCAGGTGCTGAAGAAAAGATCCTTGAGAGCTTCAGGAAAACTTACAGTTCTGAGGCTGCAGATTTTCAGCTGCAGGCAATGATCCAGGCTGCTGGTAAACTAGTGCTTATTGACAAGTTGCTGCCCAAACTGCTGGCCGGAGGACATAAAGTGCTGGTGTTTTCCCAGATGGTCCGGTGCCTGGATATACTAGAGGACTACCTCATTCAGAGGAGGTGAGACAGCTGCTTATTATATACAGTGCCATTAGTCATACTTCTATAAAAAAAATTGTTCATATGTTTTGAGACTGTAAGTGAATGAGGAAATAGACTTTGTGTCAAAATTAAACCTGGTTTACTTAACTTGTTGTTTTTCTTCAGGCATCTCATAAGAAAAACACTTTTAAATTTTAGATTGAGCATGGTAGTGGGAATTAATTGTATTAATTTATTTTATTATTATTATTATATTATTAAGTTATTTCAAAAACTCTGTTCCTGTATGAAAAAAAATTATATGTATGCTGAAGGCATATTTAAAGTACAACATACATTTTTTTTTTTTTTTTCATTGTTTTTTTCTACAGCAAAGATTCAATAAATTGATTTAAAGTGCCAGTAAAGACATTCAGCATTACATCACAGAAATAAACTGGATTTTAAAATTATAATAAAATTTTATAAAATGATAAAACTGTCATTTAACGGTAAACCATTAATTATTTTAAATTGCAATAATATTTCACTGTATATAATTTATTTATTGCTGTATTGTTTATCAAGTAAATGCATTCTTGTCGAGCATAATAAAAAAAAAAACATAATAAAAAAACCCTGTATATTTAAGGATGCAAACTGTATATATATTCATCAAAAATATTTAAAAATGCATATCTGTATGAAACCAATCTGTAAACCAAGTATGAAAACTGTGGTAAAGAAAGAGCGGGTTTGGTCATTTTCATGAATAAATAATATGGATTTAAAAAAGAGATATCTGCTAGTCTGACATTTGTATAATACATGCAGGTATACATATGAACGTATTGATGGGAGAGTTCGAGGGAATCTACGACAGGCTGCCATCGATCGCTTCAGTAAGGTAGACTCTGACCGCTTCGTGTTCCTCCTCTGTACACGAGCAGGAGGTCTGGGCATCAACCTCACCGCTGCTGATACCTGTATCATATTTGACTCAGACTGGAACCCACAGAACGACTTGCAGGTGAACACGTAGCATCTTTTATATCCAGTATCACTGGCTCTCAATTCCATTAGCGCTTATCACCAAAAAAGCAGCACAAGCTTTTCCAAAAACATTGTATTACAACAAAATATAAAGTTTACCTTGAACACACTTTGAATTCCACAGGCTCAAGCTCGCTGCCACCGGATCGGTCAGAGCAAAGCGGTAAAAGTATATCGCCTTATCACACGAAATTCATATGAGAGGGAGATGTTTGACAAAGCCAGTCTGAAACTGGGATTGGACAAGGCTGTGCTTCAGGACATCAACCGCAAGGGCAGTCTCAACGGGGTGAGACATCAACAACTTCTAACTTTTCACATCTTCTAGTGATGAATTAAGAAAATGCATTAGCCAAAGGTAGAATAGTGGCATGCTACTTGCCAGTCTTAAAGGGATAATTCACACAAAAAGACAAACTCTGTCATCATTTACTCAACTACATGTTTTAACTCTGTGGAACTTTACAAGGATTAAGTCATTAATTACTGTGCCAACCTCTTTCAGGTTCAGCAGCTTTCTAAGATGGAGGTGGAAGATCTACTCAGGAAGGGAGCGTACGGGGCGCTTATGGACGAGGAAGATGAGGGCTCTAAATTTTGTGAGGAGGATATTGATCAAATCCTGCAGAGACGCACACAAACCATCACAATCCAGTCTGAGGGGAAGGGGTCAACTTTTGCCAAGGTATATTGATCAGAATTACCGTAAAAACAGAAATATTTATCAAATGTACAGCTTTCTATTTGAATATATTTTAAAATGTAGTTCTTAATCCTCAGTGTCACAGGATCCTTCAGAAATCATTGTAATATGCTAATTATAGACCCGGTTTCATAGCAATGATTAGGCCATAGTTCAGTTAGGACATTGAAGTGATTTTAATAAACGTGTAACATATTTTAGCTCATTAAGGGAAATATATATAAATAATTACTATTAATTATGATTCATTGCAATTATTTATATTAGCTGCCTGCAGTAACTGTAGCAGAATTACCATCAACTAATCTGTTCATTCAGCGAGCACAGTGTAATTAAGAAGGAATATTTTCTTGGCCACAGAAAAATACCTTCTTACAGTATCACTATTAGAGCATGTAGCAAAGGGCCGAAATTGTAAAGGGACATTAATTTGCAAGGCAGAAGCAGAAACTCATTTAATTTGTGCAAAGGTTTTATTAACTCTACGTTAACTCGTATGACTGAACACACACATATAAATACACTCACACAAATATTGATCTAATGAGGTGGTGTAAGTTGACATACGTGAAACAGCATACCATAAACAAGACGATATACAAGCACAATAACAATATACTCTGACCTGAAGGATATGTGTTCACTCAAAGGAAGTTTTCCTGTGAATTAGTTTAGGGAAAGGTCCATTGTCTTTGCAAAAGGGAAGACTAGTCAGAGTTACTCTGTTCACATTCCTTCAAGCAATAAGCCGGTCTTATCAGTCGGTTGCCATGGAAATCAGAGGCCTGTTCGCCTCCCTGGGGTGTCAGCTGCTCGGGAGATGGCTCCAAATTGAGTTGCCCTTTGGGCTTGAAAAGCAGTATTAAAGATTATTAGTTACATGTAACAAATAGTTTGTGACTGACTACTCATGCATTTAGAAAAAACATTACTGGTGTGCATCTTCCTAATCCTATTATGCCTTTTCAAATATGATCGTTCATGCAGTGTGTCATGTAGCTGTATGTGAACATAATCTGCAAAGTTGTGACGCCAACAGTGCACGATAAATAAAGTTATTGTCTATCAAAAAAAGGCTGCAATTCAAATCTCTTTCTGTTATGGCCACTAAGTAACATATTTACATAATGTCTGCCCATGTTCTGCGTCGTGAACAACTTGCCCCGCCCACAAACAGTACAATTTCCACGTTACATCATGTCAAGAAGAAGCTGTATCCTGCGCTTTCATTCAGTTATGGCAATGGGCGTTTCATTTTCCGACACACACTGTAGCGGTAGACCAATCATACAGGACTGCTCCATCTGACCAATCACAGCAGTGAGGGCTCAAGGAAAGAGGGGGTTTAGACAGACTGATTCTTCCTATGGGACCTATGGGAACTGTAATGCATTCTTGCTGAGTAAATGTATACATTTCTTTTAAAAACGAATGACTGATAACCACCCTTTGTGGTAAACTGAGATGGGCAAAAATGTTTTCTGAGACAGTATGGATCAAATCCAATAGCCAAATCTAAACTATGTTTTTCTTGGTATCTGTTCATGTTGTTATATTCACCATTGTAGGTCATAGAAATGGCGAATGAGTGGAAAAGTCATGTGATTAAACTAGATGAATATGCATTGCTTGTATCGGGCACAGGCTTTAACATCTGATATGTATTTTGATAAAGTGCTCATAAGCTTTTATTTTTACCAATTCCAGGCTAGCTTTGTGTCTTCAGGGAACCGTACAGACATTTCTTTGGATGATCCAAACTTCTGGCAGAAGTGGGCCAAAATTGCTGAACTGGAAATTGACTCCAAGGCAGAAAAGGTAAAAAAAATTGTGATTGTTTTAAAAGCCAACGCTTTGCATATATGAGCTCACCTGCTCAGATGGTGTACTGCAAGAGAATCGGCTGATTGACTAGAGAAAGAATAGGGGTCATTTGAATATCAGCAGAGTCAAAACAGATGGGTTGCTTTAATGTGTGATTTTTAATGGGCACATTCTATACTGTTTGCATATTGATGACATTTAAGGAGTAAAATATTGAGACTGCAACACTTTCTGACTCACGTCTTTGTCTCTGCCAGGAGAGTCTGGTGATCGACACCCCTCGCGTACGGAAGCAGACGCGTCACTATAATTCGTTCGAAGACGATGAACTCATGGAGTTCTCTGAACTGGACAGTGACTCAGAGGAACGACCCTGTCGCACAAGACGTCTCAGCGATCGCAACAGACGCTACCTCCGAGCGGAGTGCTTTAGAGTGGAGAAAAACCTTCTCATTTTCGGGTCAGTGCTTAATTTGCTTGCAGCTGCCCACTCATTCCTTCTGGGTCACCTTCTGTTGCCCTACAACAGGATGTTAATGAAGTGACTGTTTCAAACAAAGGTGCAAAGACTAAAGGAAATCATTTTCTGCTGTTATATTTACAAATCAAGCAGATGGTGTAAATATTGGAGGCATAAATTAGGCTGTATGCAGGTTATACATCTCAGACCAATGAAATGTTTGCTGTGTGTGCAGGTGGGGTCGCTGGAAGGATATTCTCAATCATGGGCGTTTTAAATGGCACCTGACTGAGAGAGACATGGAGGTGCTGTGCAGGGCTCTTCTAGTCTACTGTGTGCGCCATTATAAGGGAGACGATAAAATTAAGAGCTTCATCTGGGATCTAATCACACCCACTAAAGACGGACACAATCAAGCACTACAAAACCACTCAGGTTATTAGTGATTTAGTTCACATCTTCAGTTATTTTTTTATTTTTATCAATACATGAATTCATTCATTCTTTTTTGAGATGGCTTTGTTCAGGATTTTTTGTCATTTAAATAAAACACTAAATAAATCCATTAATTAAACTTAAAAAAATTAATCATTTAATTAAATTTAATAAATGAATTAATTACTAAATAGTCTACTTATTTTAAATGTGAAGTTAGTTAAATTAGTAACTATTAAACACTCCGACAATGGCAATTAATAATTGTAATGTTTAGTTTACCAGAAGCTAATGTTAGTTAAATGGAATGGAATACAACAGAATGCTTTCACTGCTTGAAAAAACAAAATATATTTGTGCTGGAATTGACAGTAAATTTAAACAATAAAATGATTAATTGCCATTGTTGGAGTGTTGATTATTCATAAGCATACCTAGTTCTTAGTTATTTTTCCAGTAAAACAGAATGACTGCTCTTCATATAACTGTAAGATATTCATTTAAAAACTTGTCTTCATCCGTCCAGGTCTGTCTGCCCCCGTCCCACGGGGCCGTAAAGGCAAGAAGCTGAAGAACCAGTTGAGTCCCCCTGAGCTAAAAAATGCAGACTGGCTGGTCCACTGTAACCCAGAGGTTGTGCTTCAGGACGACAGCTACAAGAAACACCTCAAACAACACTGCAACAAGTACGATTTGTGGATATTGTGCAACACGAGTATGCATTTGCAAATTGCAACAAAAGTGCATTTTGCACTAAATATTTTACATAAATAGTAAGAGCTAAAATGTTCATACATCCTACTTGTCATAAAACAATATTATGAAATCAGACATATAATGACAGGGTTTTGAATTTGTGATCATCTTATATTGTGTCATTAACAGGGTTCTACTTAGGGTGCGGATGCTGTACTATCTGAAGGTTGAAGTGCTGGGGGAGGCTGCTAATCAGGCTCTTGAAGGGATCCCAGCTAGGTACTACATGGCCCACAAATGATCTTAACCTCATGAGTGCTCCATGAATTCTGTAGCAAGCTGTTGTCATTGTAGAGTTGATTAATATGTAAGGATTTCTGTGTTTTTTACAGTAAGCTGGAGGTAATTCTTCCTGATATCGACTATATCGAGATACCTACTATATGGTGGGATGCTGAAGCGGATAAATCGCTGCTTATTGGAGTTCACAGACATGGTGAGACGTAATCAAAGAAGAATGCGTGCAACAGTCGTAGCCAGTTGAATGATGCAATACTTGTAATTTCGCAATGGAAGTCCCGGCAGACACAAATACATGATTCATGTTTTAGTTTTTTGCAGAGATCTGATGCATTTGGTTGCATTTAGCAAATCTTCATAGGCTTTGTATGCTTCATATTGACTTACTTTTGCTTTTAACATGTGTGTCCCATGCAGGGTATGAGCGGTACAACGCCATGCGTGCAGACCCTGCTCTGTGTTTCCTGGAGCGAGTGGGTATGCCTGATGTCACTGCATTGACAGTAGAACAAAGTGGAGCAGAAGCCGCTTCAGATGCACCTGACGGGTAATATGCTTTGAGCAGCAGAGATAAGACAGTTGCAACGCTTGGCTCTTACACCCATAAACACGTTTCTTCTTTTGCAGTATCAGCAAGAGTGATGAAATCAAAGAGGAGAATGATATTAAGTCTGAGGAATTAGAAGAGAAAGTAGAGATCAAGGTAATAATAGGAAGCCAAAGAAGTGAAGTCATATGAGTTTTGCCAAGCATTTTCACAAAATACTCTTTTCTTTTACAAAGGAGGAACCCATGTCAGAGGAAACAGGGAAAAATGACAGAACGGTGATAGGTATTAAAACCTTACTTATCTGTTTACTTGTTTACCAGTCACCAATCTTGAATTGTATCTAAATGCTATTAAGAGATGCTCACAATAGAGCATGCTTTTTTTTACATATGTTTTTTTATTGAGTGTAATTCAGATAATCTCTGGTGGTGAAATATACCACCCAGTTCATTTTCAAAAAAACAACAACACTATTTTACGCTATAGAGATGCTATTTGATAAGAGAACTCTTAACAAGTGAATTTTTATAGAAATCAAATAAAGTTGGACTTTTATACATTTATTTAAAAATTGTCATGTGGCATTGCTTTGGCATCTGTATAAATGTGACACAAATCCTAAGGTGACCACCCCTTAATGTGAACTTATTTAGGTTAGGTCTAAAGTAGAATTTGTTTTGAAGGGGGATTTATAGGATCTCTCGCAGGAGACCTTGTTGCAGAAGTGATGGAGCAGAGACGGATACAGTGGCCGGCAGGTTCGGCTCTTACAGCACGCCTGCGGCGCCTCATTACTGCCTATCAGCGGTATACACGACGTGAGCCGCTTCGACATGATTTTCTTTTACATGAGGGAATTGCACCTGTGGCATGGCAAATAGGAGAGTTTAGGCACTGCACTACTGAGCCCGACCCACTCTTTTTGGAGTGGCAGCGAAGGTGAGTGAGTTTTATTGTCTATAGATATTATAAGATGAAATCAAAGACTTCAAATTGAAACCAGCTTCTTTAGGGCAAAATGGTATTCTTGCTGCCTTCAGGTCAAGTTGAAGTCAACTAGTAAAATCAAATATTGGATCAAATAAGAGGATGAGGAACATCAACAAAGTGAACACAAAAAATTAGAATAGCACAATTTTAAAAAGACAAAAGCAACAGCTAAAGAGAATTATTGGCTAGCATAAAATCCTTGAGGAATAAAAAACATTGAATCATTGCAGGTCATGATGAACATTGAATTAATAGTATTTTGGCTTACAGATTGATAATATATTCTGAAAATGTATCTTTTTTTATCACATCTCCCTTGACACAGGTGGACGCGTCGAGAGCAGGCTGACTTCTATCGCACAGTGTCTGCGTTTGGAGTAGTGTATGACCCAGACAAGAAGACTTTTGACTGGAACCAGTTCCGTGCCCTTGCTCGATTGGAGAGGAAGACGGATGAAAGCTTAGAGAGATATTTCCACAGCTTTGTTTCAATGTGTCGAACTGCATGTAGGCTGCCGCCCAGAAAAGATGAAGGTAAAGTAGATAGCTGACAGTTTAATAGGAAGATTAATAGCAGCTAAATCCATCACAATGTAAACAACTTTTTGTCTCATGTAGGCAACGTGGATGCTTCATTGTTTGTGGAGCCTATTACCGAAGAGCGAGCTGCCCGGACATTATACCGTATTGAGCTTTTGAGAAAGGTCCGCGAGCAAGTATTGCGCCACCCCCTCCTGGGAGCTCGACTGCAGCTTTGTCGCCCTAGCTTGTATTTGCCCGTCTGGTGGGAGTGTGGAAAACATGACCGTGATCTTCTCATTGGGGTCGCTAAACATGGCTTGAGTCGAACTGATTTCTACATCCTTAATGACCCCCAGTTATCCTTCCTGGAGGCACACCGGAACTATGTTCACAAAGAAAACCACAGATACCCAGTCCCAGGCTTGCTCCACCACCATTGCTGCTTGTATGATGCCAACATTGGGCATTGTCAGTCCCCACAACCTCCAGATTATCACTCCACACCTTCACACCACACGCAAACACAACTCGTCCATACTCATGGGCATCACCAGCCCTCAGAAGTGGTGGCATCAGAATCTGGAAGTTCCCTAGAGATGGGTACAGGAAACAGGGAAGGATTTTTGGATTGTCCTCCATTGGATGACTCTCTGGAGTTGGGGTCTTTGCAACATGAAGGCTTGACATCAGACACACTACATGGCAAATCTGGAAAAGAGGCATTCAATGGATTCCCTTTTAATTCTGCAACCGGTGGGCAGAATATGCTAAATTCGTATGGTGTGCAAGGGGAGTTAAATGGGTCTCAAGGAGACATGGCAGACTCCATAGCTGGGAAACTTCGGAGTGATGTTCTGGTGGGAGAGCAAGGGTCCTCAGAGGAGACTGGTTTAATGGCTCCTTCTGTGGAGCTAGATGAACTTCAAACTCCATGGGAAAGCTCGGACCATGCTGAAACCTCTGACATGTTCAATGAGACAGATCCCATCTTAGGAGCACCAACTTTGGAACCCAGCTTTCTCGATGCTCCTCAACCAGAAGATGGGCGGGAGGGTGACGAAACGCTCACTGACTGTTTGAGCATGCCTAGTTCGGACTCTCAAAGCAACCCTGTCGAACCGCTGGCACCAAGCTTCATGTTGTTTAAAGACCTCAGTGTTGGAGAGACTTCTGTGGATCAGACAGATTTGTCAGCCAGTCTTCCAGAATATGTTCCACCACCACCTCTTGGACTCCCGGATGTGAGTCTTGACCAGACAGATCCCATTAGTGAGGAGCAAGAGGACAAGCTTAGCGATTCCAACATCACACATGGGGTTCCCAGTCCAGAAGAAGGAGCTGAAAGCATAGAGTTTCATTTTGAGAAAGAAGACCTTTCTCCAGACAGTCTGAAGACAAAGGATACTCAAGATGAGATTGACAAGATGCCTTCAATAGACTCTCCAAGGGAAAGTTGCCTTGAGGAATCTCAGAAAGAGCACTGCCAGGTGCCATTTGATGATTCCAATGGAGATTTGAAAGATCCTTGTGAAGTGGCCTTGGAAGAACCTTATGAAAAGCCTCTAACAGAGCCAGAAAAAGTGCCTTTAGAGGAGTCTTATGATTTAACTTGTGACGAGACCCTGCAGGAACCTTGTGAAGGGTTTCAGCAAGACACAGTGGAACAGCACTTGGTGGAAGAAACCTGCAAAGAACCGCCAGAGACAATAGAAGAGTGCAATTTAACTAACACTACTCTTTCAACAGATTACCCAATGCCTTCTTCACTCCCATCATCTCCAACTACCTTACCTGACACCTCTGTATCCCCGGGCCTTGACGCAGTCCCAAAACAAGAGTTTCTCGTGGATCCAGTGGTGTCAGAAGTGAAACCTGAGCCAGATAGCACTACGCAGACCCCTCACCTTGAGCAGACTGAGGTCTTGGAAGTAAAGGACAAGATAAAAGATGAAGGTGCAAAGGCACCAGGTACTATTAAATTTAGCTTTCTACTTTGTTTTGTAGTAGTATGTAGTAGTTCCAGGTTTCTTAATATTTAATTTCCTTCTGTACAAATCTAGTAATGGTAGTTTTAACTGTTTACCCTGTTGAAGAAAAGCATCTCAGTAGACTTAGCTGGTGTCCTAGCCTGGCCAAGTTGGTGTTTAGCTTGTTAGACAGCTGTTCTCCACGTTTGAACACAATAGAAAGCTAGCAATCTGGAACTTGAACAAGCAAATTAAACTTTGACTGTTTTTGGCTCACTTTATGGTACCAGTAGTTTGTGCAGTACACATCCGTTTTAGGTGCTAAACATTTTAGAAGGAAAAGACCATGATAAAAGTGTCTTCTGATTGTTGAATTATGGATCATCATTGATGTTGTGGCTGCATTACCACCTTTACTCTCTGCATTAAATTTTCAATTTCAAACATGTTCAAAAACCCAGTGGAAAACATAAGAAATAAATCTTTTAAATAAATGTTTGTCTCTTTCTCTTCCAGCATGATTTGAATAATAATTGTTTTGTTTTTTTAAGCATTATTGGGAGATGTTGATGGACCACGTTTTGCTTTGCCCATGTGTGAGATGGCAGACAGTGTCCATGAAATAAGGGAACCAACCATTGCTCAGCTTCTACAAGAAAAAGCACTCTTCTCCTTCTCAGAGTGGCCTAAGGTATCGTCATGCTGGTGGCATCAGTTGGTTATATTGAAAATAAATATGCTGAATATTTAGCATCTTCTGCTGAAAATGTAAACGTTTTCTCTGAATACCACTAGACATGCATCAGTTACCTGTTTCTGCAGTGAGACCCGTTTCTTACCCTGTTTTGTCTTTTTGCTTTCTACAGGACAGAGTGGTCATCAACCGTATCGACAGTATCTGCCACACCATCTTAAAGGGGAAGTGGCCTTCCTCCAGTCAACAATTTGAGTCTCCCACCTCATTGGCTAACACCTGCGTGCCCAGCAGTGCCCAGCAGAGGGCAGGATTTCTGCCTACCAGAATGCCTATATCTCAGAGCCTTAACTTTAATCTCTCGCATCCAGTACCCCACTTAACCAAGGTAGGTGTAAGATCACATTATCAAACAGGAGCTACTTCAAGGTGTCTCCAGATCCTTAAAAAACAGTTTAAATAAATTGTTATAATCCATTTTACAAATGTAAATATTATTAAACATCTAATAAATATCGGGATTGCATTTGTTTTTTGACCAGCATTACATATCATTCATACAGTTAAACTGATCAAAGCTGTATTTTTGGTAAAACCATGCTGTTTACTTACCTTATGAATTTTCCATCTTTGGTTTGTTGCAAAATGTGTGGCAAAACTTTTTAGATGTAATTTATTGAAACATGAAGATATCCTTTTATTGATTTGATTTACAACTCTTGTCCCGACAGGAGCGGTTAGTGGCCCCAGCATTTCTCCCTGAGCTCAAACGTCCAAGACGTGGGTTTGAATTCGAGGCAGAAGTCCTTGCCAAACCAAGCCATCTTGGAGAAAAGATCCAGGTTGGCGTGCCTCATCGGGCTAACACTCTCCTCCTCAATGGCTGGCAGGACACTGCTATTGATCTCTCCAAACCAACAGACCTAACAGTTGGTGGAGACAGTGGGCCTATCGGTCAGATGAGCCACACTGTCCAGTCAGCACCCCATAAAATAACTGGGATAGGCTCCATACAAGGCTCACTGGGATTGGATATGGCTGGCATTTTGCAGGCTGGCCTGATTCACCCTGTCACAGGGCAAATTGTCAATGGCGGTCTTCGTCGTGATGATTCAATGTTGAGACGGAGGAGAGGACGAAGAAGAAATGTGGAGACTACTGATCTCAGCTTTATAAAGGGGCGAAGTGTGAACTTGCATGAACAACAGGTTTGTAGAAACACATGTCACTGAAGTGGGTATAGTAGGACACCCGAAGATAAAAATGGCCCCATGTGATTCTAGCATTGCACTTTTTTTTTGTGTAAAACATAAAAGGAGATGCTTGGCAAATCTACTCTTCTGCATAAAATACACTGAATTAAAAAAAAAAAAAAAAGATTTTTATATTAAGTCCTATAAAAAATTAAAGTCTTCATCAGAAGTGGTATGGGGTACTTTTTTGAAGGTGTTATTTTTTTTGGGCTGCTTTTTTGAAAATATTTATCAGGGCAATATTTAAAATGATTAATATGATAAATATTATATAGTCTCTTTTGTGATGTTGAAAGAAGCCTATTTTGAAAGCTTGAATCTTTCCACAAAAATAGCCTTTGAAGCTGATATGGCATGAAAATATATGCATAAATAATATTGATAAAGCAATAACTGGCAAGTGCTGTGTGTATAATTTGTATACTCCACAGAGCGGGTCCGAGAGTATCAGCCACCCTCTTGTGTCCTCCACATCCTCTCAGTCAGAAGGCCCTCCAACCACCCCGACTACACTTCCTCCTCAGCCTCCAGCTTCCTCTCCCGCTCCTCCTCCAGCCTCAGAGACCCTAAATGTGAGCATGGACAGAGAAGTGGCCAATAAAGGCCTAATGGAATGGCTCAGACAAAACCCCAACTACAACATGGAGCTTTCTGCTTTTCCAGTAAGTTAGAACAGAACTGTGACATTTTTTTATATGTGAATGCAATTTCATGGTAATGTGTATACTGTTAAGGACCTTTTAATAAAAGTTGCAAGGTTTTTTGGTCTCTATTTTTCCATCTAGAAAACTGTTTGAATGATATTTAATGTTTGTATAGCACCTTATATATTATAAGCATTGGTACAAATGATGTATTTGATATGAAATGCATTACTTAAACCTAATTTCTTTCTTAGTCACAGAATGCAAACATGTTGCACAGTTTCCTGGAGCGTCCAAAACAGAGAAGGCATCGCTGCAAAGACCCATCCAAGCTCGATGTCAACTCTCTAACTGGGGAGGAGAGAGTCCCAGTAGTGCACAGAAACACAGGCCGCAGGGTAAGAAAAACATGCAAACATACTCCTATATCCTGTCGTGTTTATTTCATTTAGATTTAATGCAACAGTTCCTCTGGTTGCAGCTTGGAGGCGCTATGGCTCCGGCAATTAAAGAGCTCTCCCGATGGCTGGATGCAAACTCAGAATACTCTGTGGCTCCTGATTGGGCAGATGTGGTGAAGCACTCGGTCAGTCACATATATATGTTCTTATATACATATATTCTATGTAGAAAAAGACTGGCAATGGCAAGAAGCGGAGCAGATATTGTTCCAGTGAAACCGCTTGTGAATATGTAGTAAACTGAACACATGCTAATATGCTTAGACAGAAAAAACATCTGCTAGATGACTAACAAAATACATTTTTACTGCAACAATTTTAAGGTTCTGTGTTCATCTCAACTACATAAAATCCTCCATAGGGAGGTCTATATAAATCTATACTATAGTTTATATTTATAATATTCTATTTTATATTCAGTTATTATTAGGGTAGGTACAGTAACTCTGAATTTATTAGTAGATTTTCATTATAGAAATCCATTCCGTTGAAATCCAACCCAAGTTTATCATTTCGGCAATTTACATAAAACATGTATGCGCATTTTACCCTCAATTAATGAGTTGATTTTGATCATCTTTTTATTTATATATTATATATTATTTATATATTAGTGCTGTCAAACAATTAATAATTATCACATCCAAAATAAAATTTTGTTTACATAATATATGTATGTGTACTGCTTATTTATTATGTATTTAAAAAATTCACACATGTATATATTTTATATTATTTTGCATTATAATGCAGATTCTTAAATAACTCTTTTTACATGCATATATATATTTTTATTTATTTATTTTTTATTGATACTTATTGAATTTTTTCCTTGTAAACCAACACTAAGTTTTCGTATTGCACTATCCCAGGGTTTTCTACCAGAAGGAAAATTCACACGCATCCTCTCTGGACCTGTGTGTCGGGATCCTGGTCCACGTAGAAGAGGCAGGCGACCCCGCAGCGAGATGCCCAAAGCCCCCGAACTCGCCGCTGGCATGGGTCAGCTGTTCATGAACGGTGGGCTCATTAGCAGCATGGATCTGGTTAGTTTACCCAATCTCCGCAATGTCCCTGGCATCCCTCTAACTGGTATCATGGGCTTTCCTCACGGTTTCGCGACTGCCGTATCGTCAGGAGAAGATGCCAAGAATGGACTCAGCATGCTGCCCATGATGCTCCACGGCATGGCGGCCGTTCAGTCACCCATGTACAGCACTCACATGAGTGGGATAATAAATCAGCCGTTGTCCACAGCGACGTCCACTGCAACTGCATCCTCCACTTCAGCAAGCGTGACTTCGTCGAACTCTGCAACCGTGACCTCAACCTCCAGCCCAGCGGATAGTTCCGATTCTGGGCCTCAGCGTGAAAATGCAAGCTCTCCGATGAGCACAGAGAATGGGAATAAGGAGGACGCAAAGCAAGGAGCGGAAGAGAAGAAAGTGTCCGCTTCGGTGTCTACAGCTGCGGCCACTAGCAGCAGTAGTAGTAGCATCACAAGCACCGGCAGCCATTTGACCTTTAACCCCTTTCTAATCCCGGGAATGTCACATAGTCTGTTGTATCCACATATGTTCTTGCCACCGGGCAGTATAATGGCTCTACCCGCTATGCCCGCAGCAGACAGCACGGGCAGCCCCAAGAGGAAGAGGAAGAAGATGAGGGAGGAAGGAGCAGAGGAGGGAAGCAGCAGTGTTGGTGTGCATATAGATGGTGTGGAATCAAAGGGAGTTAAAAACGAACAGACACCCGAACAAAAGAGCAAAGAGGGCGGAATGGAAGAACGTGGACCTGATGTCGATTTAGCTCAGGTCAAAGAACCTTCTGGTCCTTCTGAGGATAGAAGTACTGAGGAAAAGGACAAAAATGAGATGGGAGAGGAAACCGAATCAACTGCTTAAGGCTCTTGTGACGGTGGAGACTAGAATGCATCCTCAATGTTTGGGGCGCAGTACTTTTGTGTGTGTCGTGTCGGTAAAAGTTTGTGTATAGGACTTTGATTATCAATGTATTGTTTATAGATCTGCCCTTGTAATTTCACTGACATCTACTCTACCTTCTGCGTGTGTGCTAAAGAAATAGACACTTGAAGCATGCAAATACTCAGAGGTCGCGAATCCTTAAAAAAGGGACATCGTCACTGGTGTTAGCGTGTTCCTTTTGCATCATGGGAATGGCTATTCAGACGATTCTGCCTATTGACAGAGAACGCTCTTAGTGACCCCAGCATTTTCCCCCTTTCGATTAGGTGTTATTCACTAGCATCTTTCACAGATTCTCAGAAAGCGGTATGATGTTGGTATTGTGCAAAAAAAAAAAAAACCAGACGGCGGTCTCACTTCGTAATGGTGTTTCAGATCATGCTCTTACAGTTGCATAAGACCTATATTCATGTTTTGGAACATTTCTCTAAATAATGTAAAGAAAACACTCATCCCATTGGTAGAGTACCAGAAGAGCTGCATCTGATACAGTCTCAATGGATCACAGTATTTTGTTCTTAGTTGCTTGCTGCTATGTATTCATTTTAGTGAAGATTTTAACCTAAATCCTTTACAAAGCTATAGGTGGCATGAGTGCAACATGGTGAGTGCAATGGAAACTCAAAGAGAGCAAGGCTTAAAATTGATGGCTAAGAACAATCCTGAGATTGATTTATCTTTTGTTTTTGTTTGTCTTGTTGGTTGTGATGTCATTTCCACGTGATTGCTTTGGTAAGATGCCCCCTGTTGGGATACTACTAATCATTATAGAGGTGGCTATATATACTTAGGGGTGCTGCAAGTTCAAGAGTGATCGGTTAGTGCCATTAAGGAGACTTGGTTCTAAGTGGTTTTGGTACACAGGCTTATAAAATAAGCCCTTTTGTGAGAACTGTGTTTTTAGTGAATCTAAAAGGATAGTTCACCCTAAAATGAAAGTTCTGTTAACATTTCACCCTTATGTCGTTCGAACCTGTATAAAAGTCCGGAGCGTAATATGGCTGCCAAGTTTCAAAAACTATAAAGCTACTGTTTCCTTATGCAAAGCTACCTTGTGTCTTTAGAAAATTTGGAATATAGTGCATACATCTTTTGAGATTTTGACTCTTGTTAAGGTTTGATAACCCCTTGCCATTGGGTTTTTGTGTAGCCAGGAGCAGTCTTTAAAACATCTGCAGGTTTGAAACAACATGAGGGTGAAATTGTGCCGGAAAGTAAGTTTTGGGTGAAATATTCCTTTACCCAGAATAAGTATCAAAAATATCTTTGCAAATCCCTGTTTTTTTTTTTTTTTTGGCCTTCACTAAAGCCCTTAGGTCGAAGGGGTTGACAGAAAGACGTCAGATTGTCTCGTTCTCCTCATAGGTTACATTGCTCTTATTTTCTCTGGTGCATTTGAAAATACTGTTGAGTAAAATCTACCGAGATTTTTTGCAAACATGTAAATCTATCTAGCTGTATATTGCTGTTACTTTTGTTTACAAGCACACAATGTTATTTTTCCTCACCAGTATGTCTCATATTGGGAGGATGTGTAAAAGAAAAAACAGCACTAGTGTTTTTCTTTTTTTATTTGAAATACACTAGTCAGTAACAGAGATAATTTAACTCATTTTCTCCCCCAGTCTCAACAGGGTCTCTCTTTTGTGGGAGTATTCGTTGTCCACTTTTCCATCTTTTTTTTTTTGTTGTTGTTGTTTTTTTTTTTTTTTTCAGTTTTCAGATGTGAAAACATTTTTTGCACAGTCTTTTTGGTGAATGTTTACTTGTAGTTGTGTCCCGTCTTGTTTGTTTGTGTGTGTTTGTGTGGACGCATGCGCACGCTTGCACATGTCATTTCCTGTACATTTTGACCTATGTAAACCTGTACTGTAAATTTCTCGTCTAAACAAAAAAAACAAAATCATGGTCACCTTCAAAAAACATGCTGTTGTTGCCTTGTCACGCTATTTGTGACACCATGATGTAATTTATTTTGCTTTTATTTCTTTTTACTTTGCCAAATTCACCAAATACGACATTTCCCCTTTCTCATCACATCTATTTTATTGTGTTCACTTTGCAATGCCTTATTTAGTGGTTTATATATGGATGTTTGTTACATCTTTTATGTTGGAAAATATATATCAAAGTACTTGTGTACAGTGTCAACGTTTTGGGAAGCAGTCTTGGTCAAACTAGTTTAAATCTAGTTGTACAGATACTGGCCTTGTGCATTCTTTAAAAAAAACTTAAGAGTAAAACTTTAGATTATAAAGCCTTTGAAATAACATAATCAAGGCCTCTTTGCTTTTTCAACTCGAAACAGTATCGCAAAGCACAAAGTCTACTTGACTTTCAAAAATGTCTCATTACCTCACATCTTCCTTTATTGTCCCTACACTGCTTTCCCAGTAACATCTGGTGAACAAAAACCCACAGACCTCGTCTAGACGTCTGGATGATTGTGTTATCCTTGCTTTTTACCTTTTGACAACTCTATTAAAGGCCTTCAAGATTTCTGAAGGAGCACAGTCAGTATATGCACAACTGGAGAGTTCAAACTGTTAGACTGAGAATGCTGCGTTGCTGGTTGTGTGTTGATTTTATAAATGTACTGTTTGTTGGAAATGTACAGTTTGAAAACGCAACAATGTTGTTGGAAAACACTCCAGTTAAATTCAGTTTGAAAGTCTCCCTGGTGCAGTATCTGGGCTCATTTGAAGATCAATGAATATATATTCAATTCTGTATCCTAGTAACACTCCAGATAACCATTTTTCTTTCTCCCTAGCTGAAACTGTTCGGTAGTTCATCTAACAATCTGATCAATTTCCATTTCTACCTGTATTTATTGTTTTACTGTCTCAGCGTTGTCTCCCTGAATAATGCAACATGTACATAAACTTGCTGTCTCCAGGTTTTGGATGTTTTCCTATATGGGATGTCTACACTGATCCATTTGCTTTCCATAAAAGTTTAACTGTTCTGAAAACGGTAATGTTGACTGTAGCTGTGTAGAAATACATCTCTGGATAGTTGCTCTGAAATACTCTCGAGAGCAAAAAAGCCTTCCCATTGGAAGCCTACCTCCATTTTTTCAATGGGTTGATCAAAGGGAGATCATTGTAGTAGCTTTGCATAGTGCATTTCCGATGAAGAGTGAAAATTGGGAAAGTTGTGCTGTCATTTTGTTCAGACTCTGTCAGCACTTAATATTTCCGATGCTGTCAAATATGCACGTTGTAGGAGACTGGATTTTGCTTTGCCGCTGTCAGTGTTTGCATGTCAGGACTTGGAAAAAAGACCCAGTCACAACATCTGAGGCAGAGCAACATACCATACTTAAAAGTGTATGCAAGTCAGGCTGCTGTGGAGTGTTTCTTACAACAGCTGCTTAGCCAGACAAACTCAAGTCCTTAGTGTTCATGACACATTAGAGCATCATCCACCACGCAGAACTGCGTTGCACCACTGTTGAGCCTATGTTGGAGGTTCTGTTCTTCGAGATCTTGTAGAATAACATTGAATGAATTTGATACGACTAACAATGGTCAGTGTTCGTGGAAAGGAAGTACTGTAAGTTTGTAGTTATATTGAAGCAAGTGCACTATATTGGGATAATTACACAAGATGAAAAGTGAACTTTTACTCTTGGTATAAAATTTGCAGCAATGCTGAGAGTCTTGGGTGTTCTTATTATTTTATTTTTTATTTTGGGATATTTCATTTGTTTTTGTTCAAATAGCTCCTGTACACCGATGTGGACCAATCATATAATTCAAACCATGGTATGTGATCTTTTATTGTGCAATAAAAGATGACTTTCAACTTTCTAGTCAGTATGTCTTATGTTCTCTGCCAAACGATTTGTAAATGTGCAGGTTCTCATCTAGTTCTCGTTTCTATTGTTTTTTTTAATTTTTTTATTAATCACTGATTCGTAATTGCACAAATCTGTAATTTAATTTAGTCTTTGAATGCTTTAAAGAAGTCATTAAAGGTTGCAGTGGACATTTGTAACTGATTTGATAATTATGACATACTTGTCGGATTTCACAGACCGGGTTTAGCCTAAGCCAGGATTAGTTTATAGTTTAATCAGGACATTTAACTCATTTTTATAAACATGCCTTAAAAAAAACATTACTGGTGTGAATCTTAAGACAAAACTAAGGCGCTGGCATGTTTTAAGATTAGTCAGTGCAAGTTTCTTTCAGGTGAAATAGCTCAGATTTACATTCTAGTCTAGGACTAGGCTTAAGCTTTGTTTGTGAAATCGGGACTATGTCAATATAGTAATAATTAAATATTATTAAGGATAAGGGATAAACATTTGAAATTAAATATGAGATTGAAGGCAACGAAACTGAACATTTTAGTGTAATTTTCATGTCAAAATAAATAATTTTAACCGGATATTTTCTGTATAAAGGATAAACATGTAAAATTGTGTAAATAAAATTCAGTTGGAAAAACACAAACATCAACACGTTTGTTTGTGTTTGTTACGAATTAAGTCCCGTAAGAACGTGTTTACGTTCTTCATATTTTAATATAATGCTTTGGTAAACACTGTGAGGAAGTTTAAATCCTCCATGCTTCCTCGCTGGCGTCTTTGTTGTTATAATGACGCCATCTACTCCTCTTCGCCCATTGGCTGAGAAGAGCCCGTTTTCGCGCCATTCGCATGTCTCGGCATTGTGGGATAGCATCAGGAGGTCAGCGGCGCTCCGGGTCAACTCTGTGTTTTACCCAAACATTTTTCTTCGGACATTAACGGATTTAAACGGATTCCAGCAATGCGTGGAGATGAAACGGACTCGGAGTCCGTTAAATCAGCCGATGGTTCGATTCGGAACAATCTCGAGGCGCTTTGTCAGGAGCTAAATATGGACGAAGAGACGGCAGCAGAAGCGCTGGAGAACTTCAGCTCCATCTGGAACACTTACACGCTAGAGGTTCGACTTAAATTCACATTCAAACAACCAACGTTACCAAACCACGGCAACCGCTGAAGCATTCTCAGCTGCCTTCAACTAGTCGACATATAGTCAAAATAACCAGTACTTATAATGGAATTCACGCTGGATTTCTCTGAACTAACATTTACCATGGTATGCGAATATGGTACCTTGGTATGAATACCAGTATCCCAACGTTACATATCGGAAATACTATAGTTGTTTCCTGGTATTATGTTACACTAATTAGTGTACAGGAATTCTATTACACTGAAATGTTTCCCAATATCGGAGTAATACCATTTAAATCGCTTCAGAAATGACTGAGGGTTCCCTGATGTGTCACGTGACAATCACAAAGAGAAGACGAGGAAGTCATTTAAAGTGAATGCTGGGAAAGATGCCTAGGCTGGCTGCTAGATTTTATAACTGTAGGTTAAAGGCACAAGTGGTGTTCATTTAATTCGAGCTTAATCTTGTTAAAATTCACATAGGAATTAATGGCCATGAAAATATAACTTGAAAATCAGCTTATTAAAGCATTTAAAATAAAACGTAAGAAAAGTTTATGCGTGTGTGTTCATGTTTTGTATAATTTTTGATACATCAGGCATTTTAGTATAGTATAGTATGGAGCTCATACTCAAGGAGGAAAAAAAAACAGTTCTGTTTTGGATGGAGGCCCGAACTCCATCCAAAAAATTAAATAAAGAAATGCATGGCTCTGTTTCTCATATTAATATGGCCAAAAAGTATAAACAGTACGATGTATGCACAGTTGACAGTGTATATAGTAATAATACATACATTTACTCATGATGCACAGTATGCACTATATATACGGTATACTCAAGGAACAGATATTATACACAGAAAGTTTTTATTACATTTTATAGCAAATGCAGTCACATTAACACTTTTTTTTTTTTTTAACGATTATACTAAAAGTATGGACTATCAATAATAAGACAGAAGGCATGCAGTGTGTTTTACAACTAAATTCTGGATATGCTGATAATTTAGGGTTAATTAATCTCTGTGTGATATGTTCCTTTGCATGTGTTGATTGGTGTTTTGTGTTTGGTTGTCTCAGGGTGATGTCATTCACTGGCTGGCCTGCTCTCTGTATGCTGCCTGTAGGAAGAGCTCCATCCCCACTGTGGGACGGGGTGTGATGGAGGGCAACTGCGTGTCCCTTACAAGGATCCTGCGCTCTGCGAAGCTCAGGTAAGGAACTCGAACAGACATGGGCTGCGTTCTCCAAAACCACCTTAATGCTACGTCGTTCTTAAGTTGTATCTTAAGACATATCTTATCATTAACGCCTGTTTTGCGAAACCTTCTTAGTTAAGTATACCTTCTGTAAGTCATTCGTTCGTAAGGTTGGTCCGGAACGCACTTAGCTACACCTTATCGCTGCTGACGTGACCACTAATACGCAAAAAGCTTTTTTACAGCGCAGTTTAACATAACAGTTTAAATGAGCATTTAATATAAAATCTGATTTAGTATTAAGTTTCCATAAACGAATGGTTGTTAGCCGTTTTAATTACTGTCCTAAAGCAAACCACTTGACAGAGTTTATATGAAGAAAGATGAGTTTACACAAACTTTATAGCTATGGCAGCGCTTGCAAAATTGTGCCATTTTTATTTGTGGACCGTTATGCGGACACTCGCAGCGGCGGTTCTACATTGAATTACTCCCTGGGCGAGACCCCCTCTTAGCCCCTTTTATAATTTCAAATAACATCAGAAAAGCATTTATTTTGAATAAAAATGAAAGAAATAATAAAAAGGTTGAAAATAATGCATTGGGAAGGGTTCGGGAGGATAATAAAGGTGTAAACCATCTATTTAATATCTATGATGTGAATAAAAAAAAAAACGAAAAAAAACATTTGCACTCAATAGGTTGCAGTCTGTTTTATAGGCTAATGCACTTCAATGGAGGTCGACGCTATACGGCTGGTGGGTCGGCATACAGAGAACATTAACAAGTTGAGGGTGTGGGATTGCGTGTTTGCTAAATTATAAACGTATTTATTTCTGCATGTTCATATTTAAATTAGCCTCGATAAATGCAATTCGTACTATTTCCAAAACGCTGCTTTATAAAGAACATTGTTTTCTCAATTCTTTTCCTATACCGCTGTGAAGGAAAGAGCGCACAGTCGTTTATCGACGCCTCGATATCAATGGACAGCACCTGCTAAGGTCGCACTTAAGAAGGTTTACCTTAAGCACCATCCTAAGGTATAGTTCGGCGAACACACTTAGGAAAGGTATAACTGTAGTTAAGGTGTACCTTTAGAGTCTTCGTAGAGCGCTAAGAGACAACGTTATCAGAGAACGCAGTCATGGTCAGATACCTTCACAATGGGCATCTTATTAAAGTTTTGTTTTTATAGTGTAAAGAGAAACAATGGCACAAGCTTTTATTCTAAACGAAGGTGTTTGTATTGAGACGTTGTCATGCTCTCTCTCCTCTAGTTTGATTCAGTTCTTCAGCAAGATGAAGAAATGGTCAGACATGTCGAACCTCTCACAGGATTTCCGCAGCCGCATTGGTCGACTGGAGCGCAATTTCGAAGTGTCGACAGTGATTTTTCGGAAATTTGAACCAATTTTTCTGGACATGTTTCAGAATCCTCAGGGTGAACCTCCCCGGCTACCTAGAAGCCGCAAGCACAGGTAAATCTGCCTGCCTTTACTCTCCTTTCTTGGCTCCTTCCTTAAAATGTTAACATATATATATATATATATATATCTACACACACACACATCTTTCTTTTGTAGGCGTCTTCCATGCCACATCAGTGACGTCTTCAAGTTCTGTTGGACTCTCTTTGTGTATACAAAAGGTAATTAGACTGAAAGAAGCCTTCCTGTTTAAACTATAGTCTGTCAGTTTGGTTTACAGACTACTTACGCAGTCTGTGCCATGTAATGCTATTAACTACATAACAGAAGAAAACAAAAATTAATTATTTCACAGTCATAATGAATGAATAAATTGTGAAGATTTACCATCAAACAAAAGTAAAAATGTCTGCTTTATTTCAGGTAATTTCCGTATGATTGGAGATGACCTGGTCAACTCCTATCACCTCCTGCTCTGCTGTCTGGACCTGGTGTTTTGCAACGCCCTCATGTGTTCCAACAAGAAAGATCTCATCAATCAATACTTCAGAGGTAAATCTCCCTTCACCTCGCTGTAAGAGGATGTTTTCTTGATTAATTGTTGATTTTCTGTTTACCAGTCATTATCCTTGAGAAGGCAGACAGAGTTACAAGTGAGTTCATTGATTGCATTAGAGGTAGTGCACTTAGTTTTGCATTATGACTTTTCATCAGTGACCCCATGAAATAATTTAAGACAGGAACATTGGTCAGGCCACAGAACACCATGATTATGTCGCATTAACACGTTTTCAGCCTAGTACTTGTTATCAGTGTTCAGGAGTTTATTAGTGTACAGATGTTTTTATCAAAAGCGATCCTAAAACATGTATTTTTTGGATGATGTTGAAATGCTGCTTTTATAGTCTTGCTCACCTCTCTTTAGGAATGCCTAAGGACACAGAAAACTTGCAGGAAATACCCTGTGTCATCGACAAGTTGTGTGAGTTGCATGATGGGTTGGTGGTGGAGGCCAAAGGCATAAAGGAGCACTACTTTAAACCCTACATAAAGACACTGTTTGAGAAAAGAGTGAGGAACCCACACCTTTACAACCAATCTACACTGCAAGAGCATAATGATTGTTTAGAGCTTGGTCATGTTTGCCATATTCTAAACATGCGTTCCCTTATTTTTTGCAGATATTAAAAGGTGATGCTGAGACTCTGACTGAATTACTGGATACCCCAAATTTCCAGGATAACAAGTAAGCATCTGCCTTGAAATTTCTTCAAACATTTTGTTGTTCTTTTTTGCATTTCCAGAAATTTTGCATTGAAATATAAAAAAGATTCAAATGAGATTTCAATAAATACTTGTATGAATCTTGTTTTGTTTTTCAGTAAAGCCATAAATCGCGAGTATGAGGAATATGTTTTGACTGTGGGGGATTTTGATGAGCGAGTGTTTTTGGGGGCTGATGCAGACGAGGAGATCGGCACGCCTCGCAAGGCCACCGCTGAGCCTCCGTCAGGTCAACTATCCGCCCGCATGCTGGTGGAGAACAACCTTCAGCAGCAC
The DNA here is from genome assembly GCA_034779775.1 of Enteromius afrohamiltoni. Classification (NCBI taxonomy): domain Eukaryota; kingdom Metazoa; phylum Chordata; class Actinopteri; order Cypriniformes; family Cyprinidae; genus Enteromius; species Enteromius afrohamiltoni. Next base: position 18,656,615 of record JAUYWG010000039.1, on the reverse strand, counting down.
TTTGAGAAGGTACTGAAGTTTTCTTTCACTGCTGCTACATTAAATAACATTTGTCGTGCTATTTGTTGAGCTTAGCTGAAATATTACTCCATTCTTCAGCTTCAGAATATGCTAATTACTGCTTAAGAGAAATGTATTCTTCTTATTATTATTATTATTATTGTTATTAATGTTGAAAACAGTTATGCCTCCAAGTATTTCTGTGGAAACCATGTTTTGTTTTGTTTTGTTCTTACTGAGTCCAAACATTTTCCTCATAGACTCGTTCCCTTGCTCCCTCTACGCCTCTAACGGGTCGACGGTATTTGAAAGAGAAAGAGGTGCTGGTCACCCCCATTTCCTCAGCTACCCAAAGTGTGAGTCGACTGCAGAGTATGGTGTCCGGCCTCAGAAACGCACCAAGCGATGCTTTGGTCCAAATCTTTAAGTAAGTATCTGCCAAAATCAAACCACCCACAAATTAGACTTGATGATATGTCTGACCTATCGTGATGGTCCTGAGTCTTCTTCAGCCTGTTTTCTTATAGAGTTATACCTATGTTTTTATAGTTCCTGCTCTCGAAATCCCACTGAATCCATTCTGAACCGAGTGAAGACCATGGGAGAGAAGTTTAAACAGGCCTACACCAAACCCACAGATGACTTTCCTGGAGCACATATGGGTCAGATAAAAAAAGAAGAGATGATGTTTGTAATATATGTGACTGTTATGAAAGCCTCATATTTCATCTTGTTAGTGCGTGCTGGTTCTTGTGTGTAGATTTCGCAGAGAATCGTCTGAAGCTGGCGGAGATCTTGTACTTTAAGATCCTGGAGAATATCATGACTCAAGAGATGAAGCGATTACAAGGAAAAGACATGGCGGTAAGTCAGTATAACAGCAAAACGTGATAAATGCACTAGTGAAAACCATTCACCCTGCAGCCAACATAGAGAAAAAGGGAAAGGGATTTTTGTGTTTTATAACTGCAGCTTTTACACTTTTTTTTTTTTTTTTTTTTTTTTCTTCTATGTATCAGGTCCTGTTGGAGCAGGAGGTGCTCCATTGCTCCCTGTTGGCGTGCTGTCTGGAGGTGGTGCTCTTCGCATACAGCTCTCAAAGAACATTCCCCTGGATACTCGAAATCTTTCAGATCCCACCATTCTACTTTTACAAGGTAAAGAACGGTGTACTATTGCGTCATGTTGCTGTATATATTGATGTCTATAGAAAAAAAATCACAAAAAGAAATCTTTCAAATAAAACTGTTTCTTTTGAAGTACTAAAGCAAATGTACATATGTTTGTGTAGGTGATTGAAGTGTTCATCCGCTCTGAGGAGGGTTTGTCCCGAGACATGGTGAAGCATTTGAACAGTATAGAGGAGCAGGTTCTGGAAAGTAAAGCCTGGACCAGAGACTCAGCCCTGTGGACATCACTCAATAACGCTAATAATAAAGCCCTTACTGTAGAAGAGGTACATATCTCACACACACAATAACACTTTAAGGCCAGTTAGATTACACAATATAACCTGTTATTTATTTGGTTCTTAGGTGAATTTTCCCAGTAATTTTGACACGGGCAACAATGCAGGTGGCCCCACTCACCTCCCTTTGGTAGCGCTATCCCCCATCATCCACCCTCGCATCAGGGAGGTCCGCACAGGCCTGGGCTCCAGCGCACGCAAAGGTACGTCGTTAAATAAGGCTAGACTCTGAGACCTAATGAATGTTTATAATATTCAAGGGGAGGGACATTCCCGAGAGCTTTTGTTTTAAATGAAAATGATTAGGAATATGTTTGGTCCATTTACCATTTTGAAATACTGAATCCGATGTACTCATAAGGATAATCTTTCTTCCTCTCTTAGACATCCCTCAGTCTCCCATCTTTCTCCACGACCGCTACAGTTCACCTGCAGCCGGCAGCGCTAAGAGACGCTTATTTGGTGACGATCCTCCGCCACAGTCCCCAGTGAAAAGAATCTCAGTCACTCCCATCAAAATCATCCCCAACGTTGCAGAAAACAGCCAGAACACCACGACTCTCCTCTCCATGTCCACCGGAAACGGCCAGCAGCTCACCATTCCACTTCCAGGTACTATTTTCAGTTTTTTCTTGTTTATTTGACACAAACCGTTTCTGTTTTTGTTGACATAATGGTTTCTCATCCTACAGTGGTAAAGAATGAGACGGGCGGCTTCACAGTCATCCAACTTCAGGCCAATGATTTGAACCCCCTCACCGCTCAAGTCTTACTGACGGCCTCCCCCAGCCGAACCTCCGCTTCACCCGCCAGCTCCGACACACAGCCCCCAGCCGTCAACAGACCCCGCCGCACAGGATCCCTGGCCCTCTTCTTCAGGAAGGTGAGGAAATGTGTGCTGGCCTTTTTTGCATCTGCTCTTGAGTAAAGATCTTTGTTAGGGGACGTGCGTACATGCTGTTGCTTGTCCTGTCAGGTGTATCATTTAGCCAGCGTGCGTCTGCGAGACCTGTGTCTGAAGCTGGATATCTCATCAGAGCTGCGAGGGAAGATCTGGACGTGTTTTGAGCACTCGCTGCTGCACTGCACTGACCTGATGAAGGACAGACACCTGGACCAGCTGCTGCTCTGTGCCGTCTACATTATATCAAAGGTACGGCTTTTAAATGTCGAGGGAAGGGCTACTGTGATGCTGTTGTGCTGAGCAATTGACTAAAACTAAAGAACTACTCTAAGATGCTAGGATGATTTTAAATGTTACGTTTCTTGTCACACTTGCACTTATTTATTTACTTTTTTTATTGTTAGTAAACATCAATACATATTGTGAAATACAGTATTATTATCATTTAAAAAGAGTTCTCTATTTTAATGTATTTTTAAAGCGCAATGTATTCCTGTGATGCATAGCTGAATTTTTAGTTCAGCTAAAAATAAATTACTTCAGTCTTCAGTTTCACATAATACTTCAGAAATCATTCTAATATGCTGATTTGCAAAAAGATCCAAACATTTGTTTGTATATATAAAGCAGAATTTCTATCTCTGAGGGACTTGCATTGAATTTTTTATTGAATTATTGACTATTGGACTTATTTGCTTCTGCAGATCACAAAAGAAGAGCACACTTTTCAAGACATTATGAAATGCTACAGAACCCAACCTCAAGCCAACAGTCACGTGAGTATTTCCAAACCCCCAACTGTTGCCGTTTTTAGTTATTTGATGTGCATGTGCTTAACGTGGAATTGCACATAAATGTCTGTTGTATGAGGCTTTGGTGCATCAGCATCCACAATATCTTGTTGGTGTGTTTGTAGGTGTACCGCAGCGTTTTACTGAAGAAGCGTCTCAGAGAGCAGCAGACAGATGAGAACATGGAAGTGGATCCGCCAGCAGACCAGTGTAAGGACAATGTCCTGAATGATTATTCATCCTTTTTTACTAATGCACAATATATGACAGAAGAAAATGTACAAGTTCCCACAAAAATATTACTCACTGTTGTTTTATCTTGAGCAGCAAATCAGCATATTTGAACGATTTCTGAAGTGTCATGTGACATTTATGATTACTTTGTGACCGTAATGATGCTGAAACTTTAGCTGTGATCAGCTGTGTTCAGCCAAACTTGTGTGTGTGTGTGTGTGTGTGTGTGTGTGTAATAACTTTAATTTGTCATTTCTTTCAAAAATGTTTTTATTTATTGTTTGTTTGTGTTCACAGCCAGTGAGAGGACGGAACAGGCTAACACAACAGAGGCTGACAGCGAATCAGAGGAGAGAGGAGACCTCATCCAGTTCTACAACTCTGTTTACGTACTAAAGATGAAATCATTCGCTCTCAAATATGCACATTCCACACTCGATAGCAAGGTTTGTGTATTGCTTTGCTTCATTTGAAACGAATAACTGTAAGGCCATTTGAAAACAAGAATATCACTCTTGCTCTCTTTGTTTTTCTATAAAGATGGAGGCTCCTCCGTTATCTCCGTTCCCTTCGGTTCGTGCTCAGCCTCTCTCTCCTCGCCGTGTTTCTCAGAGACACTCCATCTTTGTCTCTCCTCATAAAAACGGCTCGACTCTAACCCCCAGCACTGCCTACACGTACAAATTTACTGGCAGCCCATCAAAGGTTAGTCAAACCACAGGATGTCACAACAAGCATCAGCAGAAATAATTACCTCAATGTTTGATTAAAAATAATTCACACTTCGTCGCTCGTCACTCCAAATCTGTATGACTTCTGTCAGTAAAACAATAAAATACACATAGTGCAACTGGGCACAGTCATTGTCAATATAGCTGATCGTTACATTTGTATTAAATTTAAAAATGAATCAGTTCCCGTTTTGTGTCTTTTTACATTTGAATGCTCACAAGGTAAGTTTGTCCAGTTATGGTTGTGAAACTAAAAGCCTTCTGCTTCCTGTTTCTCTTTAGGAGCTTAGTGACATAAACCAGATGATTCGTCAGGGTGGGGTGAGCAAGAAGCGGGCGTTCACCATGGAAGGTGATGAGACCGAGTCTCCATCTAAATGCCTGCGGCAAGAGAACGACGACGTGCTGCTCAAACGCCTGCAGGATGTGGTCAGCGAGAGAGCGAGTCTCTGAGCTGTGGGAGGCCCAGTCTCTTTACAGACCCAATATAAAGCCAAAAACTGCTCCTTTGTGCTGCTCAACGACTCTAGAATCTAGAGAGAGATGCGACAACAATCAGTCTCTTAACTGTTCAGAATCAAGTACATTAATTGTCACCGAACAATAGCTAAGACAAAAACCATCACGCTTTTACACACCAGGATTTCTGAATATCAGTGAGATTGGTATAAACCAATCGAAGAACCATGTATCATGTTTTTCATGATGCTCATCATGCTTTGATAAGGAATCATTTCTTGTGTTTTTACAGAGATATTCTGTAGCTGTTGTTTTCTCAATCAAGTGTCATGTTACCATCATTCTTTGCAGTGAAATTCCCCAAATATATTGGTGATCTTTATTTTAATCAAATTATTTACTGGCGCAATGCACTGGGAAAATTTTATCTCTTTTTGTGTGTGTGTGTGTGTGTGTGTGCATGCACTTGTTTGGTGCATGTGCAGTGGCCGTATAGAAAAAGAAAAAAAAAAAGTTTTGCAGCCATCCTGCATCCTCTGTGCAGCTTAATATTCAGAAGTGTGGTATCTACACCTCGATTACTTGTAATATTTCTTTAAAGTTTCATGTATTTTCTGAAAAAGGTGTTATGTTAACTGAAATTGTCATGTTTACAGTGCATTTAATATTTTAGATATTAAATTTGGTGAATTGTTCCATCTTATGTAGTGTACAAATAACTTTTTCAACACTGTTTAACAGTAATGCAGATATTATTTGGTTCTGCTGTTATTTTATTGACATTTATCACATGTTCAATGAGTGTTTTCTTTGAATCATGTGACCAGTGCTACAGCTAGCTGCATCTGTATTTCTCAGTATTTTCGGTTAATTTGGAATTGCAGTTTTATTCTTTTGCAAATGTTTATTTTATCCATTATGTTCTCATGCCTTCATCTAACTCTTTCTGTCCCACATTGTTGATCTCTTTGCAGTTGGTGCTTTGTATATTCTCTGAAATGCTTCTTTTATGTTTGTTTATATAAAATCCATATCCAGCTTAGAAACAGTTCTCTGCATTGTTTTTCCACAAAAACATGTCATAAAAAAACATACAAAAACTGTCAGCTGTTGGTCAGTTCTGCAGTGAGTGCCTTAGCATGTACATAACAATAAAACTTTTATCAATTCTCAAAATACTTTTTTTTTTTTTTTTTTCTTTTTCTTTTCTCCCTTTTTTTGGAAAAGAAAGTTGACAAATTAAAGTTTTAATTGTGTGATTGCACAGTGACCCTGATATAATTTAATTTATGTATCTATTTATTCACCACTGAAGCTCATCTGAATAACATTTGTTGAATGACTTTTATGTTTTGTTTCTAAAATATGTCTTGGTTGAAATTCATAATCAATATAAAAACAAACGTTTTCCCTTTCTTTTCCAAAAAGTGCATGGTGGTGTACCAGGCCCGGGACCATGGTGGGCCTGGCCCACACTATCAGAAGCTTTGCCCCGCACTACTCAACAGCCAATCACAAAACTGTTATGATACTCAATTGATCAATCGCATATGATGTGAATAAATGCAAATACTGCATAAACACCCAGTGAAGACGCGAGATTTTATTTATTTATTTTTGCACCCTCAGATTGAAGGAGTTATCTCAATAGCCTAATATATTTATCATATCCTAACAAATCATATATTAATGGAATGCTTATTTATTCAGTTTTTATTTAAAATCTATAAATTAACCCTAATGACTGATTTTGTGGTGCAGTGTTACAAATATGTGTAGGATGCAATTTAAAATTAATAAAAAAAATAAAGTGCACCGTTGTGCACAATTTATTGTGGAAAAATGAACGCTTTTTGACATTTGAAGTGTCGGACGCATTGACGCTAGAGGGCCGCCGTGGCCCGCGAGTCTGAGCCAATCACAAAGCTCAGAACGATTGACGCACATACGTCATGCACTCGTAGGCCTGCGTGACGCGCGGGCGCAGGATCAACTGATGTTGTGTGTAAATGAACTCTTTACGCGATTTCCAAAGGTTTCCACGCCGCGAAATGTATGAAGAAATGTCAGTAGAAAGAAACTGGACGGACACCGAGACGAGGGCGCTGCTGTACATCCGACAGGACGAAGAAATCAGCAGACAAATCAGTGGAACGGTTCGCGACTCTCTTATTTACGCTGAAATATCAAGGCTTCTGCGGGCGCAAGGGATCCACAGAACCAAGCGACAGGTCACCACCAAACTGAAAACACTCAAGCAGAAGTTCCTGAAAATACACGCGCATCACAAAAACAACGGCCACGGAAGAGTGTACTGGAATTACTATGATCCCTGCAAGTCCATCTGGGGCAGCAACCGCCCCACAGACGCTTTAACGCTTCATAATATCGTCAAACTCGAAGAGCCCCAGAGCACATCCATCGGGGACGCGAGAAACGAGAGCAGGTCCACGGACATCGAGGTGTCAGTCAGTCATGATGACGAGGAGACGGATGACATGACAGACGGTGTGTTGATGTGTCAAATAGAAAGATGTACTACTTTATGGTCACATAACTTCACTTGCATCTTCACTGCATTTCACGTACTGCAAAAGATGTGCATACATTGATATGAAATTAGCTCGTCTGGCCTGTAATTTGGTTATTTCGTGCTAAACAAAGTTAGAAAATAGGTCTGTTTCAAATAAGTTTTTACAGTATTTACAGTTTTATTTAAAGTAACGTTAGCTTGTAACAATGTAGTATGTTACTGATGCTGACAGTATGCAACTCCCCTTAGAGCTATGGCAACGTGCTTACCTTATTTGCATGTTTAATTACACAGGTAATGTCCAGTTATCATAATCTTTACAAAACATAAAGTAGTGATTTAGCATTCCTGATAAAAAATGTCCTTCTAATGTGTTTAAATAATTAAAAATAACTTTTTCAAAATTTGCAAAAGGGACATTACAGTTCATTTTATGCTTTGTAGTTTAAAACGGGACAATTGTTGATTCAACTGAATAAGTTGATGAAAAGCTAGTCATTGATTAAATCATAAACATGTCAATTTTAAAATGAGTAAAACACCTAGCAAAAATTAACAATAAAATGATTTTGTTTGCCTGCATGTCATGTTACCCTTGACTTGTACAAAAAATATTTTGGAATGCCTACTTTACCTTAGTCTCGCGTCACCTTCAGACTGATGGCTACGCGACCAACGCTCCGTGGGCGTGACGTCTTTACCTGAACATGATTGATGATGTGCATAACTCGCTGCTGTGTTCATATTTGTAGTTGTTGCTCAGCCTGTGAGGAAGAAGGCCAAAAAACGTTCCATTACCGACTCTGTGAGAGATCAAGAACCTCTCCATGTGCAGAACCAGAGGGAGTACGAGGAACGCTTGCGAAGAGAAGCCAGACAAGAGCAGAAGGAGGATCGAGCGAGTCTGATGGCCATGTGGAAAGAGATGATGGAGTTCCAAGGCAACCTCTTAAAGGAGTTTATTCACCTCCCATCTCTGCCCTCACATCCTTCTTACCACAGACACGCTCTTCACAACCAAGGACGCTCTAGTTTCCCAAGCACTAGTTACATGGCACCCTACGACTCGCCAGGGTATGAGCACACTCCTCTGAAGACCGTTTTTGTTTTTAGTTTTAGGTACTTTCTAATCATTAAGTTACATCCAACTCTGCATTATAATTCAGCCAAAGATTATTTTAGTATTATATTATTAAAAACTGCATTAATAAAAAAAATGTTTGAATTGGGATTATTTTTATATATATATGTTTTCGCTTTATTTCAGTCAAAAACATTTTTTTCTAACAATAATCTCAAATAATAGTAATATGATAGTAACACAGACTATTATTTTTTGTTGTTGTTTTTTTTTTTTTTTTGCTAATAAATAAATAAAAATGTGTAATTGTGCTAAATGGGTTCAGATGTGTTAAAGATTTTTCTTGCTCATGTCCTTCTAGATATGTATGCTGTTAATGTCATTTATTTTATTAATAATAATTATTATATGCATTTATTTTATTTCTTTATAATGATCTTTGTTTTGAAAAAAAAAAAAACACCAAAGATGCAAATAAACAATTGAGCAATACAATATAAGAAAGATACATATGAAATACATTTAGGATTTACAATTTTCAAGTACATTAGTTTTTTCAACTGTAACATTCAAATAAGAAATTGAAAAATTAAAACGGTAAAAATTAAACGCTGCCTAATTAATTCACTGTATGAATTAAATATGCACTTAAAGCTACTGAAGTTATTAATTCAAGAGCAGTTAAATATTTGTTTGAGTAACATTAAAGCAACTGACAGCAGCAGGTATATTAGGCAGCTCTCACTTTAAGACCTAATGCACAGATCTAGTACATTGATGCATCTATGATTTTCTCCCCTTTACATTTACTTAATACATAACTGTGTTTATGTAAACACCCCCTTAGTATCATTTTGTATGTGTTTGATCATTTAAGAGTAATAAGTCACAAAAGAGAACCAAATTCAGCCTATGTGTTATGTATTTGACAATCACCGTTTTGCTAATTGAACAACTTTGCCCTTTCACAGAGCTGAAACTGAGAATGAAAGTGCAATCTCACATGAGGAAGAGGAGGAGGAGAAATATGTTATTCCAGCTGAGATTACACCCGTGTTAGACGTTCAGCCTGTTAGCCACGCAAACGACAGCCAGTCAAACACAGCAGAGACCGTGTCACCCCCGGCGCCTACACAATCAGCAGGAAAGAGCGATCTGGAGATGTCTGTGCTGCACAGACAGGAAAGAGTCTTACAGCTTCAGGAAGAATACTATTCACTTAAAATCAAGTATCTGAAACACAAGATGTCCAAGGATCCATGACAGAACCCTGAACCACTGTTCTGCTCTTTCAATCTGTGACAACTTGCTTTGCGAATGTAGATGTTCTCAGCTGGACTTTGGAAAATATCAATCTCTCTGTGTAACTCCTTGTAGTTCATAATCATATTGCATATTTTGACCAGTAGATGGCAAGGTGGTTATATTTTACCTGGTGTCACTATGTTAACAGGTAAGTCTAGTTTAAACATTTGCTCATTGTTAACAGTTTAATAGCAGTAGGTTAATTATTTTGCAAAATGCTCCCCATTTTGTCTGCTAAATATTACTGGTCTTATTATAAACGATTTATCCGCTTGTTAAGTCTGACATCACGCGTCAGCAGATCCGTGTCCAACCGCTCTATCAGACACAACGAGAAAACAACAAAAGGCGGTAATATACATTCACAATGTGATATAATACTACCCCAAAAATGACAATCCTAACCATTAACTCCATACCGAAATCCCAGATATCCAGAAATTGAAAATATAAACAAAAATTGTGTTTGGGACACTAGTATTGTTAATACCTCAAGCGAGTTGAGGCTTGGACCACGTCACCCCCTACCGAGGGAATAGGTTTGTTATGCATCACCACTTTCACAATTAATTCCTGATGTGATAACAGTCGTCCTCTGTCTTTTATGTTCCGATTTTAGTTTTTGTTTTTTTGCACGTTACAGCAGTGCAATGTGTTAGCGATAGAAACTAACGCGAACTAGACATTACTCTCCTTATGTGGAGTATGTCCATTACGATTATTTTTCATTAAATTAATGAAAGCCATTGAGTCAGATACATAGTATTTAAAAGTCTTGGTCAGCCTTTATTTTAATGTCTATTTCTTGCTATTGACAAACTATTTACTATGACCTTTGCCTCGATGTACTCCTGATTTGCTGCTTATTAATAGTTAATACGGTAGTTGTTATTTTAGGTATTTATCATTGGTTTAGAATATGGTCATGCAGAATATGTGCTTTATAAGTACTAATAAACAATAATAAGCATGTTAATGAGCACTAGTTAGTAGTGAGAATCTTGTTGAAAAGAGGCGATTCCCAAAATTCTTGTTAGTTGATACCCCTTCAAACTAATTTATTTTCTTGTGATTGTAATTTATTTTAAGTTATATTTTATATTTTAAAACATTTGCATGTTCATTGGTCTCCGGTGTCAGTTAATGGTCACATGACAAGTAGGTAAACAAATAAAAAATATATTTTTTTGGATTCCTTTTTATTTGAAAGTTATTTGTTAATTTATTAATAATTTTTTCAACCCTTTGTGAACCCCAGAGTGGGAAAAATAATCAAAAAAATGTTTCTGAAACCTTTGCTGTTGTTTGTTCTGTCATCCATCAAGCTTTAAAAGAGACCAAAAATGCCAGTTCATATAGCCTTAACCTTTAAACTCGTGTTAAAGCACACAAATCTTAAGGAGTATGTTGTGTTCCTTTACATCTGTCAGACTGCAAAAAGGCCCTTTTTGAGCTTGACAGACCTTTAGGAAGATTTATTTTCATGAGAGCACTCCCTCCACAGGGATAAATTGTAACTATGCTCTGTACACTTGTTTCTGTGATAATCGATGAAATGGCACAGATGTCATTCATAGATAATAAGTCTGTTAAACTTCCAACAGTTGAAAGTTTGTTGGAAGCATTATGTCTGCAGCAGAAAGCACATATTGTAACCTTAAAGTATCTGTCAGGGCTTCACATCACAAAGTGTCCATGGGGCTTTGTGGTAAAGCTGAATGTTCTATGAAATGACACCTCTGTGAAAGCATAAAGTAATTAATAAATAACTGGAATAAATATATAAGAACCTCGCAAGAGTTCTCCTGTGGTTTTCCAGCGAGAGGCTGATGAGAAATGTCAAACGTAATGGGCATGATTTTCTGTGAAGCAGCTGCTCTCGGGGTCTTGCTGAGTGGGATTACACTTAACACTTCCCTCCTGGGTGAAATGTCGCCCTCAGACTCAAAGAGATGACTGTTACCAAGTGCTGCAGTCAAAATGAGAAACTGTGACTCTTCAGATGCTTTCGAGTCGGTGTAGACTCTGGGTGTTCAGCGCTGTGAAGCCCCGATCTCTAATGTCCCAGATTTGATGCTCTTTTGGAAAAATGCATCAATACTTTACTCAGAGTGAGTTTAGCTTTGTGATGTTATTGTGAATTTATGGCTCGTTTACATGGAATTCCAGAGCAAACACTTGAAAGTAAACGCTTACATCAAGGGAATACCCAATGCTTGGTTAGTTAAAAAATTCATAGGCATTTTACTTGAGAATGAATGAGAAATTTGAGGATGCTATATCAATGTTTGCAACATAAAATCTAGTTATCCATAGTTTAACATTGTCATGGATTTTAAAATATTGTGTGCCATTTTTTTGTATTGTCTCTTATGCTTATACTGTTCTTCTACAGCATCCTTATAGTGGGTTTTTTCACTATTTTCCCTGTTTTTAGCAAATAACCACCTCATATATATATATATATATACACCAGTATTAAAGGGGTCATCCTGTGCAGTGTTGTGCAAGTTACTTCCAAACTTTAATATATATTACTGTTATTGAAAAGTAATGCCTTACATTACAATATTACTGATTCAAAATTGTAATGCGTTACATGGCTCCTGTATTACTTTTGAATTACTTTCACCAAAATAACTACAGAGAGCGCGCCGTGAGCGCAGCTGCATTCAAATACACGCAGTAGACTAAAGCTTGTCACAGCATCAGCAGAAGTAGCCTATTACTAATTAATATGTCCGGGGAAAATAGTAGAAAGTTATTTAAATTATTGGTGTTTTCTGAGTCCGTGTCACAAAGATACATTTCCTGACTCGCCATCTCCTCTGATGCACTTTAAGTCATTTTTATGGATTAAAATTATAATAAAAGAGGATTGGTTTTCAATGTCTTTTTTATTAAATTAAGTGGTCATTTAAAGCATTTTTAAGTCATGTCTTTTTTCGCTGAGTTTTGTTTTTTGTGATTTTTTTTTTTTTTTTTTTGCGTGGACACACAAATAACAGTAGACCCGTAACAGTTCTGAATGAGGTATTACTCTTACCTTTATCCTATCAGAAAAAATGACGCCGCCTGCCTTTTTGTTTCCACTTGAAAAAATGCAAGTGGTTGCTCTGGTTCCTCCGTGTGCTGCAAGAGACAGCTTTATTCTCCGCACAAAGAGAATATACCATCATACCATCGCACGTGTTTAACGTTTAAACAGTGTTATATGCTTGAAAGTTTTTATTTTAGGCAAGTTAAAAAGTTGAAAATGTTAAATTGATTTAAAAAAAAAAAAGCGAATGTTACTTTTAAAAAAACGAAAACCTATATTTAATGAACAAAAAGCGTTTTTCTAAATTAACTTATTAAATATATATATATATATATTATTTTGCCATTATACAAAAATATTACTGAAACTTGATTAGTAATGCCTTACACTACTGTGTTACAGCAAAAAGTAATTTATTACTGTAATATATTACTTTTGTAATGCGTTACTCCCAACACTGATCCTGTGCCACATGCACTTTTTCAAGCTGTTTGGACTGAAGTATGTGTTGGAAGTGTGTGTACACAATCACCCTACAATGATAAAGATCCACCAGTAGTTTTGTTTTAATTAAAAAAAAAATAAGTTGCCCCTTTTGAAATCAAGCCATTCTCAAATGCATGTTGGTGTGAGGCCACTCACCGTTGGTCAATGGTTGATTGACAGCAGCGTGTCACAAAGACTGAACTGGTGTCTTACCTCAGACCCGCCCTGAGTGAGCCGTCATCAGACCGAGACAAGCAAGACTGAGGTGTTTTGTTGTTTAATGTATTAATAAACAGCAGTAGTTATTTAACCTCGACATCTGAGAGACTGAAGACGCGGAGGATTAACGTTACGTTTGGTTCTGAAGGGAAATGTGCCCTTGATCAACAGAAATACATTTACATTCGCGTGAATCCTTGTCAGTGGAGCTGACAGGATTAAACGTGCTTTTTAACACTATCTTTGAGATATTTTTACAACAAACTATATAACAAACTTTCCATTAAGACCCTAAAAAAATCATATAAGCTAGTGGAAAATTGGCTTTTTATGACTCATTTAACTTTTCTGTTGTTTTAAACTGTATGCAAACATACAATATGATATTTTACTAATTATTTACATATGCTATTTTTCTATTATTCTCTGGTGAATACAAAATAGAATTGATTTAATCTTTACTGTCACATTTCTAAATAGAACAAAATTGGCCTATAAATGGAATTGTATGTATAACCTATATTAAAATAGATATATGCTGTAAAATTGTTAGTTTGTGACTTCACTCCCATTTACAGTAACAAATTGTTACCAAATCATTAGCAAGGCCTACTTCTTTTTATTTTCATCTCTGCGGTTTTACCAAAGCTTAAAAAAGAAAAGGGGTCCTGCTGAGAAACAGAACTGATATCTTTTGTGTGCTTAAATATTTAATGAGTCGAGGGAATGAGAGCTATTATTGTGCCTGTTGAAGTTTTACTCGATGGCCCACACAGAATGTGCGCCCACTGAACTCCACAGAAAGCTCAGCAGAATTGTAGCGCCTGTCATTCACAAAGCTCCTCACATCCCCCGCCTCCTCCTTTATTTTAACACATTTTACTATTTGAATCAAACCCACAGATTCAGTCCGGTCCTCATTTGCTGCTTGCGGGAACATTTCATAGGTCAGCACTATCAGGTTAGCCAATGGCTATACCCACGCATCATCATCACCACCTCATTGTCTGGATGTCTTCCCATCTCTCGGTTTGTATTCCTGCTCGTCTTAATTTTGTTCGGATTAACCGGTGCAAACTTGAAGGACGCTGGATCCGTCATCCCATGTTCCCTGCAGATCTCGGTAAAAGGCAGCACACGGTCAGTGCTTATCCTTCAGCTTTGGGTGGATTTGTGACTGTACACGTAGGGATGATATCCGCACAATTTCTTTGTGACACTCGAGCCCAAATATAACCGGCGTGCCCTGCACGGGGCTGAGTCAACTGTCACCGCGAACCATCGCGCGGCGAGAGAGCTGAGAGGCGCAGCAACAATGACTGTAAACAACTTTGAAAATATGTGAGACCCTCTTGTCACACCAGTGTGTCCTGCGCCTCAACACACGGAGCTAGTGACACTTTTGGTGGGGCGTTCCATTATAATGAGGCCTATTCTTGTAGGTTAGTTTAATTTTTTTTTCTGTCCTCCCTAACTGTCACGGGAAGGGTTTGACAAGCCCTGTCACCTGTAAAGGTAAAGCTTTGCCTCGAGAAAGGCCATCTGTATTTAGAACAAGTTTGACGATCGCACTGTGACACACAGTTGAATTTGTCACCGCCTCGGAGTTCATTTGCATTGGAATATTCCCAATTCCTTTTACATTTGTAATTCACTGCACTCTCCGTGCAGAAGAGATGGGAGCATTTTAAGATGAATGCATGCAAAATGAAGACTGGATCTGGAACCTCGTGAGACACGGAAGGCCACGTTTCACTTTTTTACTCATGTTGTGACAAAGAAAAATCCATATAACCATTTATTTATGTAATTTTTGTCAAACTGGAACACATTTAAAAAAGGCTAATTTTCCAACTCAGTTCAGTTTTTCACGGTTTTAACACTTAGATCATTGAATCTGGTTTGACCGTTAGCATCCCGCTCAAAAATGCCCAAAGTGTTTGAACGTTAGTCTTATTTAAAACGTATTTATAAAACAGTGATTCCATGCAAATTTGGATGTGGGATGTTTAGTAGACTTCCAATAATAGTGGCCCATGACATATACATACATTAAGTGTTTATATAAATGCTTGAATATTCCACAGTTCTTTGCAAGCTTAAAAATAACGGAGAGTTCCAGTCTTTGATTCTGATTGGTTGAGCCCACAAATATTTACATTTGTGTTTTGCTCAGCAACCACTTTGTTGGAACCGCAACCATTTCTGATGAATTACTTTGTGCAATAATAATGTTTCTATTAATAACATAACACTTTATTAGCCGTTTTATGAAACTTTATATAGAATAAGTTTTTTTTTCTCCGCTTCGCCATTAGCTGTTAAAAATTCACTGTAAGCCTAAACCATGGGGGCCTTCATGGGGCTTATTGCTTTATCAAATTAATGTTTGTGGATGTTAAATGTTTCTCTGGATGCCACCATGTTTAGATGTCATCAATCTTGTTGAAATCGAAAGCCACAAAACACTTGTCTATATATTTTGGGAAAAACTGTGGCTCTGAAGTTACATGGACTGCATGGGTAACAAAATTAGTGGACTTTAAAGTACTTTTTTGTTTAAACTTATCCAAGCTGAAACTGGAAAAAAAAAATCTTAGATTAAATCTGAGTCTAGATTCTGATTCTAGGTTTAAACAGGCAGGCCTGGACACATTGTGCCTTATTTAGACAGGGAAACATTCGTCATAGTTGCATCACCAAGACTCCATATTAATGCAAAGACACCGTCTTTGACACTAGGTGGGAACTGAGTAGCAAGGAGATATTATTAGATCTGGGATATTTTATAGATGGATTCTATCTGACCTCAATATAATCTGTTTGTTAGCCTTGAACTGAATGCAAACCAATCTGAGATGAAGAGTCTGCCGTTTGGTAAGATTTCCTAGTCACTTACATGATACATGAAAAAAATTAAAAGTGCTGGAAAGAAAGGTAAGGAGTGGAAGAGATACGTGTAGACCAAGAAAAAAAAGAATGGAAATGTCATAATCTGTATCAACAAATAAAGTATAATGTACCATTAACTAATTTGTATCTTTAACCAAAGAAAAGAGGCCCTTTCAGAAATAAAAAAATACATGACAATTTTACATTTTATTATACAGAAATACAGCAAAAAGTGATTGATGCAACACATGAAAATAAAGGAGAAAATAAGCTGACCAATCAGAATCAAGTATTCAGGAAAGTTGTGTGATAAAACAGCTTTGATAGCTTTCAGTCTAACAATCTCTGAACTCTCTCTGGCTTTATCAGGTAAAAGATGTCACAGCACTCTGAACAAAGCAATTGTTTTTGAACCAACATGTCGTATTGTTATCAACTGAGATGCTCCAAGGTTAAACCTTTGACTTTATTACTGAAGTTATTCAATCCTCCCGCCACCAGAGGTCCTTCGTCAGAAAGCTGACTGGTTTCCAGGCAACCTTTGATCACCTGTTTATTTTTCCCAGTTGTCTGTAATTTGTTCATGCACCTGACGTGTCATGTTTGCATGTTTGCCATGAAACAAAATGAAGAAGAAGAATTTGTTTGAAGTGGTGATCAAACATTGTTATTTTCAGAATTCTGAGTGGGTTCTCCTGGTAAGTTGGATCTTTTTCTGCTCTTGATTGTGATGCATTGTTTTCAGGATTTGCATATTTGATTGGATGTTTTTCATCTTGGCATGTGCATGTGGACCTTTCTGATGCTGGGGGCTGTTTCAGAAAACACCTTTACCAAATAAACTAGGCTTCTTTCAGTTAGTCTGAATTTTTGTGAATCAGATCAGCTGCCATTTAGTCAGACTAAATGAAATAGACCTGGACAGAGGTTATAATTTTGCATGAATTTGTAAATTACATGCTTGTCATGGATGGATTGTAGTTTTTTTCTATCTATCTGCGACATTACAACTTTAGATGTGCTTCTAGTGTTACCGTGCCTTGTGCTTTTCATCTCACTAACTAAATATTGTGTCTAATGAATAAGTGCCTACAGTAAAAAAGTAATTTTATTGCACTATATTGCGCAACCCAAAGGAACGGAACATCTGAAGCAAATATCCAATATTCTTAGCATCGTTTTCTTCTAATAATATAGAAGAGCAATATGTTTTGTTTTTAGTCCTTAAAATAGTTGGGATTGGGAAAGACTACTCTAACTTATGAGAGGAATAAAGAAATGAAATGGTCCTTATTATTGATCTTGCATTTTACAAGGACACTATCAAATATACATTAGGCCACCCTCATAATTTGGAAGAAAGGCTGGATCTTATTGGACTAGCGGTTTCATTGCAGTGAATTAGTACTCAGGAGAGCAGCTCAAAAAAGAAAGAAAGAAAACTTATTTGTGAACAGAGACATTTTAGTGAAATCTATGCAAAGGTTTATGCATGAATCCCCAGGAATTGTGCTCATATGCGCCTCTAGCCAGGACTGTTTTCAAATGCATGTGTCATGATGGAAATAAGCTTCATTTCGGTTAAAATGCAATGTGTGTTTCAATGTGTGCTGAAAGAGATTTTGATCCTATCCGGAGGAGGAGGAAGTTCTGTTCTACTTTGCCAATATATTTAGTTTTAGTTGACTGAGCAATTCCCGAGATGACTAGCGCAGAGCCTGTGCAGCAGTGGGTTTCTTCAAGTTCACTGATGAAGTACCAGAGAAAAACAGGTAAATAATGAAAGCTTAACCATGGGTGCACATCATGCGTAAACATTAAGGAAGCGTTCAAATGCAAAATAGATTAGAAATAGATTTGATAATTCTCATGACTTTTGCACATTAACAGATTGTTAACAGATTTTGTTAACCACAAAATAACTTATATATATATAAAATGCACACACACACACACACACTAAAAATAAAACTCATTACAATTAAACTTTCATTATTTTATTGTTCGTTTAAATTATGTTTTGAAATCTGAAACGAGGCATAAGAAATCTGAACAGTTATAATGTTAAACTACATGCAGATTTAGCAGAGACAGAATCATGCAGAGATAGGCCATAAAGCATTAGCATACGGTGCTTAGAAGCAGCAGTGAGTGACGGCTCTCTCCTGCCTCCTGGCCACAGACTGCCATCTCCTCCCTGCTGCTCCTGAGGCTTTTGTGCTCGGCTGTGATCCGGGGATCCGAGATAATGTTCTGTTTGCTCGTTCTGGCTTTAACATGCCCAGTTGTCTCTGTACCGCCAGGGGGTAGCAAGCAGGATGAATAGAGAGCAAGCCCATGTTAAGGTTCTTCCCTTGGGGGCTGGCACTGGCAGAAATCATGTGGAGCGACAGCCGCACTGCTATCAACACTAGAAGGGTGATGTATAGCTAGTTCAACTCTTTCAAATGTTGTACTGTGTCTATTTGTATACTCTGCTAAAGTCAGATGAATTAAATGTCATTTATTTCAGGAGTGTTCCAATCAACAGGAATCACTGGAGAGTCTGTGCAAAATAGTATAAAATACAATTTAACTAATAATTAAATTAAAATGTTATATATTTGATAAAAAACGTGAATAAATACATTTACATCACATTTTAAGTTTGCTTGTACTTCAATTTAAATAAATATTTGTGATAAAAATTGTTAATGTTTAAATGTGAATAAAAATCTATATTTATAAATACATATTTGTGTATGTGTATAAATACATATTGTGTACGAATGTACATCTAACAGTACAGTACTATATAGACCAAAAAATTAAATTAATTTTCCATTGCACATGGTATACTGATAATATTCATATTTAGCGTTTATGAAAATATACGACTGCCATTTAAATTTGAGGATGGAGATCATTCATATAAGGATGATCATATTTGGGGATCTGTTGCATCTAAACGATTGAAAACCTCAGATTTTTTTCCCTCCTTGATTTAGTTTTTTCAGTGCTTTCTTTACTTTTAATGCTTTCATTTGACTTTTAAACCGCTTACTCTGTGTTTAAAGAAGACCTACACAGGTGTTTGTGTTCAAAACAGTGCTGTAGGCTGGTTTTTTGTCGTAAGACTTTCACTTATCAGTTAATGATAGAGGAAATCCTTTTTAAATGCAAATGTAAAAGTTGTTTGCAATTTTAGGCTGGTCATGCATGATGCAATTTATTCTTTTGTGCAAGTTCACAACTGTGGATTTCTTCCCGATTTATGATTGCTTGCATCGCTTTTTTGACGTATCCCAATGCTCCTTCTTTAGATTTTATTGTTTATTATATTATAACAAACTGCCGCATAAACTATTATACCATTAGTTTTTTATGTGATTTAAAGATTTTAGAGACAAAATTGTCATTGAATAATTATGTTGTACATTTTTGACAGATGATTTCATCCAAAAGCTACTTGCATTACATTCAAAGTAGCCATTGTATGAAGTTCATGCATTCCTCATCCCGGTGTTGTAAGCGTCATGCTCTGCTTTTCAAGCTGCGGGAATGGACAGTATAGAATAGAGTGCTTCAGGGATCACATTTTTGTTTACTAAAACCCAGAAAAGAGTTAGAAAGAGTTCCTGGTTTCATCGTCCTGAAGTCGGAGTGTTTTTAGATTTGGGTTTTTGGCTTAATGTCTGTGATGAACACAGTTCATGCTCAGTTCATTTTTGTGTTTTATTCTGACATAGAATACATCTGTAACACCCCGTTTTGTTTTTTAGTAAGCTGTTAATTGTCTTGAAAAAGGCAGTTTCTAACAAGAGTTTAAAGGAGTCATATAATGCCAATTTTTCCACAAGCTGATATGATTCTTTAGGGTCTTAATAAAAAGTCTGTAATATAGCTTGTTTAAAATTTCTCAATGGTAGTGTAAAAAAACACTCATTTTACCTCTTTTCAGAGGCGCTCTCAGAGGATATTTAGCTGTATTTATAGACCTAGACTTTACATTCTCAGTGAAACTTGCTAATTAGCACATTATTAGGAAATGCCATTTGCAAAGATTCATTAAAAGACATTATATTCACTGCTTCTGTAGGTGAGGCTGGATCATGAATTATTCACGCAAAAATAAACTAAAAGAAACATTTTCTTCAGAACCAAACATAAGTTAATGTTAATCCTCCGTGTCTTCAGTCACTCAGATGTCGAGGATAAATCACTTCTGCTATGTTCATTAATACATTCAACAACAAAACACCTCAATCTCTTAGGAGTCTTTCTTGTCTCTGCGTATCGGTCTGATGAAGGCTCACTCAGGGCAGGTCTGAGGTAAGACACCAGTTCAGTCTGTGTGACACGCTGCTGTCAATCAACAATTGTGGGAGTGGCCTCCGACTGCGTGACATCACACAGTCAAATGGCTCGATTTGAGAAAGGGGAAAACATTTAAGGAGATTACAAAAAAACACTGGGTGTTATTTTATCACTATAGGGTGGTTGTACCAACACATTTAATTTCAAACAACTTGTAAAAGTGCATCTGGCATTATATGACCCCTTTAAATTGGATTGAAGAAGTTGTGGACATTAGGTAAACATAATCATCTTAAATCTCAATAGTTGCTTTCACAGCCTTATTGAGGTCTCGCAAACTATTCCACCTTAAACTTTGTGGGGCAATATATATATATATATATATATATATATATATATATATATCCATCTGGCAAATATGCTAATAGCAGAGTTGAAGTAATACAATTATGGTCTAGTTCATGAGTTTTTTACAAAATATATAAGTTGTGTTCAACAAAAGTTCTATTATGATGAAACACATTTTCAACATTAATCCAAAAGCCAGTGGAAAAATCTTACTGGGTTTTTGTGGCCAGAACGAGTGATGCACATGTTTGAGCTGGCCTAAAAACGTGTTATTCCTGTAGCACTTTAAAAATGTATGCATTTGATTTAATGTTGACTTATGTGCACTAAACTCAAGGTTACTTCATTTCAAAAGGAAACATGTGGCAAACTGGAGTTAATTCTACAGATCACTACCAATGAATTGTTTAATACTATTGACTGCCCTAATCTTCATCTAAAGCTATCTAGTTAGTGCCAGTGTTGTGTTATTTGTCATTATCTGTCCTTTATGATGAGTTGACCTGCTTGGATGATGAGGAACTGTGAAGTCATCTAAGCCGCGACAGCACAGCTCAGATGGGATAATCAGTTAATCCATTATCTGCTTAGCCACGGAGGTGACTGGCCATGTGTGTGTCATTGGCTCTTATTTAATGATGAAGAGACTTTTCACAGGGAGCGAGGACTAAGAGGCGGATTTTCAAGGCCAGGTTTCTGTCGGCTCCAAAAGCCCTGCAGTGTCTTTTCCGCCGGACTATCCTTGCCTGACCCCCGACATGATGAAATACTGAATCAGGGTTGCCATTTATATGCCCTGTTATTGACAATGGTAAAGATCAAAGAAGAAAATCTTGTAAATCCTCGTTGTGATTGCTTCTGTGGCAAAACATGTTTTCTCAGTTACAAAATGCTGCATCTTGGTATTCCCCTTTCATCTCCAAATCCATCTCTCCAAAGTTTCACGGCGAAAACACCCTGATCCCAACCGTTCTTAGAGGCCTGACTGTCAAAGTAGGATTTTTTTTTTTTTTTTCTTTGAGGAGGGATTTTATATCTGTTCTCAAGCCTTCCCTCGTCTTTCTTTCAGTCACACAGTTTGATGTCTCTCTTCCGTAGGCAACGGGAGTCGTGTCTTGTTGCAGAGAAGTCATAGTGAGAGGTGTGAGCGGGTATTTCTCAGTCAGGAGATTAGTATTAGCGTTGGATTAGCAAAGGCCGCTGCCTTCTCAAGCTCCTTGTGTATATCGTCTAAATGTAGCGTTAGACCATCTTGAGTGTGTGTGTGTGAAGCGAAAACATTGAGACACCTATATAATCAATTATATGTTAATACAACACCCACACACATATTTACACAAGATTTTAAATGTATTGCATTTGGAAAAAAAATAAATTGCACATTGGGTTTATTAACATATATATAAATGTGTATATATATATATATATTTATATATATATACATTTATATTATGGTTTGTGATTCATGCATTAATGTTTAGAAGTTTTTTTCTTTTAAATTCAGCATGAACACATTTATAATTTTAATGAATAAATATTTCTGTTTCTTTTTAAACTTTCTATTCACCAAACGTATGCTGGCAAATATGTACCACAAAAATATCACTGAAGATCAAAGTATGTCACAAATACATTTAAGTTTATTAATAATGGTTTATTATTTTTATGATTAACAAAGTGCATCCTTTAAATATACTACTTCAGATATAAAAGTGATTTTTATTTTCTACTGGCACAATAATGTAAAATAATAAGAAACTGTTATTTGTCTCTGTTTTGTAAGAGCTCTCTGTGTGTGTGTGTGGTGTACCGCTGTGCTATGATGATTTAATAACAGCCTAGAGATGATTTCACTAGCACAGATCAATGTTGAGCGGCCGGAGAAAGAAAATTATTACTCTGCACTCCCAATACCTTTTACTAGAGAAGCCTCTCATAGCATCCCATTGCACCACTTTTATAAAACTGATGTGGAGGAGTGGAAAATCCTATAAAAATGCTATTTATTTTTCATCTCCTCTTATATTACACTTGTGCACTTCTCTCCCTTTGTCTCCCCAAAGGTTTCAAGGTATTGTTCAGGATGAAATGCAGACAAATGCAGTGTTTTCTGTATGCGTTTTCTATGGTGCACCACGCAGCTCTTCTAAGAGAGATGAATGAAAAACATATATGTGTTTTGACATGCCATTATACATTCAGAACCTGTATGGGTTGTGCAGCGGTATCCGATACGAATAAAAATGTACCTTCCATTTCTTAAATATATAATATTAAAAGTGCAAGATGACGGATCAGCAGAAGTTTTGTGCTGGAAGAAGTACAGGGCAAATTTTAAATGCATATAGTTTTAGTTTTATAAGTACGGTTTTGTAAGTAGAAGCATAGCAAGCACAAAGCCACAAAACGTCCATTTTAATTTTATGTTCTCAATCATTTCAAAACTAGTTAACTATATAATGCAGTCAAGGAAAGATTTGACTTCGCTGATGGAAGAAAGCTGTCTTTGTGACACGGACAATGTGAGATTTAACAGTCCATTCAGAATGCAAATTAGCTCTCAGGTCCTTTGTATGAGGTTTGACGTCCAAAGCCTGATTGCCAAGATTATTTAATTGTTTGTCCTATTTTATGAGTGCAAGTGAAAAGAGGCTATTATATTTGTAGGAATTTCCAGAAAATGGTATTCATGCAGGTTATAATAGTTGACAGGCAATCATTTTGACAAATTATGTTTGTGTACTTGAGAGCACATACACAGAGACTCAGGATAGCAAACATCCTATCCACTGCTATAAGCTTCTACTGCACAGATGAATATTTTTAAATGTGCTTGAACACATGAATTATTTATATAGCTAAAATCTTAATTCCCACGACAGGGACTGCTGAAATCCAGACTGGCCTACAAAGAAGTTATGTTATGTTGCCTTTAAACATGGTAAGGAACATCTTAAACTTGAAGTTTAACTTAGATTTGGAAATGGATAATGTAATTTAGTTCAGTTAATTAAATTCGATTTTTCATATGATTTAGTTTTTTTGTATCCAAGAATTAAGTACAGTGTGTAAATATTATCATATGTCAAATTCTTCATCCCAACTAGACTGACACAGCAGCAAAACAGTTTGAAAATCATTGATATTTTGTTGCTCCTAGTTTTTTTCTATGTATTGTCTACACAAATAAATCAGTGGGGTCCAGTGTCATTTGTACACCTTTGTGCTCATCAGAAGAACGTCATACTGTTTAAACCCACATGATCGTCATTTTTAAACTATTAACATTAACGTAGGTGAACTATCTCTTTATTTGTATTTTTTTCATTTCCATTACCTTAATATACCTCCTTATATTGAATTTATCCATTTTCGTTGTAAAATTGAAATCTAATCTAGGCCTTTGGGGAAGCGCTCATCAAATCATCTGTAATTGGCCATATTCAGCCACTACGTGATTGAATCAAAAATATATTATCTACCATGTGCACTTACAAAGAATATTGTGCTTCTAGTTCCTAGTGTGTTTTCAGACTCTTTTCAGCCCGGTCCTCTTCTGGGCCCTTTGGTGCTTTTTTCCAAATGATAGCCTCTTAATGTGCTCAGCACATAAGATTATGACTATTGATCTCGCACTCATTAAATTATGTCCAAGGTAGTGCATCAAAATTGATCCATGCAGTTCTTTAGATGAGTAATGGCCTTCCATCTTGGCTCAAGTTTCACCCTACACTTCCCTTCTCCACCACATTTCTACCCCTAAATGCTTTGAACTAACAGTGAGGTCTTCAGGTTGTTGTCTGCATCCTTGAGATGCGGTCTTGACATCAGACGAGTTCAGCAGAAAGTCGCTTCATTTCCACAAGAGGTCTTTGTCCCGGGAGCTCTCGCTTCTAGCAAACAGCAGGGGGTCCCGAGTCTCTCCAGCACACATGCGCTGGTATTAAAAGGCCAGAGAGGAGCTTCTCCAACACTGAGGTGAAGCTAATATTACACACATTAGTCGTCTCATTAAACGGCTCCGTGGGGAGAGACGTCGTTTGAGCTGTTTTAATTGAAAGAAAAGTCATGGGAAGGAGCAATGGGTCCATGTGAAGTTATGGAGAACCTATCCAGATGCTAGGCAAACAAAATGAGCTACCCGAAGTTTCACGGCTGTGTAATCGATTAAAGACAATGTTACAGATCTTCATTAAACAAAAGTTTGTTTGATTAAACTTCATCCGCAATTACGACTGTTTGTGAAGGAGTTTGTTTAGCTTGACACCAGAAGAGTTAGTTAATTGAACTGGAATCTGTAGCTCAGACATGATTTGGGTTTAAGTTCTTTCCGTTTTGTCTGAGTTTACAGACCCTTATAATCTTTGTATGCTCACTGACTCGAGAATATTACTAAAACAAGTGGAATAGTTAATTGATTCTGACATCATTTATTTACCCTCATTTCGTTCTGAAAATATATGACCACATTGTTTTCTGGAACACCAAGGAGACTGTCCCTGTCTTTAAAATTAATAGAAGAATGAAAGTCTGTAACACTTTATTTTACAGTTAGACACATTAGTTGCTTATTAGCATGCATGTTATTAGAAAATTTGCCATTTATTAGTTCTAATTGAGCACATATTAATACCTTATTCTACATCCCGTTGAAGATGCACTGTAACACTGCATAAAATATTGTAACTTCGTTTGTTATTTATTTACTTTTTTAAGTTGAGTTGGGAGTTGGAGCTTCTGTGCCATTTTTTGAAATCACAAAATCCTTCCAGTTTGAAATTACAGGAGGGTGTGTAAACAACAGCAGAGTTTTATTGTTTTGACTGAACTATCCCTTGAACCTGTATGAAAAATTAATACAATGTCACTGGTCTTGTAATTATGATAAGAGGTGATCGAAGATCCCAGTGAGTGATACCACACAAATAACCCAATAAACCGACCTTCAGTCCGACACCCATAACTTCCTGGGAGCTGGAGTATCTGATCTGACTGACCACAATTTCCTGTTGTGTTGTAAAGTGCAATTAATGAAGGAGAGAACGTGTTAGGACGTGGCATGCGGGAAGAATTAAAATGAAGTTCTGGAGGAGTTTTGAAGGTTGTGGGGCCTATTTGTGATGAGAGTGAAAATGAATATTACCTGGAAGCTTTGATAAACAACAGACTTTATATTATGAAAATATGAAACAATATAAAAACTTAAACACAGTCAAAATATAATCAGAAGGATGTGGGCATAAAAGCTTTTCAGTAAGGCAACGAACTGTCAAGGATGCATTTTAATAGGTGCATAATCTTGGGTTTTTACAGCGCTTAATGTATGTGCTTTCTGGATTAAGTAGAGTTTTTTCAAATATAGCTGCACTGTTTAAACCGTATACATCGTATATGCTATTAAAACTCTATGTTGTGATGGAAATTAGTGTAATGAGGTATGAATGCAATTTGCCTAAAAAATGTTAATATATAATTTCAAGCGCTAAATATGTTGAAAAGGTATCTATTCATTAAACTATAATTATAGTCAAAAGAGTGAAATAATCATATATATAAAAAATTGCTCTATCAACAAAACTTAATATTTTATTGTTATGGATTTAATAATGTTATATTTTGTATTAAATATCTTTTATTATTGTATCTTAAACAATTGCCAATTATTTTGAATATTTAATCACTCGATATGTCTTGGGCAAACTAAACAATATAGAAAGCATAGTCTAACAAATTTCGCAAAATGTAACAAAAAAGTGGCCATAGTTGAAGAAATGTCTTGTGACTTGGTTATGAAAATCACATCACACAAGAAGAAACATTGTAAGGTGATATAGCTTTATAATTTGCATTAGGAGGTTGTTGAAGATTCCAGACATGCAGTTTAATCGATAAGCTGAGAACTAATATTTATACATAATGCATGAATTTAGCACCACACAAAAATCTTTCTTGCCCTCTAGTTTGCCAGAGACATATTGAATCCTTAATAGCCAGTCCATCTCTCTGGTGATTAGAAAACTCTTTTTTTCTGAACTCATAAAAATACACTAGCTAATTCCCTATTTTACCATTTTCACTGTTTTTCAATACCGCCCAAAGAAATATCATTAGCTCACACTCTTCTTTTTTTAAGCAACGCCTCTTAAATTGTCCAACTCGACCCAGCAGGCTTTGAGCTGGCCAATTAAATTTATTGACTCACCGAGAAATGCTCCCTTCATGTAGAAGAAAAGAAGAGAGGATGGCACATTGCATGCATTTGACGGTGGACAATCACGCTTATAAGAGTTCTTTATGACCTTTCCGATGATTGGGATGAGTGTGGTAAATGGTTGAAACCTTCAGGCGCAGAGTACATATTACACACACATTCGAGCTGTAGAAAGGCCTCCTGGTGGCTGTAACTATTGGCAGGTGTGTGTGCATGTGTGTGTCCCACCTCTCACAGCAACAGAATGATTTGCACCTACAGTATGGAGCTTTTCAATCCACAGAGTTTATTAACTCTGCTATCTAACACACACTCCTCCTACTTTTTGGTATTTAGTTTCATGACAGCAACAGTTCCAGAAGTCTGTGTAAAACCTGATGATCATGTTTTCCAGCATGATTTGATACACTGTATATAAAAACATATATATAAATACACTCATGTAAATGATTATTAGGAACACCATAATAATATGAGTGTTTGACCCCCTTTCGCCTTCAGAACTGCCTTAATTTTACGTGGCATTGATTCAACAAGGTGCTGAAAGCATTCTTTACAAATGTTGGCCCATATTGATAGGATAGCATCTTGCAGTTGATGAAGATTTGTGGGATGCACATCCAGGGCACGAAGCTCCCGTTCCACCACATCCCAAATATGGTCTATTGGGTTGAGATCTGGTGACTGTGGGGCCATTTTAGTACAGTGAACTCATTGTCATGTTCAAGAAACCAATTTGAAATGATTCGAGCTTTGTGACATGGT
>JAUYWG010000039.1:18608609-18625175 GCA_034779775.1 Enteromius afrohamiltoni | reverse complement strand
ACACACACACATATATATATACAATTTTTATAAGTCTTATATATATACAATTTTTCTTATTTAATTTTAAATAATGTTCAGACTACCATAGTTATTTGTCATTCTGTGTAAAATATTTTAAAATAATAATAGAATTTGTGGACATTTTAATGGATTTTTTTCTTTGTAATAATGAGTGCATATAAGAAAGTGAACATGTATTCAGAAATTTCACACCGATTGCACTTGACAAGATTTTTCTTTATTTAATTGACTAAAAAATTTGATGCACTAGTATGTCTACACCGTCTACTTCCTCAATGTGTTATCTTTTTGAATGTTTGCCAATACTCTGATTTACACATATTAGAAATAGCAGAGCAGAGCCTTGAACGCACGGTCCAGTGGGTTAAAGCTCCTTATAATGAACAGAGAGCTCATTCCTTCTCCAACCACTTTGTCTGAGCCCTTGAATGAGACACTTCACCCATGTCTAATGGCTGCCCTGTGCTATAACCCCATCTCTCTCCAAGTCAAACAAGAGTAAAAAGTAGTAAAAACCCCCTGAGTAAAGTGGAAACGAATGGCGAACGAAACTTAAAAGGAAAGAAAAAGAGTTTTAACTTCATTGAGAGTAAGCGCCACATACAGAGTGAGTGAATTCTCGTCGAGGCTGCCAGGGCTAAATGAGCAGGCGAGTCTGAAAGCCTTACTCCGTCGCAACTTGTATGGAAACAAAACGAGTTGCCTTACTGTGACGGCTTCCTGTTTTGTTGTGATTGCCGCTCTAGACCGAGATGGAGAGCCTGTCTGAGGGGGTGGAATAACAATGCGAGAAATCAGGGAGAAATGAAACGCTAAGAGCCGCAACTGAGAGATAGACAGAAAAGAGCGAGGAGGGAAAGGGGGAAAACAACCCTTGAAGTGGACGGAAAAATGAGACACCTGAGAGGACCAACAAATGACTTTGCAAGGGCTGTCGGGACATAATGGATTTCACACACACACATGCACACACAGAGGAACATGATTATTTCCCGTGTGTCCATTAGAAAGCGCCAGGGCCGTAATTGTTTTCTTTGACCTGCTTGTTATCACCTCGCTCTTGGGTTGCCAGGTTTCAGCGCTCCTCTCTTGCCCTCTGACAAGCTGTCACTCAGCGGCCTGTTTAGTATTCGAGCGAGAGCGAGAGAGAAAGGAAGACTGTCAGAGGTGTTATCTGCATGACTGTGCTGGTCTAATCCTCCCCACTTATTCTATTTGGCTGACTAAATGACAGCTCAATACTGGAGTGCGGGCCAAGTCCACTATAAATGAGACGTTTCCTCCTCGTACTGTACACAGAGCGAAAACCTCTGGAGCAGCCATGTTTAATATCCGAGGAGTTATTCAGAGCCACACTTATTTAAAGTGTCAGTAGTCAGTATTTAAAGTGGTGGTTCACCCAAAAAGGAAAAGTGTACCCTCTTCATCTATTTGATGTTGCTCAAACTATATTTTCCCCCGTGAAAGAAAGCCACTTTCTCATCCGGTGAAAGTGAATAATTTTATTATTTGACATATTACTTAAATGCACAAATACCCCTGACTTGATTTCTCTTTTTTTTTATCTGATGTGACAAAATTAATTCTACACTCAATATCAGACATCAGAACTGACCTCCAAGAAACTACAACTTCAATTATATATGTATATATATATATACACGTGTGTGTGTGATCCTAGACTACAAAACCAGGGTCATTTTTGAATAAAAAAAGCTTTCCATTGATGTATGGTTTGTTAGGAAAATGACAATATTTGGCCAAGATACAACAATTAAAAAGTCTGAGGGTGCAAAACAAAAATCAAAATACTGAGAAAATCGCCTTTAAAGTGGTCCAAATGAAGTTCTTAGGAATGCATATTACTAATCAGAAATAATGTTTTGATATAATTATGATAGGAAATTCACAAAATATCTTCCTGAAACATGATCTTTACTTCATATCTTAATGATTTTTGACCCATACAATGTCTTTTCGGCTATTGCTAACTATCCTTTTTTTGGTTTGAGGGTCATCAAACCAAAGGATCACAAATCTCACGCCTCGGATCATTACTGTTTTTAAACCACGAGTCTACAATTCAGCCCAGTTTTTTCAGATCAGCAAGAGATAAAAAAAAAAAAAAAAATTTAAATGTAAATTTGCTTCTGTTACTTAAAGCGAAGTATTTCTTTAATACCACAGCAATAGCTGCTAGCCCAAGAAAATTCAAACATGATTAAAGAGACAAGTGAACAGCCAGTAAAATTAAGAACAAATACACAAATTACAAGAATAGATACGTACAACAGTACAATGTTACAATTAAAATAAGGTCCATATTTTTCAGTTACAGAAATGTAATAAATAAATATTGATGAGCATAATAATGGTAGGTATTACATATCAGCTATTTATAGGCTGCTGTCCCTTTAAGACCTGATGTTCAGTGTTCATGTGTTTGTATGCTTTATGTGTGTGTGGATGTGCCCAGTCGCACGTTTTTGTGGAGTCACGAAAATAATTGTCGTGCTGGAGTGACGAAAATAACAAAATAATCGTGTACCTGACATGAATAAATCGATTAAAGGATCATTTCGTGATATTGTCACGACCTGCCATGCGACTGGGTTGGGATGTGAACACGCAAGCATCAAATCAAGTTACCTTTCTTCTTTACCTTCACTGGAATGGTTTCAAATTGCTTGAGTGTGTACAAGTGATAAACCTCCTCTCTACTGTGGTTAAATTTTCCATGGATCACATGTGTGCCAAACCGTGGGTTGTGGTCCATGCAGATCACAAATCAACTACTATCCGTTCAGCGACTACTCACTTTCTTTTTACATTAAATAAATTCCATATGAATTCCAGCCTACCTAATGATAACGTTGTCTTTTTTTGAGATGCATCTCTTTCTCAGATAGCCTAGGTTTTTGTATAATGTCACTGACATTGAGTTAATTAAGCATGTGACTGATCTAGTCTTATGCTATGAGAGAACATGAAAGCGAGATCTTCCACTCTTCTTTCATCCGTTTCTCCAGGGCACAAACATCCCCTTCAGTCAGCACTCTCCAGCAGGGTCATGCTCATTCAGGATGGGCAGAAGGACCCTCTCTGATGTCCAGGGTGTCAGGGGATTTAATGTGTGATAAAAAGTAATTATATTTTTTTCTACAGTGTGTGCAAGCCTGGATTTACAGATATTCTCTCTGAAAGATTCATGAGACTTTAAGAGGAGAAAGAAACAGAGAGAGGTCGAAGAAGACACTGCTCCTGTGGGAGAAAAAAAGAGACAATGTCAAAGGGAGACAGAGAAGACAGGAAGAGTGAGGAAATTGAGAAAAAAAATGCTTACACAGAACTACTACAGCTAAATATATATGTTAAAATGGAAAAAGAGAAATAGAGAAAATCATGTTTTATATATAGATGTGCCCTATAAAGAGTCCTCAACTTCCTGGGTCTCACTCAACTGAATAGACAACTGAATAGATGATTTGGGGATTTGGGGGGGAAAAAAATCAAGAGTCCTTCGTTCCTTGGTATCTATAAAATCCTTGAATGTCAGTGTGTGTAAAGTTATTTTCTACCCGGGTAGTGTTTGTGGTGTTTTGAGATCTCAGCTTAGCTGTAAACTTCTGCGGGTCTGTGCAGCATCAAGTCGGTCTGAATTGTAGATCAGGGGTCCATTCTTTGTACGTTGCTTGATACATC
The DNA here is from genome assembly GCA_034779775.1 of Enteromius afrohamiltoni. Classification (NCBI taxonomy): domain Eukaryota; kingdom Metazoa; phylum Chordata; class Actinopteri; order Cypriniformes; family Cyprinidae; genus Enteromius; species Enteromius afrohamiltoni. Next base: position 18,621,449 of record JAUYWG010000039.1, on the reverse strand, counting down.
CGAGATGAACTGACACATCTAAGATGAGAACATCGTGCTAATTACGATGTGGCTAATTTGGTTTTTCGATTATTTTCAAACTTTTGAGAATTTCAAACTTTAATAAAGCCACCGGGAAACACAGCAAAAAAAAGTTTTTTCTTTGATATGTTCTTATATATATAATCATATAATATAATGTATATGTGCGTGTGGCTGTGGTCATCATTCGTGTGTGAATCGTCGTAATTATTTTCTACACTTTCTTGCAAGAAACTTTTCTTTTCCCACTTGAGTCAGTCCGCGTCAGTCGTGCTCTTTAACCAATCAGATTTGACCTCGCCATTTCAACCAATCATTACTCACCAGGAGCGCAGCCTAAATCCTGAGCAGGTTTAAGCTTACGGACCTGTTGCTATGACTGCAAGTCCGAGATGCGCGTCAAAGAACAAAACAATCCAATATCAGGTCAAATCCACAACAATCAAATCCAGCTAACTGAGTTAGCAACGTATGAAGAACGGACCCCAGGGCTTCGGCTTGCCATTTAAATGATCACACGAAGAGAATCAGCTCTCAATCTGCACAAACAATGCAGTCACATTAAGCATCTCTGAAACCTCTTGAAGGAAAATATACACATTCAAATTTAAAAACATAACAAAAGTTGCTTAGTTTTTAGATAAACGCAATTTATTCAGCTGTAACCTCTAGTGGCCAGTTATAGAATTGCATCACAATGCAAGAGTTTCTCACAGATACATAATTTAAATGGAAGCCATTTTTTTTGTATGTTTGATTGATTTAGTAACATCACAATTTAAGGGGGTTACAGTTGCATTGTGCATTTGGACACAATGTGAAGTGTCCACGGATATGAGATGTTTTGAAATGTGAACCACGTTGCAGCTGCTAAACATTTGATAAATTACACCACTTGCTTAAAATATTTCCAGATGGAATTAACTATCTGGCCTTTTGTTCTTTTTATTCACCTCTGTGTGGGTTGGAGATTGAGCTGTTTTGTTGCCGTAGCATGTGAGGCTCAATTACAGCGTCATTAAAGAGACACAGGCTCATTTGACGCCCCATCAAATCACTGTCAGTCTCCGTTCGGCACTGCCATCGTTACGCTTTCAGAATCAATAGAGCTATAAAGAGCTTTGGACAAAAACAGCGAGGGACTCATTTGAATGTGTCACCTTACACCTCTCTGTCCTGAGTACAAGCAGGGGATGGATTTCTATTCACGGCTGTAAGTGTCTGAAAGAAAGCATGCTAAAAGATTCCTACTTCCTACTTAAACCAGAGCAAAAAAGAGAGGAGGGAGAGAGACAGGAAGGATGTTAAAAGATGCTTTATAATTACCACTAAAGTTAAGAGGTGTCATTAGGCACAGAGTGAATCATAGACAGGGTATTGTTAATAATAACATTAATAATTGCAAAAATACTTTCACTATTAAAAAAAAATTATGATACAGCAAGGCCTGATAAAAGACGTTATTTTAGACGTTAAGTATTTCCTCTTCCACTCACATTTGTTACCTATTATATAATATTATATCAGCATTCAGCACCGGAGCTTTTTGTTTTATAAATAGTGACAATGTATGTTGTAGCACTTCTACTGGGCTGTAATGCTACATTCAAGTCATGTGATAGCATGAACCATACGGTTATGTTTTGCATCTGTTTGCAGTCAGTTAAATAATTACGCTGAAAGAAACAGTTTTTGATTGTAAGAGGTTGGAATCGTCAATGTGTATGGTATAATATCGTATGCATGCATTCTATTTGTTGTACTGCTGAGGAAGTACGGCAATAAATCTTGCCATTTAGCCAGTTTATAAGCCGCCCCATTATTCTTAACAGCAGCATGAAATGCACAGATAATGCACCGATTATGAATCTAATGAGCATCCTTTGCTGTTTATTTTTTTTGCAGTAGTGCTACAAAGCTTTCTTTGTTTGTCAGAATGGGTAAAATTGAAAAAACACACCTTTAAGACTTCTGAGCTTGTAAGTAGGAACTTCCCAGGAGGACTTGATTGCAGCAGAAACTCACTGTTTGTAAGCAGGATTGAATTGAACCGGGCGTAGATGTTCCTCAGAGAGGGAATGAGGGATGGAGGGGTTGAGATAAAGAGGATGAGGCTAAGGTTTTCTGGCAGAGGGTTGTTCATGAGGAAGGTGTTGGCATAATGATTCAGACGGTGCAGATCTGGAGAGCTGAGCAAACATCATATGGCTGGCATTGAGAAATATCCTGTCCTTCTGTTTACTCTACAGTTCTCTCATGGAGAGAAACAAACTCAAAGAAACCTGCACAGATGTGTGCACACACACATACGTGGTAATTGCCGTCAATGAATCCATCAATAAATTCAGTCTAATTGGATTGAAATGGAGAGTGTCTTGAATGTGAGTTTAGATTTGATTAATTGATAATTAAATTCGTTATTATGAAGACAGATTGCGTGTGGTTGTAAACGAATCTTAATTTGAATAGCGTTGGAAAGGTGTTGAAGGACCCCATTTTGGTCCGGCTGTTCATTTCTTTAAATGGTAATTATACAAAATCCAGCTGTTTCTACATTTATCACTTTTAAACGAGGCTTTATCGCTCCGTTTATTAGCTGACTAGTGAAGATCTCTGCAAATTTTGTCTGTTGAGTGTGTTTACTTACTTGTGCATATATATATTAAATATATTTTTGAAATAGTTTTAAAATAATTGTTAAAATATATTTAAAGTGCATAATACTATATAAATTAGTGCTGTCTAATGCTTACGTACAACTAAATGTACCCAAAATAAGTTTTTGTTCATGAATATGTGTGTATGTACACACACACACACACACACACTGTATATACTATATTATGTTTTCTTAATTAAATTAACAAATTAATATGTAAATGGTACACAAACATATTAATCATACTAAACCACTAACCTGCTAGTTGTTTGCTGATAACTATCTGACCATTCTGATCTTAAAATGCGTGAGAGTATTTTGACATCACTTTTGCTACGTACATACAACAATCCTGTCACTCTAATAAATAAGATAATTAATGAACAACCTCAGCTATCCAGACTCGTGAAATCAAATCTGACCCTCGTAAATCACTGCTCATCTGAGTTCCCTCATTAGCCATTAGAAACCCGACAGTCTGCCACATTTTGCCCCGCACCACACAGTTGAGCCACAGAAGCAAATGTAATGAGATGAAGTACCATTAATTGGCAGATCCAGCTCTGCGCCGGAAGTTCTCTGCTTCTGTACTGTGGTTTGTTTTACTGTGTCATTGTTTTACTCGTGCTGCTTCCCAGTGCCTAAAAACAGCTGCTGTTGCTGGGCTTTTTATCCACCTGTTGTCCAATCCAGCAGGTTTCATATTTGCAAGAATTTTTAATCCTTTATCAAAATAATCATGTTTTGCTGCCTAAAAATAATAATAAAATAATATTTTCCCTAAAATACTAACCTACTTCACTCCAATGCGTCCCATTGCAGGAGCTGTGACTGCTGGTTTGTGTTGACTTTAGTACCTTGTACAAACAGTATAGCGAGTAAAAGACATAGCAATGAGAGGAATATTTGCAGAGCGCAGTGACCCAAGCATAATGAAATGGGCGGCTCTTATGTCAGGGCTCTGTCAGAAGTCAAGGGAAGGGAGAGATGAGTAACAAGACCCCATACGCATTCATTCTCCTTACATTTCCTTCTCCAGAGACACCATTAACCTTTAAGGGCTGTGGTGGACATCCAACGCATACTTTTGGCTATTGGGGAGAGAGACTTTGTTCCCCAGTGGAAGATTAAAAAAGCTTTTAAATGGTGTGGTTAATGGTGATTTGCAGGAGTGGATTCACGCTTTGGTGCATTATTTGGACGTTGTGAAAAGGTCATCTTCTAGAGGCGTGTATAAGAGCATGTGGGGAGGATATAGCAAAAGGGTTTCAATAAGAAAGAGGTGCACAGTCTTTTGCAGTGTTTGAAATGCATTGTAAGCAGCAAACTAGATAGAGAAGAGCTATTACAAGTGGGAAGAGTAACTTTTTGCAGTCTTTTTAAAATGCAAATCATGCATGCATTGATTTGTGCGGTGAGAGCAATGTGAAATGTTCTATATTATATAATTCTGAATTTCTGAACTATGTGCATTTTAGCGCAAACCCTCATTAAATATGATACATCCATAGCTCATGCTCTGCCTCCCCCATATTGAATCATGAATCTGTACGTAATCATATTAAAACGAATATTAAAAATGTCATCGAATTGTGTGACGTTTAGATGCATAGTGTTGTTTTCAAGGTGTACTCCGATGCTCGTACATCGATTTTGCCTGTGCTTTAAGATAAATGCTCTGCCTTTCTCATTTTCTGGTGGCTACTTCATCTCCCGCGAATGCGAATGCAATCGTCTTTTCCGGCTCGCCATTGTTCAAAGTGACAGTGTTAATTTGAATGTTTTCCCATTCTTTTATCTTCACACATTTACGTCCTGCTGACGGCCATTAATTATGTGAAAACCAAAGCCATCGTAAAAATGATGGATGAGTTACGCTTTCGACATGACAGCGAGATGCCAGAACACAACAGGAGCTCCTTTGTAAAGAATGTTTGCCTTGATCGACGCTAATGGGAAGTATTAAAATGATGACTTTTGACCTAAATCCAGAAAAGCACCCCTAATTATTTGAAATAGCAGAGTATTAGGCACGCTTGTGGAATTGAGTGGAATTGCATGGAATTCTGGTTCTTGCTAAGCTAAATTTGGAAAATCATTGGAAATGTGTTTACATGTATAGCTTTATATAAGGATTTAGTCACATAGTTTGACCTTACTCATGCAAGTACCTGGAAATGGCTCACTCTAGGACTCATTGACTCACTCTAGGACGCGGTGACATTGAGCGGGGAGGTTTGAAATGAGAGCTTTCTGAGCGCTTGAACACTGGGGTTGTGTTCAACCTTAAGCACAAGGTAACTTTTTTGCGTAACGAATGATATTAATCACATTTCACATTAGATTTGCACGTTTGATAGTAGCTTGAGTTAGGTTGCAGACGTAAACATCTATCTGTTCATTATCAAAATCAGTAACATCTGTAAAAATAAGTAAGTAAGTAAGTAACATTTATTTATATAGCACCTTTCACAGACTAGGAGTCACAAAGTGCTTTACAACAGTAAATAAAAAGGATCAAGCATGCATAAAAAGATGATCCACATAAAAACAAACAAAAACCAATCATTCAACAACGATAACATACCAAGCGACCATTACTGTTATTTAAAAGCAAGCCCAGACAGATGTGTCTTCAGATGTTTTTTAAAAGAAGAAAAAATGGCAGCAACCTCAGTTTTATATGGCTACATTTGTTCTGAACCTCAGCACCTATAGCACCTCAATATGGTAAAAATATAACTATACGGTTTTAAGCAGCCTGTTTGTATGAAAAACAGTAGTTTCAAAATCTCAAATTCACACATTCTATAACTTAATCACATATGCATACTATAATTATAAATCAGTACTCCTGTAATAAAAATCAGTGTGAATATCCAAAAGTTCTGCCACAAAACCATGGTGCAGTGAGTGTTACTACAGTAAATCCATGGTAAATGATGGCGATGCGTAGATTGAAAAGCCTTGACTGTCTCATTGGTTGCACACAATGTTTCTCCTGTTTGTCTTTAAACCAGTTGAAATCAGTCATTTCACAACAACACCGGCCCTAACTCAAGGTCTTCTTTAGTGCTTTAATAAGGAGTTTTTCTTTACATGTGGCTTGTTGAGATGTCATCTTCATCTAGATCTTTTTTTTTGTGTCGCTTAAAATACACATTGAATGCACTGGAGTCTGTATACCAGTGCACCCAATCTAAAAGCAACCCACATGTTATGGTTATTAATAGGAGCACTGAGATGATCCATACCTCAGAGTCAGAGTTTTGAAGATGCACTAGTTTTCACTGCGTTCTCTTTTACATTTTATAGGTTATATGTGAAAGATTAGATAAAATTGAAAAAAAAAAAAAGACTTGGCAGTTTGTTTGAAAGTGATTTCAAAAGTATTTGCAGGGGGTTGTTTTGTACTCCCTGGTTGAGAAGCTTGCTAAAGCTATTAATTTTCTTTATCAGCATGAAGATGGCAGACTATGATGAATGCTGCTGGTGTTTTTGCTGTTTCCACCCTCTTCTCATGCTCCCTGCAAATCCCCAAATACAATATTTGATTGTGTGGTGTTGATTGGCAGTATCCCTGACAGTTTTTCCACTGTTAGTTTACTTAGCAGGAGATCATGCCTCGTGTTCCGTCAAAACCAAACATGCCAATACATTGACTCTTTTATCCATCATCTTTGTTTTTAAGCATTCAATGCTTATTTATTTATGCCTATTTTCCCTAGCAATAATACACAACTCCCTAACAGCCTTTACTTTATGATTGTGTTTTTAATTGCACACTAACTGATCTATCTTTTAAGACTGCACGCAACACGTTACTGTAGCAACCCACTTGAGTTTGTGAGAAAAAAAAATGTAATCCAATTTGTAAAAAAAACTCTTAAAATAGAATGAAGTACACTAGATTTTAGTGGTTAAAAGTAAAAGTGTATGTTTATATATATAGGTATAAATTGCATGTTCAAACCACAAATATCAAAATGTAGGATATATGCATATAACCTATGTATGTTTGTAGCACATTTCATCTTGACATTTGACAGAGTCATTGGTCCAGACCTTTCCACAGCACTAACAAATATTGTTCAGTTGGATCAATGATGAGTGATTCACTTAAAATGATCATTTTAGTTAATAAGTGCCTGGAAAAATGTGCCATTCCGAGAATATTTCTTGCCCGGTGCGCTACTCCTCTTGGCTCTCTCTGCAGTCTATTAGAGACCGAGGGTGAGTTATACTGTCCAGTGAAATAGAATCATGGACAAATAGAATCAGGTGGGAAAGAAAACTAAAATACCATTAGTCGTAATTTGCCCCCATCAGACCTGCATTCTATCTCTATCCACCGTATCATCTATCACTTCTCTTTCTTACACAGGCCTCATGTGCACCTGCGTCTGGTCAATACCCCCCAGCCATTAGTTGATTTATCATCATTATTGTCTTTTCATACCTGCGGTTTATTTGATGAAGCTTTAGCGCGCCAGGCTTCCAGCCGCTATAATGGCTAACTCTCCTTCATAGGGACTGTAAATATGTTATGTGAAAAAGCTGAGGATAAAAAGTGAATGAGAAGGCGGGCAGGGGGAGGGGATAAAGAGGAAAGCATCAATCTTTTTAAACTCTTCATGTGACATAAGCATTATTCCTTCCTATATTATGTGTGGTGCTTGCTATGTAAACCTCTTTGTACAAACCCACAAGTCTAAGGCTGGGTTCATCTTACGCCTTCAAACCTGTAGCTCTTGAGTTACTGAGGCTTTTTGAGTGGAAAGGGAGACTAGTGAACAGTATTGCTTTACTAATATTTGAAATTCCTTTTTACTGTTACATTTTTAAAAATCTTATGTGCCTTTATATTTATATTTGTTTATTTCAGTTTGTTTTAATGGCTGCATTTCTATTTTTAGTTTAAAGTGTTAAAATTAAATAGAAATATTAAGTATATTTCAGCTTTTCTTTCGGGGGTGATAAAGCTGTGTTTGGTCATTATCTATGTTTCACTTAAAAACTGTTCATGAATCAGACTATACTGGTTGTGCTGTATGTATTCCCTTAAGAGTGGGCATGTAAAAGTCTTTTTTAGTTTAATTTTATCAACATGCAACATTAAAATCACCTTAGCAACCACATAACAACCTTCGGAACATCTTAGCAAAGACACGACGACGCACTGGCAACCATTCGCTCGACTCTAGCAGTGGTGGTGAATTTTGCACAGGTTTTGAATGTAAGACAGCAGGCCTCTTTGCAGACATTTAGTGCTGGACAGAATTTTATATAAACTTAATAAAACCTATATCGCATGTCCCTCTTCGCAGCTCATAAATGACACAGTAACATTATAAAAGTCTGTTGTCCTTGTACGTGTGCTTGATCTCACACTATATTCATTAATGCAATTGTAACATTGCATCAAGGACACTATTCTGCAGACACAGTGTGTGTGGACGTCCTCTCTTTATGAGCAGAGTCAGTATCATAGCTTCAGAGCTTTATTATTAGTTCTTTGTTTGAGGTGTCAGCTGTATATTGCAATATTGCTGGATGACTGTCATAAAGCTATAACCCATTATATTTAATATATCTTCATTCGTTCTTGCTGGTGAATGCAGTGACGGTTTGTCATAAAGTACAGAGTTAGCCAAGAAAGTCAAACCAAAAATGAGATCTCTCTGATATCTCAATTGTATCGGTACTAGACAGTGATGAGATCAGGTGTAAAGAAATATTTGATTTTCAGCTTGTTTATTGTAATGCCCACTATACCTGTATTGCGTTAATGATGCAATTTTGGAACGCAAGAATACACAAATTTCACTTTTGGGTCTACAACCAAGTGAAAGCCTTAGTTATGCTATGGTTGGCAATTTCGTTGGATTACTGTCCCGTAAATAATGAGTTAAGCTGGCAAGTTTAATGCATCCCTCCACTTTCCTACGTCCCTGGTCACAGACTGGTTTAATTAATTGAAAAGGCAGTGTAAATCTGCAATGACACACAAACCCTCATATAGCTAAACTCACACTTCTGCCCTTCTGTCGGGTACAAGTTGCATCCAAATGTCACCTGTTAAAAACAAGTTAAAGCTGCATGCAAATGATATGCTAATGTCGCTCCCCCCTCCATTCCACGGTGTAATTGGTCCACGGCAGACGCTATGTAAATATTTTCTTTTATTTTTGATGCGTGTCATAATGGCGGGGAGACTAATTGAGTTTACTCGAAGTGTCGCCTGGTTTCAGCCTTAGATTGTCAACAGTGCACGGGGAGTGTGACAAGGGAAAGTGGATCTCGTACGCTAATGACATGTTGCACGCCAGCGAGTCACGCATTCGCACGGCGCCAATCTAACAGCTAAAACCCACGACCTGAGCACTCTAGGCTGCATTTACGCTTACAGGGCTTACTGTCTGTAAGCATATTGCAGTACGGCGATTCAAGATTTCTGAAACCACTGGCATAAAATTGAAAAAAGGAGAATTTGTTCGGGCCTGAACCATAACAAATAAGGATGTATGGGTTGAATTTTTTTTCTTTATTTGTTTTTGAACTACATTCTTAAGCTCGTAATCAAATCAAATAATTTTATTTTGTATATGTTTTTTTTTTGAGATTTGCTAAAGTATACTAGCCTAGCTGTTTCTGAAGCCAAACCAACTAAAACTAAAACATCAATTCTATTTAGAGACAGCTTTAATTATTTCAGCCTGATTTGCTAAATGTTAAGTTTATTAAATAATTATAACAAATATTTTATCAAACGTAAATATACTTTAAATAATTTAGATTAGGTCTGTATATATATATATATATATATATATACATACACATTTTTTCACAGAGTTTATTTACAAAAACAGATAAAAATGTATAAAAAAAAATTATACATTTATAAAACATTTAAAATACTTGAAATAATTTTGAATAGGTCTGTATATTTTGTATGTGTATATATATATATGTGTGTGTGTGTGTAAATATATATATATATATATATATATATATATATATATATATATATGAAGAATTTATTTGCAAAAAGATAAAAATGAATGTTTTTATTTTATTATTTGTATTATTTGTTTTCATATTATTACAATTATTTTTTTTAAGTTCTGGTCAAAATGCACAATGAAAACAATGTGTTCACAAAGTACATTACAAAGTAATACAACATATAAAACCGGTATGAAATCATTATGTGAAACTATCATATATCTTCATATTTGTATGTATTATTTCATTATTAAAATACCTCCTTTTATCCTACCCTAATGCGCAGCGGCATTTGTTTGGTCTTGTGTTTTGTGAATAGTTGTGAATTTAGGCCAGGACTACCTGTTCGCTGAACAATGGCAGCTGGGGCATGTTTGGGAAGTCTGTTTTGAAGTCTGTGTGGTAGTGGAGCAGAAATGACATGCTTCAGCTTAACTGAAGCTATTTATGCTAAAGTGCTTTGATCTGTCTGTGACTGCATGCGTTCTTCCTAACATTAGTGGAAATGCAGTTGACCAGTGAGATTAGGCAAGAGCAGCGTGCGCAGACATGCGCTCTCGTGCCCAGAGACTTCAGAGGGCCACAGGGAGAGATCCTCATTTGTATGTGCGGCATTTGATTAGTCTTGCCTGTCAGGCTAATGATAGATCAGGGCAAATGCGCCCGCAACTCAACTCCTAATGGAACGCTACCATTCCCCCCGCTGGCCCCGGAAGCATTTTACTCGATCAACTCTGGCCCCTGGAGTGTGAAAACACACAAACACACACAGCACACACAGGCTGACACTGATCATAACCTACACAGCTCAGCCTGGTGCCCCGTGACCTCCGTTATGCTCTGAAAAACACACACAACCTTCGTTCTGCCTCAGTGGTCCTGCCGTTGCCCCGTTTGCCACAGGGTACCGATGTTCTTGATGCCAGCTGACGAACCACAGAAGAGCAGGCTGCTGTAGAAGTGGATCACCTGCTTTTTGTTTTTCCGCTTTATTTTTCATTTCACTGCGCATGTGTTTCAAGGACGCTGATGCGAGTGTGTGTGTGTGTGTGTGTGGAGTTGCGATGAATGCTCTGGACACTTGACCCTATGGGCATTTGTCTTGAACCTGCACTACGCGTGGATCCAATGCTGCTGTTCTGCTTTTTGCAAGGTCGGTTTGTCCTTTGTGTTTGCGTAGTTTGTGCAGTTTTAGTGGTTTTGCCAGTGTGCGCTTAGCAATGTTCATAGTTAGTGATTTAAACAAACTTCTATCCTAAATATTAAATCTCAGTTAACTCATCTCACTTCATTTCTGCTGTCTGTATGGTTAGTACCTGAACCGTTGAATGATGTTCAGGAGGTTATGTGGTGTGTGCAAAATGGGTCAAAAAAGGCACCAAAATGTTATAGAATTACAGACTATCCTAGCAACTACAGAAACGTTTTACGAACACCTACTGACTTGACCTTTTGACCTAATGACCAATTGACTTTGTTCATAGCATAAATATTTATTTATGTTTATCTTAATTTTTTTTGCTTATATTAGAATTCGAATTATTGTCTTTATTGTCGCACGAGTAAAAATAAATATGCGGTTTAAGGGAATAGATTTTTTAAATCTTTTAATTAATTTCTTATTTTTTGTTAAATTTTATTTTTTAGTAGAATATATATAGACAAATAAATTTTGTTTATAATTATTATTATTATTATATTTTATATGTTATATATAATATATTTTTATTTAACATTTATTTTAATAAATTTAATTTAGAAATATAAAATGAATTATATAATTATTACAAGAAAAATAAATAAATGCATACTGTAAATACAGTGCATACTGTAGTTAATATTAAATAATTATTTCAAAGTTTAATTATAGTTTAAGTAACAAAATTTAGTAAAAAAAGTTTAGTAAAAAAATACATTTTTCATTTTTTTTTTTTTTTTACATTTAATTTATTTAAAGAATCGCTATGAGGTTTAAGGGTAAGATTAAGATATATCATATTTTGGTTTTAGCTCAGTATAAAATAAACATGAGAATAAAATCCCTACTGTAACAGACAAACAAACACGTCTGTGCTTGTGAGTGTGTGTTTGTGTGTTTGACCCACAGTGATGAAAAGTTCAGGTAATACTGAGGATATCAAGTTAGGAAGCAGTGCTGAGAAAAGCTTAATTGCTTCTAGAATATCAGCAGAAAGTGTGTGTATGTGTGCACTTGTGTGTGTGTGTGTGTTCAAATCATCTGGCGTAAAAGTCACAAGCACTAGTTTCTCTGCTCAGTAATGAGTAACACCACAGGAGGAGCTCTCGCGAAGCCTGCTGACATCTACACACACACACACACACACACTGGTTCCAACAGGGTGCCCTGAAGCTGTAATATGCAGAGAGATGTGACTGGTGGCAGAGTGCAGTTGAGGGAACGGCCATTTGCATTCTGAACCTATTTGTTCTCATTAAGACTCTCTCTCTCCTGGTCTGATTTGTCTCTCTGGGCCCCTAAGCTGCAAATAACACGTAAGGCTGCACCTTCGGCTCACCATGGTGAGACTACGAGCACTTTAATTAATAAATAAATTAATAAAGCTTACTTAATGGTTGGATGCCCAACAGGCTATGAGGGATGAACAAAGGCCAGTGACAAATTACATTTCCTTTCATCCAGGGGTCCCTGTGTGAGTGTTACCTGCATTATGAATAATTTTTCACTGGCTTTTTATGCAGTCTGTCAGTCTGTCCGGTTCTGAATATTTAATACACCGATCTGACTGAGCAAAGGACGGCTATGATTACAGGACAGTTATTTCTCTTTGAAATGCCGAAACGCTTTGAAACACCCGCACGGATGCAGACACACGCTTATGTGACTTTCAGATGGGCTTTCTCTGTTATTAAGATTTGTCTGTATTTGCTCTGTTGGAAACACCGGCATATGTTGTGTGATTCTGTCTGTCTGTCTGTCCGTCTATCTATTGTTCATTCGTTTGTTTATTTTGTCTCTGTCTATGAATATATATAATTCTATTTAACATCGTTCTCTGTTGTTTTATATTTTGTCTGTCTGTCTGTCTGTCTGTCTGTCTCTATCTATCTATCTATCTATCTATCTATCTATCTATCTATCTATCTATCTATCTGTCTGTCTGTCTGTCTGTCTG
>JAUYWG010000039.1:18583591-18607671 GCA_034779775.1 Enteromius afrohamiltoni | reverse complement strand
TGTGTGTGTGTGTAAAATAAATAATATATATAAATATATATAATAATATATTAGAAATTGTATTTATTTCAAATTATATATATATATATATATATATGGATTTTATATATTACTTATAAATATATAATTTTTTGGAAATTTCACTGTTTACATAAATACACATTATTTAAATTATCTTTTTGAATACATAATTACAGGAGAATATATTATAATACATTATACATATTAAGATATTAGACATATTATAATACATATTATATTAATTATAATTATTTAATCATAATATTAATTCTTGATAAACTATTTCTTTAAATATATTTTTTTATTTCTTTGTAAGTGACAAAAGGCAGTTGGTGCACCTTATGGACCCTAAAAACAGCCATGTAAGATGTAATGGTCGTAGCTACACACACATTTTGTCACATGCATACACACTTTGAGGCCATTATTGTCCATATGGTGCAACGCAGCTGGTTCAAACGTGTGTGTGTGTGTGTGTGTAGTAGTGCAAGGTAAACTCAGCCTCTCCTCTCTCAGGGTGAAATTGCTGTCTTTGTCCTTGTGGGTAAAAGCTCTTTGCAAACCTCCTCATTTATTACCTGCTCACAGGTGCAAATGGAGCAAATCGCTGCCGTCCATCAGACAGTGGGAGGCATTGGATTGTCCTGCTGCGCTGCTGGCCGTTCTTTACCCACACACATGCTCGACGTGGGGGAATGGTTTGTCATAAAAAGCTCTTGTATGTTAATGTGTAGGTCTAATGCTGGAGAAGGTAATGGCTGGAAAAAAACTGCTGGATGCTGCTGCTGAATTCAGGACGATGAGGCCTTGTGCCCAGCCCTACCAGAACACGCTGCTTAATGAGGCATCACAACTCCGATCAACATACGCACGCAGGCATAAACACACTCTGCCACTGGTGTAGACAAGGTTTGGAGGAGCACAGCAGCTCAAATGAACCCAGAAATTAAGCATGTGACCTTGAATGTACAATTTGTCTGGTGTTTAAAAGCGTCCTCTTTACGATCCGCAGGGGAATGAGATGCTCCTTCTGATCTCACGCTAGCAGGGACCAGTGAAGACCGCAGCATCTGATCTTACGCTTGTGTTTCTATTTTCAGGCAGAGGAATGTGATATTGAATACTGAATCTTTATTTGTTGTCACATAAGGAGCGCTGGAGTTTGTTTCTGAAACTTGCTCACAATGTCACATAAAAACTTCTTTTAGGGACAGACTTTTTTTCTTCCTTCCATCAATCTATTTATTCTTCCTTCATTACTCCATCTATCATATCCATCATCCATTCTTCCTTTATTCATTCATCCATCCATCCATCCATCCATCTTTATCATATCCATCCATTTTTTATTCTTCCTTTATCACTCTGTGGATGGATAGATATGTGTCTTTCATCTATCCATCTATGGTTCCTTACTTATATTTGTTTTCACCCTTTGCATCCATTTGTCATTTATCATCCTAATTTTATATTTCCATCCGTTCATACGTAAGTCCATCCTTCATCATTCCATCCATTCATCCTTCCTTCCTCCTTTTGTTCCATCCGTCTTCACTCTGTGCATCCATTTATCATTTGTCTTATCTTTTAAACTCCATCTATCCATCCACTTCTATCTAATGTAACAATCCATCCATCCCTCTATCCACTCTATATTCTGTAAGGATCCATCCATCCCTCTATCCACTGTATATACTCTAAAGATCCATCCATCCATCCATCCACTCTATATACTGTATGGATCCATCCATCCACCCCTTCATCCACTCTATTTACTATAAGGATCCATCCATCCACCCCTTCATCCACTCTATATACTGTATGGATCCTTCCATCCACCCCTTCATCCACTCTATATACTGTATGGATCCATCCATCCACCCCTTCATCCACTCTATATACTCTAAGGATCCATCCATCCACTCTATATATTGTAAACATCCATCCATCCATCCATCCATCCATCCACTCTATATACTCTAAGGATCCATCCATCCATCCACTCTATATACTCTTAGGATCTATCCATCCACCCCTTCATCCACTCGATATACTGTAAAGATCCATCCATCCATCCATCCATCCACTCTATATACTCCTAGGATCCATCCATCCACCCCTTCATCCACTCGATATACTGTAAGGATCCATCCATCCATCCATCCATCCATCCATCCATCCACTCTATATACTCTATATACTCTAAGGATCCATCCATCCACCCCTTCATCCACTCTATATATTATAAGCATCCATTCATACTTTATCACTTTATATATCCATCTTTTTTCCTTCATTCATCTGTTTTCCTTTCATTTATTCCTTCCTCCATCCCCCACAATCCTTTTTTTCTTTTCTTACTATTTGTTTGTTCATCCATCCATCTATCTTTCATCCTCCTCCTCCTTTCTTTGCTCTCTTCCATCCATCTTTGCCATCCGTCTTTGCATCGTGTTTGAATGTTAATTTTGTTAGACTCTGAATAGAATCGACACTGAAGAATTACTGTTTTCTAAGAGTTTTTCATTATCATTCAGATGAAATCTTTTCTGCTCTAATAATGAATGATGATGAATACTCACCAGGCATTTTTCAAATCAACAAAAGCTGTATTTCTGTTTGGTTTACAGTCAAATAAAAGCACCCATTGAAAGAAAGATGCCGTTTAACTGATCATACAAATTGACTTTGATTTCAGGGTGGTAAAGCCCATTATTTGCTTGAAGGACACACAAGCATCACAGTGCTAGTATCATTTTATAAATTTGTGTAAATCTTCTTTATTCAGCTCTTGTCTTTTGGCAGTTGAGTAGTGGGTGATTTGAAGAGATCAGCTGACATTATTGCATGCTGTACATCTCCGCTGCATTCAGTAATGTTTGCTGACATGAAAGACGGGTGTTTGGTTAAAGGGCGAGAGAGACAGAAATGATTTAATGTTTTGGGGCATTAGAGGCATTACAGGTGCTTTCTGTCAAACACATATATTTGTGAGGGTCTGACTGGATTGACACAGTCGAGACAGCAAAGGAGAAAGAGAGATATATTTCTGTATGTCTGTCTGTCAACGTTGAACCCTAAAACTGCTGACAGCACTTTGAGGTCACAAGGGCCACTGAAATGAAGTGAACCGAACCACTGTTCCCCTCCAACCCACACAGACTTGTATTCCTCATCTGCCAGTCAATCCTTCAACTCTACAGACCCGAGCAAAGAAAGAAAATATGTGAATTCACTCATTTTGCTCATTTTTATTGCTTCTTTAGCACAGAAACGTATTGAACAAACTCCTCTAGATAAAAATGAATCTTCACTATTTACTGCTTCAGACAAATAATACTTTGAATCGTGTGGAATACTAAAAGAGAAGTGCTAATATTTTTTTAATAATTTGATGTATTCTCTGTAACAGCAGATAATAAAGTGGGCAAAAGAGACATTACATTCACTTTGAAGGACATACCGGGGCCATAAAATATTCACTTTTGTTGCGTTAAAGAAGATACTATATTTTGACTTGGCATGGATGCATTAAATTGACTAAAAGTAACAAGACATTTATATTACATTTGTTTCTCTTTTGAAAATTATGTTCATTCAAGATTTCTGGAAAAAAAATTATAATGGTTTCCACAATTATTTTTTTTTTAAAACATTTTTCTTCAGCAGCAAATCAGCATATTGCAAAGATTTCTTAGAAATAATGAGGGTAATGGCTGTAATCTGCATCACACAAATAAATTGCATTTAGAATATATTAAAATAGAAACAATTTATTTAAAATTGTAATAATATTTCACAATAGTCTCGTCCAGTTTTAACTGTGTTCTCAACCAAGTAAATACTGCCTTGGGAACATATGAGACTTCTTCCAAAAAAAAAAAAATGCTATTTAAACAGTTGGCCAACCATTAAGTAACTACTAAACCAGGCTGATAAAATGGAAAAAAAGGAAAATGAGGAAGATGAGTTGTAATACTTCCCTGCATATTAGAGAAAATATTCTTTAGATTATGGATTCTAGGATAACAGTGCTGGGCATTCATAAGTAATTTCTCTCTCTTTTATAGCTGTAAGGAGTCAGAAAGAATAACTTTTTTAATAGTAGACTTGGAAAGGGTTTCACGTTACTCCGGTGAATTTTAAGATGGAGTCATTCATCATTCTTGTCATTTTTGTCTCGAACATCTGTGTCTTTTGGGCCAGTAGACATGTTTTTTGCCTTTGATGTGCTCATGGAACCATATTTTATTCCCACTGCGGGTCTTTATGCTGTCCATCTGCCAAGTAAGTGCACACACTTGCAGATTTTCATGTAGTTCCCATATAGTACTACTTAAGAGTAAAGATACCAATCGTTTCTCTCATAAAATGTGTTTAAATGTGCCGTAATTGTGCAGTGACGTGGAAATTCAATGCTTGGTCACTCCAGAGAAAGGCATTATGGGCGATTTAGTTTTCGGTTCAGCCTGCCTTGCTGAGATATATTACCCAAATGACTGTGGATGTCTGAGGTGCTTTTGAGATATAGGAGCTGACAGGGAAATATCTGTCCCATTTAAGGGTTGGCTTGTTGTGCATTAAACTGTATGGTTGGGATATCTGAAGATGTAGCTGAACACACAACCTTCAACAGGCCTTCTCAACATCCCTTGCTTGAGCAAACCGCTAGTTGATTGGAAAATTGAAGTGTATAGTGGCAAGAAATGGCACACACATAACTCTCTGCTTTAGTCTTTAATTAATCACGGTGGTTTTAGGACAATTGATCTGCATCTAATTTAAAGAAAAACACATTTGTTATTTATTTGATGTAGTTGAAAGGAGTCCGACTGCCTTTATTTGATCAGAAATATAATTAAAACAATAAAAATTACAAATTAAAATGTTTTGCATTTGATTATATATTAAAATATTAAGGTTTTCACACTCTCGCTGGTATTTTGGCCCATTCCTCCATGCAGGTCTCCTCTAGAGAGTTGTAATGTTTTGTCGCTGGGCAACATGGACTTTCAAAGATTTTCTATGGGGTTGAGATCTGGAGACTGTCTTGGCTACTCCAGGACCTTGAAAGCCACTCCTTCGTTGCCCAGGCGGTGTATTTGGGATTATTGTCATGCCGAAAGGCAGCCATGCTGAAACGCAGCCATGTTTCGCCTTCAATGCCCTTGCTGATGGAAGGAGGCTTTTACTTAAAACCTCCCTATCTCCCCCTCATTATGGCCCCAGTCATTCTTTCGTTTACACAGATAAGTCGTCCTGGTCCTTTAGCAGAAAAACAGTCCCAAAGCATGATGTTTCCCCCCCCATGCTTCACAGTAGGTATGGTGTTCTTTGGATGCTACTGTACACAGCGTTCTTTCTCCTCCAAACATTTTTTGTTTTTCATTTTTTGTAATTATCAGCATACAGAGGCAGAGTTTTGTGTAAAAGAAGCACTAATCACATGATGACGAGTCGCTTAACAGGGGTTCGTATCTAAACTGCTAATTAATTTGGTGTCTAATTGCTGTGTAATGAATTGCTTGTTAGGCAACGAATCACAAGTGCTCATATAGTACCGCAAGGTCATTTAAAACTAAAGGCAAAAACGTATAGTCTCAGTTAGTCTGTTTATGATGCACTTTGTATTCAGTGCACCTTATGTGCTGATGCCATTCAGATAGACGTGGACGCTTGTGACCTCAATTAAGCTTTTGTTTGCGGGCAATAATGGTTAGCATGCATCAGTGTATGCATGTGTCATGCCTGTCCAAACACATAAACCTACTGCTAGGTGTTTATAGGAAGTCTACAGCCTATAGCAATGCCTCAGTGCCCCTTCACTCTCTCAAAGCCAAGCATGACCTCTTTTATTCTCTATGCGGGGATGCATGACCCCAGGTGTGTAGGTGTGTATGTGCGTTTGTGTGTGTCTGTGTGTGTGTTTGACACACTCTGCACCGCATCCCAGCTACCGGCTTCCACAGTCTCTGTCAGTGCCAGGGCCATCAGAGCATCAGAGGTCTGTCCATTTTCCATTTTATCTTTTGATGGTGCCCCAAATAATGAGTGTAATTCAGCCGTAGCAGCATCAGCCCACAGCCAACTAGAAACCATCCTGCAATGATTCGGCTAAAGTGAAGCGCTAATAGAGCGGAGTCATTTCCACAGAGATCAGCAGGACTGGTTCTGGATCTGTGTTCAGAATTTGGCTGAGATTGTGAATCTGTGGGCTGGAGAAATCTGCTGTCTGAACAGGTGCTCAGTGTGGTGAGGAAGGTAGGAGTGCTGAAAAGAGTGAATAATGGAGTTTATTTCTTTTGAATTGGACGGCTTAGCTTCTTCAGACCTTTTTTTCAGCCTTTTCTTTATTTTTCTTTAATTTTTTAAAATGTTTTACCAGGTTATTTTGATTAGCTTAATAAATAACTTTGTGGTATTTTTTGTGTTAATTTATTAAATTAAATTTATTTAAAGAAATAATAATATATATTAAATTAAATTCAAATTTAAAATTTTCATTTATTTGTGATGAAAAGCTGAGTTTTCAGCATTCATCAACTCAGTTTTCAGTGTCACACGATCCTTCAGAAACTGTTGTGATGCTTAATTATAAATGAAAAGCATTTCTTTTCAAATAAAAATCTTATTTAATATCAGATGTCTTTAATGTCAGTTTTGATCAGTCTACTATATCCTTGTTATAAACCAAAACGTTTGAATGGAAGTGTTTATATTCAATTATATTTAATTATATTATATTCAATTATATTATATTATATTATATTATTATAAATTACAATAAATGTTTTAATTTTTCAGGTCTTATAAATGTTCATTAAAATAATAAAATAATTTAATTGTATTCTTTTGAAACTACGTCTGTCACATAGTACCACATAGCTCCCTATGTGTGTTTGTTTATATTGATAATGCCTTCAGCTATCAATAGAAGGTGTTAGCATATTTTTCCATATCTAAATCCATTCCCCAGAATTCCACAGTTTCCCCGCCCAATCAGCACTGAAAACGTGTGACACATTCCATGTGGACCTAAAGTTGTGCTGACAGTGATAGTACTGTTTACCTAACCGTGTGTTTCGGTGTGTGCGTCACAGTTTATATTGGCGAAGTAATAAAATGTCATATCAGCAGAGCTTGGCTAAAAGGCAAGAAATAAGAACGTCTCCTAAATATTCATGACCGGTTACAGGAGTGTGGAGCCGTGTGTGTGTTTTCTGGTCCCTGCGCAGAATACGCCATCACATGCCACCGATCCAAATGATAATGAACTGTTTGCATGCATGTCATATTCTGAAGGTCAAACACTCACACACACACACAAAGGACCAGACAGTAAATGAAGGACAGGTGAAGAGTCTATCAATCTAGTTAACATATACACGACTTTGACAGCGACCCAGTCCATTTAGAATACCCATTGGCAGATTATTCCAGAGAGTGACATTCAGAATGTGTGTTTGTGTCTCCTGGAGTGTGTGTGTGTGTGTGTGTGTAAGGGGCAGTAGAGTACTGTAAGATTAGATGCTTTGCTTGACTGGAAATCCTCCCATAATATATAATAATTACATGGATCATTGGTTTCCCACCTCAGAGAGTAAGAGAGAGAGAGCGAGAGATGGCCAAATGAATTCAATTTCATCTGAGCTCCTCCATGCTGATGAGGAGAACGGCCTTATGGGATATGGTGAGGATGACAGCACGCCTTACTGCTCTCGTTTCACTAATCACTCCATCCAGCACTTCTCTATCATCCGACTGTCCTCTTCCTCCTCTCCTTCGCTCACCCATCTGTCAGGAGTGCGTCTCTGCCTCCAAGTTTGTACTGAAGTTATTGAAACGTTATTTTCATGCAGATCTTTCTGATAAATTCAACTTCACTTTCTAAAGCTTTGGCTTCAGCCTGACCTGCGTCTTTTCTTCAGGCCTTGAAGGGTCAGATCATTGAAATCACATGTCACTTTTAGCCTGAATCGAATGAGATATTATACAAAGACATGTTTTTTATTAGGCTGTCCTGTTTTGTGTGTCTGTGCTAGTCATGCTTGTTTGACTACAAATGACTCTTATGAACCGGTTCTCTGAATGAATCATTCAAACAGACTCATGAACGCAAGATTTACTTGTTTGACTCTGTTTGATAAATCAACGTCTGGTTGCTTTCAGTGAAGTAAAACACTTAAAGATTGTGAAGCTCATAACTCAAATGTATCCAGATTCCAGAGTGATAGCTTTTTTTTTTATTATCTATTAATATACATTACTGTAAAAAAGCTTGGGTCAGTACGATCTTTGCTGGATGTAGGAAATACATTCTCCAAACATTTTTACAGCAGTGTACATAAAATTATAATTTATAAAAACTGAATTAAATGCTATCACTCTGGATACATTTTGTTGCAAAGATGCATTAAATTGAACAAAACTGACAGTAAACACATTTATAATGTTGCACAAGTTTTCCTTTAATTTTTAAGGTTGAAAATGTTGTCCTTTTCAACTTTGTATTTATCAAATAATCCTGACAACTAAAATATTAAGCAGCACAACTGTTTTAAACATTGATAACATAAGTAAGAAATGTTTCATGAGCATCAACTCTAAAAGAACACGTGACACTTAAGACTGGAGCAATGATGCTGAAAATCCAGCTTTGCATCACAAAAATAAATAGCATTTCAAATTACATTCAGATAGAAAACATTCGAATACTTCATAACATTTGAGTTTTTACTGTGTTCTTGGTAGCCTTTGGATCCTAACAATGGAAAGAGCGACGAGAACATTCTCCTAAATATCACCAGTGTGATTCCGCTGAAGACTCATAAATGAATCCACCCTGTTTCTAAGATGAGTCGGAACATCTTTCATGCGTTTCGGTGTTTTTTCCCCACCTTTCTCTGTTCATTGCAGGACCGCATGACTCCCTCTGCAGGCAACGATAAGGGTGAAAGGAGGGAAATAAGAGAAGAGGGAGTTAGTCAGAGGGGCTAAGACAGGAAGAGAAGGGGGCTGAGTGGGCATCCCTGCGGAGCTCACGGAGCAGTAGATGGACCTGTAATGAGCACCTGAGAGAGTGAGAGAAAGACAAAAAAGAGTGGGAGTTAAGCTTGAAAAATATTGCAATCCTCAAACAAGGATCAGCTCAGAAATTTACCGATGTTTCTCCCAAACGCATTGACGTAAAAACACACGGTGACGATTTCTCATCATTACTGCGTGGTGTTCGTGCAGTACTGTTAATGTAGGGGTTTAATTATTGCTTTAACATCTGCATAAAAGCTGTTGCGTACACACACTCGTGCACAGATACACAATTTAATCACAGTGCCGGGGACCTGATGCAGCTGAGAATTCAGCAAGCGGAGCTGGACTAGAATACTGACAATCACAGCCAGAGAACGGTAAACACAAGCTCACACACACATACGAATAGCTTTGTAGAATACTAATACACACACCACTCCCACCAGAGGCCATGGGTGCTAAATTAGATTGGCAATTGAAATATGTTTTTCCATGCTAATTTACTGCTTCTGTTTCCCTTTGAAAGATTTTCATTAGCCACTCTCACTAACACCTCACTTGGGGCTGACCGACAACTTTTAAAGAAGAAAATGAGAATATGTTTCCATTTGACTTGCATATTTGCATAAATAAGCGGCAAATTGACAATCAAACACACACATACACAAATGTTTTATTCAGTTTCTTTTTAAGTAGCTAAGTAGATGCTAGCTAGACAATGTGGCTTTCAGACTGTCAAACATCTATTGCAACAATTGCATTTTTTTTCAGATATTGAAAAGAATAGATCACCCATAAGTAAAAAGTTAGGTTAATTATGTAACTTTTTTATTTAGTAGTAGTAGTACATACATAATAAATATTATTTATTTTAGATTTATTTTAGAATGATTACCAGGTTGGGAAGATTAAGTAAACCACTGAGTAGATCTATAGATAGATCTACATATAGATGTCTTCCATTTTCTAATAATTGCTCCCACAGATGTATATATATATATATATAGATAGATAGATATATATATTAGGGCCAGGACTTTAACGCGTTAATTTAGATTAATTAATTACACAAAAATAACACGTACATTTTTTTTTTCATTTTAATCGCACTTATTTTTGCACTGTGGAACCCTGATCCAAAGCCTCTAATTAATTTCAATATTTTTTTTAATCGGGTTCCGGCTCTAGTTCTATGTTGTTGTTTTTTTAAATAATGCATTTATTAACTTTTTAAACATTACAAACAAACCAATAATAAAAAATTGGTAAAAAAAAATTATATAGAGAAAAATAAATAAATAAATAAAAATATAATGACTCATCACTCCACTAAATCAGTTTGAGACAGAAATGAAATGAAGAATGACATATAAACAAGACGCTTTACATATTTTTTGTTCAATATGCCACACAAATTTTATAAAGCTCGTTAAACAAACACATCTAAACCCATATATATTAAGAATGGATCTCACCTTCTATGAAATATGACATCTTTGCAATAAACTGCACAGGTTAAAAAATCTTATGATACATATTTCAGTATAACCCTGTTCCTTAGTGCTCTAGAAGGAGCTTTATCCCTTAACCAGTTCAAAATAATATATTTTCTTGCACAAAACTTGCAAAGCATCTTTTTATGTTTGTCTAGGGCCAAGTCATCATATATTCCAAGCAACATATGCTTTGGACCACAGCCAATATTAATAGACAAAATAAGACGATAACCCAGACCTTTTGAATCGCCCTACAAAACCAGAGACAATGAATCTGTTTTACATTTCAGGCACATTGGTGAGTAGGCATTTTTAATTTGCCTCCGCAAAGGAGGGATGTGAGCTCTGTGTAAAATTTTTAACTGAATTGCTTTAACTTTGTTACAAATGCTTAAGGTCAATGCATTCTCCCATTGATCATCTGTGATTTATATGAAAATGAAGATATTTAAGAGAAAAGGTAAACTTGGGGGGTTTAAATTAAATCTGGCAACTACAACTATTAACTAGTGTGAAATCATTGCATGATTATACTAAATCAATATTGGGAAGCAAAAATTGTGATCACAATTTTAAAATATTATTAATCTTGCAGCCCTAGATCATAATGGCTATATCTGTAATGGCAAAAGTTGTCTTAAGCTCAAAAATGCAGTTGATGCAATTCTGGTCATTTACTAAAAAATCTTGTCCACCTTGTAATTCTTGCATCATATTTAAATTGAATTTGGCTACGATATAGGCCCATGTGAGAACCAGTGGCATGATGTTTTTGATTTTGAATGTGAAAAAGGGGAGATTTTCAGTGAATGATTTTGATTTCGGTTTTATTCACAGAGCTGATGTATGACTTTAGAACACTTGGAATAATGCAAACAAGTCAGATGGACTATATTTTATGCTGCTTTTTCTCAATTTTGTAGCTTGAGAAAAATGTATTTTGTGTGATGCATGAATAGCCTACGAGTGAACTCAGCATGAAAGAACGGTCAAATTATTGCACTACGAAGTGCAAGATGTTACACTTTTTAATGTAAAACTTCATGCAGATCACACAGTTAAGCATGCTACCATGAGCTTTCTTCAGGAACAGTCATGCAGGTGAAGATCTTTGACATTCATTTATCACTCAGCACTCGAACTTTCCTTTTTTTCCCCTCTCTGGTATTTCACACTCTCGGGTTTTTGACAGCCTGGGCATCGGGAGTATTTCAAATGAGCGTGTTCAGTTTAAACCCTGTACAGAAGGGCACTTTGAAGTGCACTTTGACAATGCTTTTAGTGTTCCTCCTAAAACGCTCTCAATATTTTCATGTCTCCACTGTCTTTCAGAGTTTCGCTCTGCCACTTCAGTCTTTTTTTTCTTCCTTTTTGGGGGAGGACTGATAGGTTTTGTCGAACATGTCTCACACGTAACAAGCATCTCCCCGGGTGAAAATTTCCCAAGAGGCATGCATGACCCTGAAGCTTCAGCGTGACGTTAAACCTAACAAACCGCAGTGCTGAAAACACTCACAATACGTTTGCAGTTTTCAGACACAGAGATCCATTATGGCTTGTACAGAGTGCAGGGGTTTCAGATTTCTGTTGTAGGTAGTGCTTTACTGTCAGGGTGTTAATAGAGAGCTGCTATTATAGAAGGGTCAAGGGTTGCTAGAGACAGAGAAATAGATTGATAGCAGGAACGTATCAGTGACCATATTTGTAATGGCCAGTCTTTTCTGTTTTTAATTACACCTGTATGCATTGGTCTGATGCATAGCACAACCCTGTATAACCTGTAACTTCAGGGCTGAAAACCCTTAAATGGGAAGTTTAACAGCTCTCCGAAGCGTGTTTGCCAGATTCCTCTGGCTTGTTTGTGTGTGTGTGCGTGTATGAGCCAGTAATAGCAGTTGAGCTGATAGGAACAGACAGAGATGGATGGCAATGTACTGACATATTAAAGCTGCTGTGTGAATGAGGGTGTGTGTTTGTGTGAGCGGCTCGGTAATAAAAACCTTCTTCCGCTGTTTGGAAAGTAGGTGTTGCTGACCTTATGAAACCTGTCAGGAAATAAAATACGTTAAATAAATGTATAAAATGAAATTTTAATATTTAAAAAATATGAATAATTAAATATTTATATATTACATTTTAAATATTTAATACGCATTATTTTGTTTGCTGGTTATAGGACTGTTCTGTTTTTGTTGCCTGTTTACAGTAATGCAAAAATATAGCCATACATTATTCATGGTAGTGTTTGTTTTATGGCGATTTAAATAAACATAGAAATTTTTATTGTAAATAAATGTTCAATTCAAACAAAACATTTACAGTAAAGAAATCTAAATCTGATGATCTCTTTACGGTAATAAAAAATTGTTAAAATACATTTTGTGGAAATACATACTTTTGCATTAATTGTTGATTTTGTGGTGAAATTTGACACTTGGGACCCATAACATTTACAAAAACAAATAGATTTTAGTCATTTGTAGAAGATGCTAAATATTTGGAAAAATAATCTGTGAGAATTAGTCAGCACATGGCACTTGAAGTTTATGAGGATATGTGGTGTGGGTGTGCGCATGTACGTCCTCTCATTGTCTGCCCCGGGACGAGCGAGAGAGCAGGAGGACGTTTTTATTTATGACCTGTCCAAAGCAGCAGAAACAGTTGTTTAGAGTTGCACACGCAGACGTGTTTTACTGCCCGAACGAGCTTTCATTTCTCTAGTAATCATTTTTTAAGGGAAGAAAAACTGCAGGACATGCAGTTTGTGGCAGCTAATAATTTTTATTGGCAAATTTTAAGACCTAAAGTGCAGCACTGGAACATTTGTCATTTTTAATCAGAGAGAGAGTCTCCTGAGGTGTATTCAGAGTTACCTGAGGCGGCTCTACCTTCCCTGCGTGTGAATTCTGCTGTTTCGGCTGCCAACCTCCACTTGGCCTCTACGGAGGAAAAAAATAATTAACTTCCAAGGACATACAGTATCGAGACTGTTGTGGGTCTGTCTGTCTGTCTGCAGGGGGGAACTCATAAAATGAGCTGTAAAGTCTTAAACTGACAAATACAAATTCCCAAGAAAAAAGTAGCAGGGATTTATGCACCAAACATTAATTATAGGTATTTTCTCATAGGAAAGCATCAGGAGGGTTTGTTCTCCAGACATGAACGTTACGTCAAATTTCATGTACTGTTACTTTCCTAATCATCAGACTTAATTAGTACGGCTCGGGACAGTAAGAAACCACCATGAACACAGAAGTAGCTACATAGATAGATAGTCTAAGATAGATAGTTGCCATCACATTAGTCAAATCTGAGTGAATTCAGTGGCCAAATAAGGTCCTTTTCCTGTGATCAACAGCAAATTCACATGACCTACTGAAAACGATCCAAAGTCTGAGTGGGGAAATATTTTGCCCTCACAAAAAATCCTGAAATTACTGAATTTTACCTGGAAAAATGCATTAATACCACCCAGAACAGCGACAAAGTTTTGCATGAGCAATTACTGTTTTACTACTGTATATAGTAAAATTTACTATTTTAATATTGAAGTCGTAATAATAAAAGAAGTATGTTACCTATATAAGCAATGCTGTTTAAATAGAGAAATAGATCCAATAAAATGTAGGCTACTTAAGAAAATAAGATAAGATAGTTGACTAGTAACATTTTACTGTTAAGCAAATAATATGCCTTAGGAATTTTAACAAGATTGTCCATGTAAATCCTGTCCATTTTAGGATTTTTAGCTACTCCAAACTCTTCTAAGCTGTTTATTTCTCTGCAGGGAAGGTATCCTGACCTTATATGTCAAATATTATACTGCAGAGTATTATAGACTGTTTTCTTCAGAGAAACCTGGAGGAAGAGATTTAACATGAGGCTTTGAGGGAAAGTATCAGGCCTATTCAGCCCAATGGGAAAGTGAGAATAATACCAGAAAGAATCCCATGTCTGTAGGAAGTTTCAGCTGGAGTCAGCAGATCAGAGCAAACCAGGTCAAGAGATCTTCATACGACCTCGCTCATACGATTTGTATGATTTGTCTAAACTCCAGTGATGGGTAGGTTTAGGGGCGGGGTTAGGTGTAGGTGATTCATACAAATTCATACGAATTGACAACTTCAAAAGCAGAAATCGTAGGAATTTGTGCGAGTGAGGTCATACGAATTAGCCGCCTCATAAAATATGCACAAACTACCATGAGATCAAGCCGGCTCTACCAAGTTCAGCTGAGTCAACTAGTAGCACTAATCAAATTCTAGAGATTTTGCAACACAGACATATGGCAGCTGATTAACTCTTACCAGTTATTTATCAAAAAAGCACTGTAAAGGAATAAACATGCCATTTGTCAGCAGAACTGCAGGGTATTGTAAAAGGTGAGAATTAAATTTTTGGCAAAAGCTTCTTGCATTTTTCACTTGGTCTATGGGGGAAAGTGGTTTGGCACCGAACGTCCGGTCAAAGCTGCTTTTCTAGCGCTGATATTTAACTCCAGAGTGTTGCAACCAAAGGTGTAAAATGTGATTTTTAGCAAGTGAGGATCCATGGGAGTACCGAACCCCGTAATCCGTGTAGCGTTTTAAAGGCGCAAAAACCTACTCGAGCAACACGACACTTCCCACTCGCGCTGGAGGAAGTGTGAATGTCTGTTGGGCGCCTGTTCTTGGAGGACCCGAGTCCTGCTGTCTTTGTGTGGGTGTAGTGTGTACTAAATGAAGGAATCGCTGAGGTGTGTACAGCTAGTGTATGAATGAGTTTGAACAATTAGGAAGTTGGCGTTGGGTAGGGTGGTAAATATCTGCTCGGGCGTGGGTAGACTTGCACCTCTTTGTCCTTCTGTTGTAAATGAAACTAGGAAATCAGCGTCCGTTCGGGCAGGCACGGCTGCACCTGTAGCACAGATGATGGATGGGAGAGATTTGCGGCGCACAATGGATTCTGTGGCCCGAGTGGACGAGGTTAAAGGCGGCAGGTGAGGTGGAAAAAGTTGCATTAGCTCAGGTTGACGGAGCTGCTACACTGAATGAGTGACAAGCTCGCTAGAGAGCGACCTCGCGTGTTTGTGTGCTAAAAGGTGTTGGGAGACGGGAAACAAGTGAGCGTGTGATGTGGAGTTTCCTTCCTCGTGTCAGGCCGCTCTTGCTTAATTTAAAGCGACAAGCCGTGCAAGGTTGCCTTCAAAATGAGTGTGTACGTGAGTTTCTTGGATTAAACTGACCTGCTTGCTCTTGGTTCGTGCTCCCGTCTGATCTGATTGGAGTTGTCTGCTTCTAGGGTGGTGGGGTTGGTTTTCTCCCTGCGCACAACAGCAGCCGTTTCTTGTTATCAATAATATTGACCAAAAAAAAAAGATCTCTGGATTATGTTCTGCATTACATTTTGATGTTTTGTAAAATCAGTAGGTTTATATGTGAGGTAGCAGACTTTTCTACAAATGGCCAGAGACATGGAAATAAATGTTTTGACAGTTTTATATAAAAACCTTCAAAGTTATTGTATATGCATGGACATTATCTGCCTATTAATTTCTGCAGCTGAATAAAAACCCTCACATTTTACTTATACATACATGTTTTCTCAAAATTGCATGATACGAACTCACAATTGTGAGTTATAAAGTATGAACTCCAAAAAGCTAAAAATAAAGTCAACATTTTGAGAGAAATGTCAGAAATGCTAGTTTTTATTTTGCAATTCTGGCTTTATTTTTTAGCAATTGAAAACTTGTATCTTGCAATTCTGACTTGTCTCACAACGTTTTTTTAAGATAAATGAAAAAGGAATCAATAACCAACTTAATAAAAGGGGAAATTAATGCATACAAATAGTGGTTGCAATATTAAGATTAGAGAAAGAACAAACAAATGATGATTTTAATCTTTTAAAATTGTCATGTGGGGACATACTACTCTAGGACACAACTAGACCTACCTCTTAAAAATGAGCCGGTATGTTTCAGTACGTTTATTTGACACAAATAACCTGTGATAGAACTACTGTATACACAGACGATGAGATTTTAAACAGTGCTTTGATCGCTGCATTAACAACAGATATCTGAGCTATTATCTGTGCTTAGTGGGGTGGACATAATCACTTTAGTTTCAAACCGACTATTTGTGTGCTCGACTGGAAATGCCTCTGGTGAGGGCCAAGAAAGACAAAGCATATTCTTATGACTAATATAGTTAAACTTTCAAACATGATTGTAACGTCAGTATCTGTTAACGAAGATCTTAACTAAAGGCTGAAACCTATAGGTGAACATTTAAAACGTTTTTTTCAGTAGTTGTTATACAATTAGCCTTCTTGTTCTGTCTGTTATTTTCTCATTCTAACATTATCTTTGTTGCTCTGTTATTCTATTGTTTTATCATTCCCTCATCTTCTCCTTACTTTGTCTGTCGTTCAGTCATTCTCCTGTTCTGTCTGTCTCAGTTGTTTCGGTCTGTTTGTTATATTTTGAAAGTAAATTAACGGTGTTATAAGACACAGCTATTCATGTTACAGTTATAGAGAACAGTAAAGACCGTGACACCTCTGTTTCTGTACACGCCAGTGTAAACAAACCCTTCTGTTAATCGAGCAGATGTTACCCATCCACCCCTTCCACATCCGCCCCAAATCTCACTTCTTCCTTTCCCGCGCGGAGAAATCATTTCTAAGTTCATCAAGCGCTCCTGATTGGGCAGCGCGAGCGCTAGATTCGATAAACATTGTATTGACAGCGTGCCAGCAGCAGGGCATATGCCAGCGAGCTGCGAGAGGTGTGGAGCCGTGAGCAGCAGATGTGGGGGATGAGACGAGCTCGTACCGCTGCCATGTCTGCCGCTGATGAGATTGGAAGCTGTTGCTTGTCTGCTGTGGGGCAACTTATCAATAATGGATCAAATTGGTAGGCAACGTTAATTAGAGGAGAAATGAAGAACTTGTGCTTGTTTTATGTTTGTGTGTCTGCGATGTGATCTCATTAGAACTTAGTAAACATTTGGATGTGAAGTACGGTTCTAGCACATTTTAATATATTTCCATTCATTTGGATAGACTTCAGATAGACAGCAGATACTGTAAAACAGAAACCTTATTACATTTTAATAAGGCTTTTGAACTTCAGTGATAGTATGCTATTGTATCGCTCCTAAAGTGTGTGAATCCCCAAACATCCCTCAACAAACCCAAAATTCAGAACAAAAACCACACACTGAAATGCTATGCTAATTGTTTGACACTTTTCCATTTTGAGTATTGAAAACATCTTCTTTTCCCAGCGTAGGCCGGGGACGAGCAGGGTAGCGGTATGAATATGTGAACACTTCAAAGCCAATTAGAAACCGATTACATAAACTAGAGGAGACCTCATTTCTTCTTCTGCTGCTGTCTAACTGAACCCCAGCGGGCAGACGTGTTCCACAAAATCACGTCTTTGACTGGTTAATTTTTTCCTTCAATAGATCGCGAGGCTATCCGATCGCTCCCGCAGGAAAATTCTGAATATTTTACTATTATTGTTTTTTACGGTTGTGCGATTTCTTTAAGAATACCTTTGATGTGGTTTACGAGTCTTGCCGGTATTGTAGGATTCATCGTCTTTCGGCGCTCATGGCAAATTAATTATTTTTGTAGCATTTTAATCCTCTTGTGTAGCTTAATACGCTGGGGCAAATTAAGACGGCAATGAATATTTGGTCCTTGAAATATGCAGAAATGTAAATGTAAGTATCCAGCAGGCAGAAGTTTCATCATGTTGAATCTTGTGCTTAACGTGCGCACAAACCAGAGATTTCCGTGTTGGGTGGTACAGAAAAAGTAACGTCCAATCGAATGAGGCTGTCTGACACATTCAGCTTACCCTGTAAAGATTCACAAAAAAAAAAGTCTGAAAGGAAATGAGAAGTTTATAGAAATATTTGGGTGCGTGATATATCATTCCAGCATTGACATCGCAGTGTGCCAATCCTTATAGTCATATCGGTCCATCAGTTTAGTGTTGAACACTTAATTCTGTTCATGATCATGCTAAAATGCAAACACGGTTGCTTATGGCTTAGGTGAAGTTAAACAACTGAGAAAGAAAATGGAGTGTAACATATTGGATCGCAGCAGCTTAATGTTCCTGAGGCTTGCTTAATCAAACAACAAAACACAGCTTTGTAGCTTTCACACAGATTTGTTTATTTAATGAATACAATGGAGACAGTGCAGTGATATTTTACATATGATTCTTAACCCTCTGCGGTCTGACGGGATTTTGGGGCACTTGAGATGTTTGGACATTATTTGTGTATTGTATTTGTGCTTTTACCAGCTTCTTATAACATATTTTGACCAGCATGTATTTTTCTTGTAATCAGCACAAATTGTTCTACAACAAATATCTCTACTTTAATATGTTAGACTTGAAAATATAAAGCACTTTTATTTCTTTATCTTGTAATTTGTTTATTTTCTATTCCTATTTACTCACTTACAAAATCACCCCGTTCACTGATTATCAAAATTGAAATGTGGGATTTTTCTCATTTTCAGCCCTAATTTATATGCAATATTTATAGCAATATTGGTCAATGCAGTATTGCAATCATAATATAGTCATGTTATTTAGTTTTTAGTTATTTAATTCCAACCCAATAATCTGCTATTGTAGGGGCACACAAATGATCACAGGAAAATAGTAATAAAAAATAAATAAATAAATATTATATATATATATATATATATATATGTTTCATGATAGTTTCACAAAAATTTAATAATCATAATGTCTGAACTGCTTTTAACTGCTTTTTTTTCAAATAAGTTTAATTCTTTATTATTTTCATTATTAATTTGGCTCAGAAAGAACTGCACTTGTCAAAATTAAATTGACACGATGTATTATTTTTTAACAGCTAAAATACAAAAAATCTGTTATAATTTACTTATTCAGAGACAATATACTAACCGAGTACTAACAGTACTTGAATAAAAACCTGTGACCTTGATTTATTTTTTAATGGGTTAACTATTTCTTAAAAACAGCACGCCAAGGCTGTACTGTATTGTGTCTCTCCGCCACATGTCATAAATAGCAATGGCCATTTAGTCATGTCTATATTCACAATATTGCACCTTCCTGCTTAAATAAACCCCCTGTCAAAGCTACGATACAAGAAGATGTGTTAAAAGGAGTACATTTAATTAGTGCTATTTCATCCTGGCTTTCTAATCCTTAGCTCCCGGCTAACATAAAGCTTAATGCGGTGGAAAATCGTGTTTTTAGCGAAGATGAAGTAATGATGGCACTCCGTGGCTTAATCATGTTGACATATGCCATCTTCCCCTCTTCTCTCTCGTGTGTGTTCTGTAGGCAGCTGTTCATTTGAAGAGCACTACAGTAATTGCGGCTACAGCGTGGCGTTGGGGACTAATGGCTTCGCCTGGGAGCAAGTCAACACCTGGGAGAGACCCTCCATGGACGCGGCCGTTCCCACAGGTACGGGATACACCTCCTTGCCTCTCTCTTTCCTGTTTTTTTCATCTCTTTCTCATCTGCTCAGGAATTTTTAAAGGAATAGTTCACTCTAAAAAAGAAAGGAAAGTTCTGCCATTACTCATTCCAGACCTGTGTTCTGTCATTACTTTCGTGGAGCATAGACATAAAGCAGCATTAAAGTGCACTGTAGAGTACAACAGTCAGGTTCTGGAAGTTAAATCCCATTCGTTTTTCTCTAAGTGGAACTGATTTTTAATAATATCTTATAAAGCTTTAAATACAGACCTGCTGTGAACTACAAGGGTGTTAATGGAATGTATGGTATGCTTGTACTGAAGACGTCTGTCTGCATTATTTCAACTTCAATAAGTGTGTGATAAAATTCCCCATTAAAAAACAACATTACCCATGATTCTGCAGAGATTCCACCAGTCAGAAAATAATAGTTGTATATTTTGAAGTAAATTCAGTTATTTTATTTGCAATGCTTCATGGGATTGTAGTTCTTTGAAAAAATGACCGGGGACTAAATCTGCTGAATAAAAGGGTGCACACTTTTGCACTCTATCCCAAGCCATGTCATATTTACTTTTTCCACTTCAAGTGAAGTTAAGGTAGTTTAGGTTTATTTAAACATTAATTATTTTTGTCTTTCCTTTAGAGCTTAACAGATGTGATTAGTTGATGTTGTATGAAAAATGAACTTACAGGTTTGAAACAACATATGTTTGAGAAAATAAGTACATTTTCATTTTTGGGTGATCAGTTCTTTTTCCAGCTGCTTTCTTTCATTAATTCCTACAATCCATTTTCTTCAGTCATATCACTTCAGTCTCCCCATTATTGTGTTGGTCATTTTTCCTTTTTACTCTTCTCTCTGTTGGCCTCTTGTTATATGGAGAAGGCACTTTGGCCTCCCGTCTGTCTCAAAGTCTCTTTCTCTCTTAGCCGTTCTCTCTCGGAAGCGAGGCAGTAGTTCACAGTGAGACAAATGGCAATCAAGTTTGCTGTCACTCTCACTCAGCCATCTCCTGCAGCGCTCAACAACCTCTGTCTCGCAGCACCCTTAAAGACAATAGAGTCAGCTACACAACTGCGTCTCTCCCCGCCAGCTTATTTAACCCCATTTGCTCCTTACACACTACATCTGACACCAAAGAACTTCTGCTTTCCAACACTCCATTGGAAAGATGCTACATCCTTATAAATTACAATTTTGGGGGGGTAGTGTGCTTCTTTCAAGCCACTAAAGAAGTTTAGGATTGCTGTAGTGAAAGCACCTTTCCTAGAATTGGATGGTGTTTTTTTTTTTTTATGAAGGCAGTGGTTCTCAGTTGGTGGCTTGTGTCCTAAAAATATGAGCTAATGTGGTTCAGAAGGAT
Organism: Enteromius afrohamiltoni; assembly: GCA_034779775.1. Lineage (NCBI taxonomy): Eukaryota > Metazoa > Chordata > Actinopteri > Cypriniformes > Cyprinidae > Enteromius > Enteromius afrohamiltoni. The sequence goes on along the minus strand of JAUYWG010000039.1, from coordinate 18,586,264 downwards.
ATATATATATACACACACACACACACACATTTATTTATTAATTATTACATTTAAATAATATTTTATCTAAAGTGCTTTGCAAATCTAAACAATGGAAGCAATCAAAATTAACAAAAGAGCAATGATGTGCAAGTCTAAGATAGCTTAACACAGTACATGTAGCAACAGTTGTTTTTAATTACATAATAAATAAAATAAATAAATAAAATGTATTTTAAATTATGTATTATAAAGTTGGACTATTTACATATGATCTCCCCAGAAATTCATTCATTCATACATATATATATATGGATATACACACAGTATGTATATTAATGTATCATGATTAATAACATACGAAGTAAAAGTTTTTCTGAAAAAAATTTTTCTAAAAGAAAATATTTATGTCTATATTTATATTCATATAATTTATATTATAAATAAATCAATTTATTATGTAAGCATAACTTAATAATTTATTTATTTGTGTGTGTATATATATATATATATATATATATACATATATGGTGGATCCGAATGTTACTCACAGCTCGTTGTAGTTATGACTTATTATGACAAAACCATTTTATGATGATTTATTGCATTATGCATGATTAGGACACAGGTCGAGTGAGTCGACACTTGAAGTCCAAAGTAGAATCTGGGTCCTGAAGCAAAGCCAGTTGAGACATACTGTTTTAAGGAAACGGGGTCGTCAGCAGCATCAAACATCAAAGTCTAGTAATTTTTCTCTATTGGGGGCACTAGCATCAGGCCCCATCTGATAAAAATACACAAGCACTCATTAATAAATAAACGGCTGAAGAAGCACCATCTGCGCATGTTGATGTCATCAGGATCTGATTGTCTAATCAGAGGAGGAAATTGGGCCGCGGCATGATCCTTCCGTCATTAAACCCCGTGGAGACGCAATATCAGTCTCTCCTCTCTGATTGTAGGCGGCACTTAATACAGTGTTCAGTGAATTACACCCAGGATGCAAAAGACCTGATGAAAAAGATTGAAGAGTATAGCCACAGAAAAATTGTATTGCTCAGAGGTTGCTCTTTCAAAGCTCAGGAGACCTAATAAAGCTCTCAGTTAGAGTGTTTTGAAGTGTGCTTCTTTATGATACGTGTTATTCAGTACGCTGCAAATATACACTCAAAAAAAAGACTCTTTAAACGTATTTAATTCAAGTATGGACAGTGGTTCCACACAAGTAAATTGTTTTACATTAACTTGAATGTAATTTTTTGAATATATGCAAACTCTTTGCGTTGCGTGAACCCAATCGAATGCGGAAGAATCTATATGAAATTGTAAAGTCCAACCAACTCAATATATTTACTTCCCTGTGACTTAAACCTGTCAGGTTTTGTGTACATGTTTTGGTTTATTAAGAACTAGATGTGTCACAAATGATCAAGTGTATTTGTTAAACAAAAGCAAAACATACAGTTACTTTCAGTTAAATACAGTTGAAACTACATTACAATAGCAGAAATATCAAACTACAGTCATTTTCTAAATGGCATTTAAAAGTAACCAATCAAACCTTACTCCCTATAAAGACTGCTTCAATCAGATACTTCATGTCATTAGTCTAAACATGCAAACAACAAAATGTATAAGATTTAGCCTTTACATTTTTAATTACACAAAAAAATGGCACATTTAAAAAAATAAATAAAAATCAAGATGTAATTCTAAGAAACATTTCATTGTAAAATGAAACAATAACAGTACCTATGCTACGTTTCCCAAAAGCGCTGCAAGCTTAAGTACATTGTGGACCAATTGAAATCAATGGAGCTACGATCAACTTAAGCTTAACATCAGCTCAGAAACCCACTGTCTTGCGGAGTTTAGCAATATTCACAATTAAATGTATAGTTTACCCAAAAATTTACTTCTGTCATTAATTAATCACCCTCATGTCTTTCCAAACAAACTTTTCCCAACAATCTATAAAGGTGTAAAATTAAATTTTGAGAATCAGATGAGATATTTCATTATATAGTTAAATGTTTGGAAAACAAAACAAATTGGGGGAAAAAAAAAAAATATTCTTGTAGCGTCGCAAAATCACAGATGTCACATCCTGTTTTACCAGTGTATTTATTACTTTTCCGGAGCTGGATTGTTTCAGTTGTATTGTTGTCTATGGAGGGTCAGAGAGCTCTCTGATTTCATTACAAATATCTAAATGTTCCGAAGATGAACAAAGGTCTTACAGGTTTGAACCAACATGAGGGTGTGTAATTAAAGACAATTTAAATTTTGGGGTGAACTAACCCTTTAATGTTTTGAGTGCAGTTGTTATTACCTGTGCAGTGTGTACCAAGAAGGTAAATACTTTGCCCAAGGACTCCTCGATTTGCAAACATCTTTTTAGGTTTTTCAGTGTGGATCCATTTAAGCAATGACTGTTGATTATAATTGGCCTATCCTAATTCTGTCTGTCTCCATTTGTGCACAAACACATGAAATGCAATTTGTTACAAGAACACTCAGTAGAGTTTAACAGCAAAGACAAGTTCAATGATTAAAAACAAACAACAACAAAAAAACTATTTTATGTGAGTGATGAATAGTGTAATGTTTACAAACCGGATTCCAAAAAAGTTGGGACACTAAACAAATTGTGAATAAAAACTAAATGCAATGGTGTGGAGATGGCAAATGTCA
>JAUYWG010000039.1:18555906-18566849 GCA_034779775.1 Enteromius afrohamiltoni | reverse complement strand
TATCTATCTATCTATCTATCTATCTATCTATCTATCTATCTGTCTGTCTGTCTGTCTGTCTGTCTGTCTATCTATCTCTCTGTCTGTCTGTCTGTCTGTCTGTCTGTCTATCTATCTCTCTGTCTGTCTGTCTGTCTGTCTGTCTGTCTCTATTTGGACAGTTAAGAAGGTTTTGCTAGTAGGAAAGCTTTGTAGCAACAGTAACTAAAGGAGCGGAAGGAGAGGTTATTGCTGTTAGTGGTTTTTGGGTGTTTTAAAAGTCACTTTCTACCAGTTTCATGATTGCTAGCAATTTACTGTATTTTTATTGCATATTTCTTAATATGCTCTCCTTTTGTGGTGCTCCAACTTTGTCATAGCAGACATGGAACTCAAGGACACCTGGTCCATGCACGGAAAGACTCAGTCTCAGCAAAAAGAGAAGTGATACTAGATTTATGGCTGTGTGACAAGGTGCAATAAACATCAAGTTCGCCTCGTTGCTCGCTGCCAGGAGGGCGCCCCTGTCGTGCCCCTCTTCTTGGCCACCTGTTTCTGTCATGAACCTGGACATGGGCCGGCAATAGGGGGGCCAAGGCGACTGTGAATTTGGAGCAAGCAGGTCTACTGTCCCAACACAACTCTTAATTTGACACAAATCTGTTTATCTAGAGCTAAATTTACTTGTTACTTGAGGGTAAATGGAGCTTGAGTATAAATTGGCTTTCTCAGCTTTAGAAAATACTGACAAAATTGCGTCATTTTTAGACAGTTCCTTTATCGTTTTAGATGGTTCCACTTTCATACACATACCTGCAGTCTGTCAATTTAGATTCATTATTACACATTCTGTCATCCGGACTGTTTTGCAGAAAATATGAATCTTTTCCAGACATGGAGATGTGTATCTGTTTAAAATGTATTTTTAGATGCTATTGGACCCTTTTGCATCTCCCTTTATCTTTCTCCCTGTTGTATTTCTTCTTCCTCTCCCTTGTTAGGCTAGCTATGATCTCCCCAGGCAATTTGACCACCTTTGAAACTTTCCTTTTAGATGCTAATAATAAATGGACAGAATACGATCAATTTGATACAACCTGAGCCTAATTCAACTGCTTGGCCACTGAGGGAGACTTTACTAGGAACTGATGAAAGGCCGTCCTTTGTATCAAAATGAACACACAAAGAAATAAATAAATAAGAATAAGAAGCAGAAGAATCCTTTCCTTTTAAAACTTGTTCTAAAATGCAGATTTCTGAATTGCAAATAACCATAATTCAAATGCCAAGATGCCTAGTTTCAGAAAGCAGCAATCAAAAGAATGGCAAAATAAACATAACAAATTGGACCAGCATTCTTAAAATCTGCATGCCCAGCGGACAGAGAAATTATCTTGAAATTCTTAAAAATGTATGAATGTCATTACCTTATGTCACAGACTAAGTGACATTTATTATAAAGAAGATAGCTTTAACAGTTCAAATCAAGTTTCTTAAACGCTGTTGGAACATGTTTATAGTAGTAGTAGTAGTAGAACATAGTTTATGTGATGTGATTTAGTACATTTACTAAAAAATCACAGCTTATAACCACTTTTTGATCAATTGAATGGCTTTTTTGCCACTTGTTTAGATTTTTTTTGTATTGTTTTGTTTTCAAATGCATTCTTAAATTTGTAATTTTGCATTAAAAGGATATTTCACCTCAGATTAAACATTGAGTCTTTTACTCACCATGTCTATCTATCTTCTGTAAAGCACCCAAGAAAATAAGATATGTTGTATTAGTTTTTTGTTCCCCATGCAATGAAAGTATTATTTTGATATCAACATCGACATTTCCCCACCAAAAAAAGAATGAAACTCAGAAAGCATGAGGGTGAGTAAACGATGACAGAATTAGAATTTTTATCTCTTTAAGAATCAAATTACTTCTAATTACTGGCACTATATAGCATGTTTGCAAAACACATCCTTATTGTGTAATATTAATTAGCTGTCTGTTCTGTTAAAAAGCAATTGACAGGATCCCTATTTGCATGTGCATTTTCCCTCGATTCAACATCAGTTCTTCTGTAGCCAATCAGCAAATGGAAGTCTAGTGAAGCAGAAAGCGTGAGCTGGAATCCTTAACCACAGATGAAGTTGTATCTATTGGATTTGCCGTTGGCCGATTCACTGATTTGCATTAAGGTGCCCAAGCGTGGCGTCTTCACTCTGATAATGACACTTCAATTATTGATTTTCCACTTATCGGATTATCACAGTCTCGAGGGTTTGCGACAAGGCCCAACGAGGGCCCATGAGAAAAGGGCATCGGAAGTAAAGGCTGGTGTGGTTTCAAAGGGCCATGACGAATTGCGGCACACAGCCGGTGGGTCTTGTTGACTCTACGCCAATAACGTATCATTTGGCGGGACAAGTAGGGCGGTTTCTGCTCAAGTTGAGATGGAAAATGTGTGTGCATGTGTGAGAAGTAATAACGAGGGCTTCGGAGAGGAGGAGAGGACACGGATAGCGCCATATGATGAAGGTCCATTACACATCCAGGGCAGCAAACATATGGGGCCCGGCTGAAGTAGCCAACTGTCTCCCGTTCTGTCTCTCTGCCATAAAATGGCATTCCTTTTATACTCTCTTTCACATATACACCCTCTATGAGGTGAGGAGGGATTTGGGATTTTACTGTGCTTAAATGTGTCAAATGGTGCCACAGTGCAGATCCACTGTACTCTCGAGACATATGGAGAGTATGTATGTGTTTATAAAGGGACGGCCCATCTGTAGCCTGCCGTTGGGGGGGAGGTTATCATACGCGCTTCTTCTCTCGCTCGCAGCTGCTCCAAAAGAAATGATTGCAGCTGACACATCACCATTTCCTCTGAAACAGGGCTGTACAGTAGACTTGTGATATGAGAAGGCAAACTGTTATTTATTTATTAATTTGTTTTTCCATTTTTATGTAAATGAATGCTCTAGATGCACCTGATGTTTACACAGTGTTTGGGTAAATGGCAAAATGAGTTAATATTTTAGTCTTTATTTTAACATACTTAAATGTACCTCAAAGTTTTTGTTTTAAAAAAACAACCGCAATTAAAAATGCATATTTTTTGTAGCTTTGATCAGTTGCTAACTGTTGTTTGGCTGTTCATTCTTCAACAAGTCCTCTATATCTGTAGCAGATTAACATGTTGATTTAACCAAGTCACTACAAATTGACTCATTTTGCATTTTCAAGTTGTTTCAGCTGTGTTTAGATTTAGATGTGACTGAAAGTGTGATGTCCGAGTGGCTGAGTTTATTACTTAGTAATTAGTCCGTCCATTTCCACCATTTTAACCCTCTCAGGTCAATTGCAGATCAGTTGTGAACATGATAAATGGGAATTATCTCATTCACTGGGTAATCGGCCAATTTTATCAAAATAACAAGCCATTTTTGGGGAATGTGAAAAGTCATTTTTATAAAGAATGTCCCTTTGGTTTTGAGACTTGAGAAACTTTGATGAAAAGAACATTCTAGTAGACGTTCTAGAAGTCTAGTAGTTTTATAGAAACCTTTTTGTTACATTATAAATGTCTTTATTGTCACTTTGGATCAATATAAAGCAGCCTTCTGAATAAAAGCATTATTCATGCTGACCTCCAATTTTGGAATGGTAGTTTCAGAAATATTTGATATGTTTAGGTTTTTTGTGCGGTCTGAATATTTTAGCAAAAGCTTAAAGCATTCTGGCCTGCGATATATGCTGCCACACCTATTGAAACTCTAACCTCACTTCCTTTTTATTCCTGCTTATGCGTTTTCTCTTAGCGCATTAGCTTTTTTTCACGGTACGTTTGCAGATTACCGCCCTTGCTTGGCTCAATGGTAAATAAGTGCTTTATTGTTCCTGGGATAAAACTGCCAGGCAGAAATGAGGAATGCCGTGACTTTATCAGACAGAGCAGCAGAGGGCCCAAAGTACAGGGACCTGCCATAATTGCATATTAAAGTGACAACTAGCAGAGTTTTTGCTATTTGTCATGTGGGGGATCATATTATGATGGCGGGAATGTGACATTTAGTGCAAAGAGCTCCCAGTGGAAATACTCTCAGGGAATAATGACTTTCACCGGCAAGTCCTCTTGGTACTTTGCAGCCACACACAGAAGAATCCTCTCTGAGAAAATGAGTTGAAATTGCCGCACAAGGGCCAGGCGTCTCCTAGATTGATGTGAATTGCACGGCATTCTAAAACTGCTTCTCAGATGTTTGAACCAATAAATCTTCCAATCAAGGGCGTTTAGGCGTAAATGAATTCATATGACATCTCTTCATATTAAAGCAGGGGTGACAGCTGTCAACCAAGCAGCACTGAAGCGATACCTTATCGGGTTGCCTCGCGTGGCTCCTATGAAGATGTTGTAAAGACTGTTGCGCTGTCCTAGAAAAACAGTAATGGATCTGTCTCGACGTTAGTCTCGAAAGCCACGTTACTGGTTATTGGTTGATGTGAACAGCATTAAATCACCTAGTAGTGTAGCTGCGATTCTGTGAGGACTCTATTTTGTTGACGGCATGTTTGCCGATAGCTGGGAACAACTCTCATATTGCTATCGATTTTAGCAAAGGAGATGGCCAAGTGCTGCATTTAAGTCATTTTTGTTCTGCGGTAAGTATCGAGAGAAATCTTCATCGACATTGATTCGTGTTTATCTGCACCCACAGTTGCAGGAAAAGGAATTAACATTCAAATAGCATTGCACTTGAGATTACGCATAGCTAGTTGTACATCATGCTCGGGTATTTCTGACAATATTCAAAAAATGACTTTTAATAATATTTCGTTTCATCCCAGAACTCATTAATACATGAAATGCAAGTGCGTCCAATGCATTGGGACTCTGGTATTTATTACTCTGGTAATATCACTGAAACAATTTAGAGGCTATGTGTTTTCTGGCGGCATTGCATTCTTCGAGATGTAAACATTCATTTCCATTTAGAATTCTCACGCAAGATTGTGCCAGATTGTGATTGTAGTGTTGTGGTGCTCACGCAGACCGATTCGTCAAGAGTGTTTTGTGCGTCCAGCAGTCCACCTGGAATAAAACGTGTTGAATTATTTATCATAGAACCATTACATCCGATTTCACATTAGCTCAGCTTAAGACAGTGTAATCTACTGAAGCGGCCGATGGTGTGATTGAGGACACTTGTATTGACCGTGGTGGTAGGGCTGATTGCCTGCTTGTAGGTTCGCTCTAAATTACCTCTCGGTTCAAAGGCCTCACTTTGCCCGAACATATATATTGGCAATCATCAACGGTAGGGAATATATAGATGTCTGCTCGGAATACCTGATGGAAAATGCACGTGGGCCGAGAGGGTTGAATATGAAATGCAATCAGGCGAGTTCACTACTAGTCCGCTGTTTAGGGGGCCTTCGCTAGATTGGATCAGTGTGCAGAATTGATTGGCCTCATCCCAGGGCTCAAGGTTGTGTTGATTGATAGATGCGATGCGCTCGGGTCTTGTGGTCATGTCTTAGATAATACTCGTGATGAATGGGGTGTTATGGCAATGGCTTCCTCTGCCCACCTGGCAAATTATGCATGGTGATTTAGCACAGCCTGGCAGAAAGGTGTCGGAAAAAATTGGGACCGATTTTGACCTACATATATTATGTTTTAACCTAGCCCTTAACATATGCACATCGCTTGACGTAATCCAAAAAAGCCTGGTTCTGCATTGGCGGGCTTTCAGAAGTTCTGATAAAATAACATTTTCGCAAGCAACGTATATTATAGAAGATAGCCAAAATTTTTTGAGAACAGTCCCTTGTGAAGGGATCTGCATGTGCACGCAGCTTTGAAACAATTTCAAAGGTCTTTCAGTCACCAAATCATGAATAGGCTAGAGCTATGATTGCTGTATAACACTATTGAATAGCCAGAGTTTTGATTGATATCCTGCCTTTCACCTTTGTTAAGGATAAAACCTTTTTACCTGACGTAAATGAGTTGAACTCTTTTGTGGGATTTTTAAAGAACTAGGGTTGAATTACTATAATTTATATATATAAAAAAATCACGTTTGGGTCTTTAGCTTAACTAAATGCTTTTCCCTAAGAAAGGTGAATGATTGTCACTCTAGAAAAATCATGATTTTTGTATTCTCTGAAGCCCTGCTCTCTTTCTTCTTTCTAATGCAGTGCCGCTGTTGGTAGTGACTTGTACAAAACTACTCATAAGCCCGTAAGATGGTGTATTGTCTCATAAAATTAGAGTTAAATGGATGTAAAGCCATCCGCAGAATCATTTTATGAATAGTGCCTCAGCACTTACAGTTTCAGGGTGGTTTTATAGCAGGCAGTTACCCAGTTACTCAGTTATGGGATGTGTTCTGCTTACAAAGGCAGAAAAGATCATGAACATGATTGTGTTGTGTAAAATGACAATGTAGCTTTCGGTGTGGGGAAAGACTATAAGATATTGTACATCAAAACATCCTGTTTAATACGCTTTCTTTTAGGAGGTCTATTCTATTTTGATGTCAATTTCAAGCCATCCTTTATAACCATTACCTGTGGAAATATTCTATTCTGGAACATGTTTTTACAGTACCTTACATATTTTTATTTGGAAATTTTACATTTTTATATTTATTTCAACATACTGTATGTACTGTATTTTTATCTTATTTTATTATATTTTTTTTAAATATCAGTTTTATTTGCCGTTTATTTGCCACAGTTTTTGGGTTGAAAGAAAATCAACCTATGTTATGTTAGCATGTTGTTATTATTCTTATTATTTTTATTTTGAGTTGATTTGGTAAACAATTTGTAAGACTGAATCAGTTCAGCCTTCTTATTTTACTGTATTACTTTTAGGTTCGTTCATGATGGTGAATGCTTCGGGTCGTGCATCAGGTCAGAAGGCCCACCTGCTCCTGCCCACGCTAAAAGAGAACGACACCCACTGCATAGACTTTCATTATTCCTTGTCCAGCCGGGATGGTACGAGTCCCGGAACCCTCAATGTCTATATAAAAGTGGACGGTGGACCGCAGGGGAATCCCATCTGGAATGCCTCAGCACCCGTAACGGAAGGCTGGGTGAAGGCTGAACTCGCCATCAGCACCTTTTGGCCCAACTCCTACCAGGTAAGCATGACAATAACAACACCAGAGTCATGGGTTTCATTTCAGAAAATCTGCATACTGTCAGAAAATGTTCTGGTTTGAAAATAAGCTTTTGTCAAACGATTAATGGCAAGTTTTATGTGAACTGTGTATATTTATTGTATATATACTGTATAAATACACAGGCATACAATATATTTTAATTGTACAAAATATTTAATTGTATATATAATGTGTATATATAGCAAACAATAAACTAGCAGCTGAAAGAACAGCAGCTGAAACAAGTACTGCAAATTTTGTCCACTTGGCCACTGAAATCGACTGAAGTTTATTTTCTGCCATATATTCGTGGTGAATGGCACCAATTGAACTGCAGAGAGGGGCAGTAGATTGCTCTCTACTCCAATTACCACTGCAATCACTGTCCCCTAATCTCACCCACAAATGGCCCTGGTGAATAAGCTTTTAGCTGTTAATTTTAGATCTGTCTTTTTGCTTATTACCTCTCACTCTCACCCCCTCCTTTTTCTAGAAGAACTACATCTCTCTTTATCTCTTTCTGCCTCTTATGCTCCTCTTTTTTCTGTCTATAGATTCAGCGGTCAATCTGTGCAGTGAAATACCCTCATAAGATTAGCCGTGTAATTGAATTAACTAATGAGAAGAGCAAATATTTGGAATGTGCTGGGAATACTCAGATTCTCTTGGCAAACAGCAGACCAATATTTGCTAAAGGCAATATTTGCTGAGGGCATCTATTTGACCAGCAGGCAATATCAAAGCTTTTGCGTGCGTGTATGTGTGTGCTCGGGGTGAATGTCACAAAAGCATGTGCAAGAATTATTATTATAATTTTGCATATTATACACTTTAATTATTGTAATTTAGATTATAGTGCAATTCCTTTTAAAATGTAAGATTTATTTATAGAAATTCATATTGGATTACTTAAAATACAATATTAAAATTAAAATTATTTTTTGGGGGGGTGTTGTTTGATTTTGAAGACGCTGATAGATTTGAGATTCCCTAGTTTGGGTTTTGTTTTAGTTTTTTTGTAGGTTTTTAAAAGCATTCACTTATCTTGCTGAGTTGAACTTAATAAATTACCTGTTAAATATCGAGAACTAATATCTACTAGACAATCTACCCGTGGGATCATAAACTATACTGAAAAATATCCCACTGGGAGTTTGATTAGAGCAGCGAATTTGCCAGATAAGTGGCCAATTTTGTAGAAACGAATCTCTGGGTTAATTGACTTGTTTCCTGCCGTGATACATTTCAAATCGTAGGGTGCCACTTTCAACGTGACAGTGTTTAAAGGGTAAAGTTTTATGATATGCAAAAGAAAAAAAGGCAAATCTGCCTCTTTTTGAACTTGTGATGGTGTATATAAATATATATATATATAAAAAGCAGTTCCCATGTCCTGACAGTTTTAGAGATCATGTTGTGAATAAATGATGAATACGGCAAAGTCCTTGAGTAGGGGCAAGGATGATAAAATGGCGACGTGCAGGGTTTGCTCGTTCAAAATTGAAAATACTGTCATTAGTTGCTCAACCTCATGTCGTTCCAAGCCTGTGCAACTTTCTTGTGGTAGGATATTCGCACTGATCTCTTGTAGGATTGAGAATCTAAACAACAGCACAAAGCTAAAGCCACTGAAAGCAGTTTCCACAACATTTCTGATCTGAAACGTGACATGCTCCGGTTGTGCTTTGTGCAAACACACACCTTTAGTCTCGGCAGTCTCACCCTGAATAACATGGTGAGAATTGAGTCTGTTCGAGTAGATTGAGTCTCTTGACTGGTCACAGTGAGGCCTTTTCGGGAAGCCAGAGACTCAAGTGCATCCCGTGTCCAGTTTTGGCATTCTGCTTCCAGTCCTTGCCAGCTTTGAGAAAGGGGGCATTGTTCAGACCACACATGTCCTCACCACATGGCATGTACAGTATGCCATGCAAACCATGCCAGTCCCATATGTGTGTGCTCGGATTTGTGTTTACAGAGTTTCAGTGCAGATTACCAGATTATTATGTTTTGCTTGAAAAGTTTTCTTGTGCTACCTCACTTTAAAATGAATGCATTGACATTCAAACAAGTGTGCCGCAAGCGTTTGGGGCCGCTGTAGGTGGTTTTACAGTTAAAGATCTCTCCTGTTGACTTACCAATTTGAATATTTTAATGCTTGAAATAAATTCACCATCTCAGTTCGGACTTGATTGAAACACTTGATTTCCTCTCCCCTCTTCCCTCGTTTAGGTTATTTTTGAGGCAGTATCTGTACAAGGGCGTCCGGGGTTCATCGCAGTGGATGAAATACACGTATTGGCCCACCCTTGCCGTGAGTATACACACACACACACACACAGCGGCTGCTTACTTTCACAGTCTTGGCTACGCTGTAGGAGTTCAGTCTGTCAACTACTGTGAAAAGCACTTCATGTGGATCGAGGGTTGAACAGAGATGGGAAAGGCCGGCAAACAAGCAGCTCTGTGCTGAGGATGAGAGAGAGGGAGACAGATTGCAGAGTGCTCAGACTTCAGGCCCACATCATTCTTGTCGTGACAGGAGGACTTTAGCCTTTGACTTCCATTGTCCAAGATATCTCTGTGGCACTAATTTAAAGCCAGCAGTGCCAATGAGAAAATGAGCTTAATTCATATTTTAGAGGTGAATATGACCCCTGACTTATTGTGCATGACTAATCATTGAATGTCATTACAAAATCGTTTGAATTCATAAGCATTTTATTCATGTTCAAAATTCTTTTCACATAGAATTTTGTTTGGTTACAGAACTAAAATAGGTTTCGAATCACAGGTCACGTGTTCACTCAGATGATATTTTATTTATTTCCTGTGTGACTAATATATTCGCATATATATATATATATATATATATATATATATATATATGTGTGTGTGTGTGTGTATTCTATTTATTTATTTTTTGTGTGTTAGTTTTGTGTTAGTGTTCTTGTGTTAGTTTTTACTTCCCAGAGGTGAAAACTGACAGGAAATGTTAAGTGTTCTTGTATGTAATCATTGCAGACACTTTTACTCAAAGAAAAGTCAACAGTTGTCAGTCTTTGCATAATTCATAGTTTTATATTCAGCTTTTTAAAACTGTATACTGCACAGTAAACCAATATCCCATTCCATACAACCAGAATAAAAATGTAATAAGAACTGAGTTGAATAGAAACAAGCATAGATGATGGAAGTATCTTATCTTATCTAATCTTGATGTGTGTGTATATATATATATATATATATATATATATATATTAATTGCTATAGTATATGTGGGTAATTTTAAAATTCCTTCATTAAATTTGAGCGCTTTCCACATTATAGCAGAGAATCGAAAAAAAATAAATCTATCTTCTTAGCGACTTTAATTGAAAAAGATTGATATTGCCTTTGTGCAGGAATGCATGCACAGATAATGAAGCTGGCAGAGCGAGTGGGTGGAGACTGCTGTACTGAGACACAAGAGTTCAGCTAGTGCACGAGTTACCCTTCTGACAAATGCACCTGTACATGCAAATGAGAGAATGTTTATTGGAAATAATATTGAATACAAAAGCGAGCACCATTAAAGGTCTAGTTTCAGATGGTGATTCCAAATGTACAATCAGAAAAACAGACAGAAACTATGTTCAGCATCTCAAAACAATATACAAGAACTGAAAGGAGCATTTGTGGAGCGCTTAGAAAATCAGAATGGCATTTTATTAGATAGACTTGATGTTTGCATGCGTTACGAAAAACATGTTCGTAGCTAAAACTGCGTCTTTTTTAAGTGTAGAGACACTTTA
>JAUYWG010000039.1:18495765-18534505 GCA_034779775.1 Enteromius afrohamiltoni | reverse complement strand
TGGGAGAACCAGGCTTAGTTGGGTCCAGTTCTCCTCTGGCCAGACGCCCAGCACCTAATTTCCAGTTCAATTTAAACTGGAAATTATGTAAGGACGTATAGTGTGTGTGTGTGCATCAGGATCCGGCGATCTGTCCACGGAGCTCATCTAGGTGTTCTGATGAAGATCATCAAAATGTTATGAAAGGATTTAATTTTGAACTTTCTGTTTATTAAAGAATACAGATTTTATAAAATCACATTTTCAGCACAAAAATAAATAAATAAATAAAAATAAAGCAGCATAACGGTTTTATAAGAAATGTTTCTTTGTAAAAACATTAACTTATCAACCACAAAATGGTATTTTTGTTTTCCCAATGAAAAAAACAAACAAACTTACATTAAATATTCCAGTATACAATACTTTAGTTTTGTGCAAAGTTGACTAAAAACAAATGTGCTTTAAGTTAGTCATGATGAAAGACACCCAATATCCAGCTGATATTAACTCTGTAATGATAACACTACTCGTGTGCGGGAAAGTGTTGAATAGAATAAAAATGGAGTTGACATTTGGGATCTATTATAATAACTTTCCTGTAGTCCAGCCTCTCATTCACAGCACTGCAGTCCTTCAGGGAAATATCAGCGGTTCCATGAACTTGCTAGCAGGATTCTTATGGAAAAATGTATAACATTGTTGATGTTTCTTTTTATTTCTTTGGTTGTTTCACAGCCTGTCTTTAGTTTATTCTTTAATACGTTTGTCTCTCATGTAGTATTCTCTCTTTCTTTCTTTCTTTCTTTCTTTCTTTCTTTCTTTCTTTCTTTCCTTCCTACAGTACCTACCCTCCACAACTACATCTTTTACAATGCTCTACATCTTCTCTTCTGGCGTTCTGTTTTTGTCCTGCTCCGTCACCCTGTGTGGCACTGTATTTACTGTAGGTGTGGAGATCTCTCATCCATTCTTTATCTTCTCTTCCATCTACACAAATGATGGACAGAGTTAGTCCTCTGCTTGGCTCTCCAGCAAAGTGCATTTATTTGAATATATTTCCACATCCTCTGAAGGGGCAGGAAGATGGAGGTGATAATGTGTGTGTTCTTAATTGCTGAATATCCATTGAAGTGACTGTGGTGCTCTTAATATTTAATACAGCAATTTTTCAAAAAAAAAAAAAAAAGCTCTCAGTGGCAATATCTCATCTTTTCATCCTCTGCTATAAATTATACCCTGAGATAGCAAATTTACTTTACCTGTAGACAGTCCTTCATCATCCCTTTCCACTTTTCATGGAAACGCTGTGTGTCCACACATACACACACACACACACACACACAGCTAAGGTCAATTACCATCTCCTCTCTAGCCTGAAACCATGAGATATGGCCTGTCATAAAGAACCTCTTTGATTTGCTGTGGCCTTTGGGACTTCTTTTTGTTAAATTTATGACATTTTAAAACACCTCCGCTTTACGAGTTAATTACCAACATATTTCTGAGTTAGAGGGCCTAATGTGTCTTCTGGCTTATGTCCTAACATTATGAAGGAATATGTTCGGAGATACCAGCACTCTGCAGCCCATCAGTTAATGATATTATATATACGCAGAGGTTTGGGCAGCTTTAAGTGTACTTTACTGTCTTTAGTGCTATTTGTATGGAATCAGGATATGGCCAGCATTAAAATGGCATATTTAAACAGCTGAGTTTTGATAGTCCTTTTCTTGTTTTTAATGAGCCACCATAATGCAGCATAAACCCTGTTTATGCAAATTGTATTACATATTTCATATTGTATTTCACAACGCTTTCAAAGTGAAATGTCAATTGAGTGGCATAAAGATGTCATTTGGTTTTATTCAAAACAGATGAAAATCTGAGTGCTCCACACTGCAAATGCAATGCTGTTCCAGGTGAGCTAATGAGCAAGTTTACTATATCAAAAAAAAAAAAGTTCATATGGAGCTTATGGGATTCAATCTTCAAAATATTTTAGTTGTACAAATCTTGCCAGCCACAGGACAACGCTCACCACACACCAGCTACAGGTGGAGAGGAGAGGAGAGAGAAATACAGCCAATCAATGGATGGGGATTATTGGGAGGCCATGACTGACAAGGGCCAGTGGGAATTTACGATGAGTGTCATGGGATTTTAATGACCATAGAGAGTCAGGACCTCGGTTTAACGTCTCATTCGTAATGAGCTTATGTTGAATTTTTTGAAACAATGTTGTGGCAAATATCCAAATTCTCATTACCATGCATAGTGTCAAAGAGTAGCCTTGTGGCACTTATCGGTAGTTAAAGCTGATTTAAATTCAGATAGGAGTTAAATCAAACAATAGCCCAGACTTTTTTTCCTGAAGGATGGGAATAAAAAGAAGGACATTTACAATTCAGACAGCAATAAAATCATCTACTAGCTGATGTAGATACTGAAATAACCTTACAACCTTATGTAAAACAATTACAGTCTCAATAGGACTTTTGTCATGAATGATTAGACCTCAGCGCAGCAGCAGATGACATGCATGTCTGGGCACTATTGTCTTACCTGAGAGAAAATAGATGTTTCCTCAGTAATGGAGAGCGCAGCCTTTATCATTATCAGTGAGAGGGTTTTCAAAATGCTTTTTTTGACTTTTGAATAAAATTCAGTTATGTGAAAAAATGTTTGGTACCTTACAGTGACAGAATGTTAATGAAAGTTATCTCTCTTTAAAGGGGCAGTGATGCAGTGTGTTTAATGTGTGTAAACTTCATGTGAGACAATTGTTGGTTAACTTCCAGAAAAGTGTAAACACTGACAAAAAAGCCAATAGTGTGCTTTTGGGGGCGGGGTTGCAATTTTTGTAGTAGTAATAATTTTTTTTAGAATAATACTGATCACTATGCCTTTATGAAGCATGTCATTTTTATTTCTTTGATCACTGTAGTTTATTTTTTATGGTGTATTTTATGAGTCTAGATTTTATAAAGTGAATCTCTTTTTAATAAGACATGGTAATGAGGCAGCAGAAAAAAGTAGATTAAAGAAGAGAAGACAAGATTTCTGTATCGGAACAGAGCAGGCACATAGATACGCTTATATATTCTCTTTCCTAGCACGTCAGGCGGTCACGGTGCAGAGTTGGTGAATAATGCACAGGGGGCAGAGAGAGAGAGGATGGAGATAGACAAGTATGGAGAGAAACTTTGTTTTTTTAGTGATTCTGAAGTGGATTTGGTTTTGTGAGGCCTCGGCTGTGGAGCCTGTGGCAGTGACTATATTTAAGTCCCTGGAAACTCAAGAATATTATTCTAAACTTTAGTTCTAGCCTTAAAGGCATAGTTCACCAAAAAAATGAAAATCCTGTTATTATTTATTGCCGTGTGTCATTCCAGACCTTCAAAATATCTTATTTTTTGTTCTGCGGAGGAAAGAATGGCATGAGGGCGAGTAAATGATGACAGAGTTTTCATTTTTGGTGAACTATCCCTGTAAGTGTAAATAAAACATAACGTTTCTAGCTTGTTCCAAACAGAACTACACTGTTTATTTAAAGGGGTAGTTCACCCAAAATTAACATTCTGTCAATTACTTAATTTAGATCCCTTTCATGCCTTAGAAATCATATTGTGTGATTATTTTCCATATAGTGAAAGGAGATGGAGAGACAAACTATAAAAACACCATGAAAGTAACACAAACGTATTGCTTTTATATACTGTAGATATACAAGATCTCAATAGAGTCACAAATCTGTTCTTCCAGTTTTTCTGAAAGTTTACTCATCCTTAAGTTATCCAAAATGCCGATCAGTTTGTTTATCCATGAGAACAGATCTGTTGAAATTTAGCATCACTTGCTCACCAATAAATCCTCTGCAGTGGATGGGGGTCCAAACAGTTGAGAAAAACATCACACTAACACAGAAGCAGTCCATTACATCAATTAATGTCTTGTAAACCATAGTAAATGTTTAAAACAGTATAATATCAGTAGCAGTATGTGAGAAACAGACTGAAAATTGCAATTAATGGAAATCACATTCAAATACAGTGCATCATCAAGATTTGGAAATATATTTAAGATTGGGTCTAATCATATGGAATCGGAAGACTTAAAAAATCTGTTTGGAACAAGTTAAGGCTAAATAAATGATGACAGAATGTAATTTTAAGGTGAATTAATTTTAAAAGTTTGTCCATAGAATAACTACAGAAATTAGTGTGCTGTAATGCATTCGTAAGACATTTCTACACCTGTTACACCGGATTCCAGCATGGAGAGCTACGTTTGAGGCCCCATCACACCCCATTTGCCAAACACAGAGTCCGCCCGCCCCCCCAAGCAACATCAAAATACACTGTATGTCTGCTCAAGTTTTTGATGGTTGATCACACCCTCAGAATTTCCCTCTGGGAGATGTTCTCTGAATTATAATACAGTTGGCGTTCTGTATTTTACATCAGCTGCAGTAGTTCCCCTCTCGCTCTGTCATCACGATCTCTCATCATACATGGCTTTCTGACTGAATGTGACTGAAGGGATTGAGCTCCTAAAAGACTTGCACTTAAAGGAACGCTCTGGGTTCAAAACAACCTAAGCACTGTTGACAGCATCTGTAACATGCCATAGATGATTAGCAGAGAGAATAATTGTGACGAGTCTTTGTGTCTAAAACGAGTCAATGCTTTTAGAGGTAATATGCAGAACGTATTTTTGTTTAAGGATGAATATTATTCTTCCTTAAAAATTTGGGTTGTTTGACTTGTAAAACTTTTTCTAGGTGAATAAATTGACAATTTTTCATGTAATTTGTAATGTTTGCACATATCATTTGACAGTTAAGAGTTTATTGGAGTTGAAATATTAGAAGTTACTTGCAGACAAACATATTTGATTTTTATCACAGTGTCATCAAATATTTATAATAATTATTACAATATTGAAATTAAATTATTGCTTATTAGACTGATTCAGAAGGATCATGTGACACTGAAGACTGTGATTATGCTGTGGGACTAGTATAATAATAATAATATTATATTTTATTAATTTTTTTCATGGTAAAGGATGACCTGTGTCGAACCTGAGGCATTTCTTCAGGAGAGAAAAAAAAAAAAGAATTTATTTCAAATGCCAGAAACTGTTCCCTCTGAGTAGCAGATGTATTGTTTGATATATATTACAGTATTCACTTTATTCTTGTGTTTTCGAGATTTCTGGTAAGAGTTGGTGCTCAGTAATATAAGGTGACATTATTTAAAGATTAATTTTGAAGAAACTGTAACTAATGTTATTGTAAATGTGTTTTGACTTGAACAAAGACCTGGCTGGTTGAGAAATAAAGGGAGAAAATCTGAGTAAAGAGAAGGAGGAGAAGAAAAACATCCAGCATAAATATTCATTTCTCTTTTGTTCAACAAAAAACGACCCAATCAGATCCTCAGTGGATTCCAATCCACCTCAAATTGTTTTGTTATTCATAACCTGCCTCTGTATCTTAACATGAAATACTTCAAAACGAAATCACCGCAATCCCTCGGGATCATGGGAAATGTGGATTTACCACTTTTTATTGATTCCTCATAGATTGTATTTAACTGACATCTGTGGTCATAAATCAAACATTAACAATGAATAAATCAATATCTGTACTACAAGGGACAAATCTAAAATGGTTTATTGTAAATAATACAGTATACTCCTATAGTTGTCGTTTTTATTTGTTTGTATTGCATATTAAAATAAAATGCTAGGAAATAAATAACTGACAATATATCAAACAAAGAGGATTGTAAGTGTAATTGCTACAAATAGACACAGATAGCTAAACCTAGCATAAGACTGATCTAGAGAGAAGGAAATAAATGAAGAATTTCAAATCATTTGAAAATGCAGCCACTGTTTCAGTAATGGAGATGAGGGGAAAACGTGCTTTTCCTTAATTAATTTGAACGTCTTATAGAGGGAAGACGAGGCGATTTGCTTGTTGGGAGAGTAGCACCCACTGGGCACCAACATATGGAGACGGCGTTTGGCTTTGGGTGACGTTTAGTGAACTTCTCATGATTATGAGTTCCCATACCAAAAATACCCCCCAAAAGACCTGAAGGTGGCCCTTATCTACAGGAGAAGCAGACTTTGTGATTTAGCTCTAGGTTGTGTCCCACTGTGATTCAGCCTTACAACGCCGCGTTCAGGCTCGCCTCGCTGACAGCCAGATGTTGTTCGAGACTGAAGTCATGTTTTCTTGTAGGCCTGGCCTTAGGGCATCTTTCCATTTTGATGGGCTCACAAACATAGAAGAAGAAGAATAAAAAAGAAGACAATGAGGGTATCATTAATTACTCATCCATGAATAATGCAGCTTTGCCTGTCAGATGAAGGCTTTCTGTAATCTTAGGGTCATTATCAGCTGCATTAAAATACGCTTGTTTACAACATTTCTCTTCTCAAATTACTGTGGAAATTTAAAAGTCTCGGGGGTTGGAAATTAAGCAATTTTCTTGTTGGAAGAAATTAAGGATCTACGCTACTTTTCAAATGTCTGGGGTCAGTGAGATTTTTCAGTGTTTTTGAAAGAATCTTCTCATGGCCACCAAGGCTGCATTTATTTGATGAGAAATACAATAATATTGTAAAATATAATTACTATTTTAAAGAAGTGCTTTAAAAAGTAACCGGCAAAGCTGAATGGTCAGCAGCCATTACTCAACTATTAGTCATACTAAGAATTAAGTTCGATTTAAATTTATTTGTTTAGCACTTTTTATGATACAAATCGTTGCAAAGCAGCTTTATAGAAAATGTTCTAAAAGTTTTTATTTTAAAATTTCTACGTTATGTTTAGCAGTAGCTTATCAGCGGTGGCTGTCTCAAGATGATGTACATATAGCAGAAATGTACAATAAAATGCATGCAGTTAGTTAGTGATGTAATCAAGCAGATGGTGAACACTATTAACTGCAGCGATTATATGTTGTGATTTTACTTATAGCAAAAATTGGTAGTTTTGTAAGTTGTTTTGGGGATGGCATCTTCTGAGGTCGTCTGGGGGTTATCTCAGATCTTCATAAAGGTTGGATCCAGACTGAAGTTTGTGTACTATTATAGTGGCATATATATACACTATATATTAGGGGTGGAATGGTACACAGATGTCACAATTTCGGTACAACAGGAAAAAGAACAACAAATGTACTGTTTTTATTTTAACAGATAGTAGTACAAAAACAAACTAATTCCTACAAAAAACCCAATTCCACCTAGATGTGAAAAACAATTTATCTATAACAGTAATCACGCCGGTTCGCACACACACACACAAAAACACTTCAGTTCACTTCCAGCATTGCTAACTTGACAGCGCAGTTGGTACTTTATCAAAATAATAGTAAACCAAACATCAGCGCATCCGCCTCTTTGTCACCATTGGAACCTCACTGAAGTACAAAGCCTATAATTACCATAATAAATAGTAGTTTAGCATTCAAATATGTTACATTGCAAACATGGAAATATTATGGAATATTTGGATTTGTGCCGAATGAGAGAAGTAGGATACACGAGCACAAAGCTCCAATTCGCAGACAGTTGAGAGCACAACACTTTGTCAATCTTTTTAAGAGACACATTCAGAATTAACACATGGCCACTGTCTAAGGAGCTTTGTTGTGTGCAACCACCTGCATTTACTATTCTTTTGCTGCCAATTATCAAACAGTGCTGCATTGCTACAGGCGCCCCCTTCTGGATTGAGGGTGAAATGCCAGTATTCATTGTAATGGTGCGTTCACACCAGACGCGAATAAAGCGTTAAGCGCGAGTGATTTAGATGTTAAGTCAATGTAAAGATGCAATTACACATCCTGCGGCGTGATTCAACAAGTTAAACAAGTTGAAAAATCTGAACTGAATTATGAAGTCTTCATAATAAATGATTCATAAGTTATGAAGAAATTCGCGCCGTGTTAACCAATAGTGATGTGACTACTATTCCAAAACTATGGTGGACAAAATCATTGTCACTGTATGTGGAGGAGATGTACTACACATCTTCATACATTAATATGAACAGGAATAAAAAGGAAATAAATACTAGATTCATTAAACCAAGTTTGCCTATTAGATATATTCAAAACAAATTGTGCCTCATTTCTAACCACTACAGAGACTGGAAGCGCCTGGCAGAAGCCCCTCCCATGATGCGAACTCGCATTTGCTGTGAAGCGAATTTCACATACAAATGAAGCGAGTAAACCAAAAATGTTCAAGCGTCCAACTACGCGCTAATAGCGCAATTTATTTGCGCAAGTCGCAACTGGTGTGAACGCAGCATAAGGCCTCATGCACCGCACTGAGATGTCTGTACCATGACAGTTTGGGGGAAATATTTGTCTCGTTCCACCCTTAATATATACAGTATATAAATATACACATACAATAACTCCATTTTCATTCAGTTAACCGTTAATTCACATACATGGGTTGTCGTTAGGCTATGAAGTGTAATTCTGGTTTGCGCCTTTTGATCCAAATTTTCAGTCTTATTTCACTATATCTATCTCCCATTCTACTTCCTTTCCTCTCTGCAGGACTATATTTGGAACTGTCAACCAGATGTGCTGTGGGTTTTAGAGCGCCGCATTCTAAAATGAGCCGTTAGCGAGCAGGTACATAAGCTGCCAATGACAATGTCACATTCTCAGCATGCAAAAAACGAGGAGTCATTAATAACCAGGCCAGGCAGTCTCTGTGCTCGGGTGGTACGCTCACCACTGCACATTAAAAGAGTAACAATGATTTAATCGTCAACTCTTCTGTGAATTGTTTCCAGGCAACCTGTCTTAAATGTAATGATCTCAGTTTGATGAAAGAACTGGAAGGAGACTTAAAAGAGAGCGCGATGCAGCGTGGGGGCTGGAAGCGGAGAGTTTTGCTGCGCTGTCAGATTTTTTTTGTCTAGAAAAGTGAAGTGTATTCACGGAGGACGATGTTTCGTGAGACGTATCGGCTGGTGTTCCCTTTCTTTTTTATGGTGCGTTTTGTTCAAGCGCTTGTTGTTGCCTGAGCTGACCTTTTATTTAAAGATCAACATATCTGTGCAGGGATTAGAGAGTTAGTTCTCCAAATGACTGAGAGAGATGGTAGACGGTGGGCTTACCTTGAGGGGAATGGCTGGCTGAAGAGCCGTTCGACTGGAGAGCAGTAAAACAATGTGAAGAAAGAGTTTTGGAAGGGAAAAGCGAGCACAGCCCTCTTCTTTAGCTCCCTTTGGAGCTGTCACCATGTCTTGACACGCATGGCTGCAGATAGCATGCTGACCAGAGGAGGCTGACAGGTGGAGCTGCCCCTCTCATTCACCTCCGAAATACACAACGCCAGGCACAACCATTAAAGTGTGTCCAAAAACCACACAGAGAACAGAGTGGAGAGGGAACAAAGAGATGGGATAGTTTCCTTCACAGTAGACAGGTATAAATGGAATGTGGTGAAAATTAAATTAAGTTTGTAGTTGGCTTGTCGTATAATGTAGTTATTAGTGCTGCATGCGTTGCAAACGCTCTCAGTCCTCCTCAGCTGGAAAACTGTACATTTTTGTACGTTTTGGAAAAGAATAACACTGAAGTTATTTAGAATATAAAAAGGAAGCTGAGTGGCATACCTGTATATTTAAGATGACACAAGCATAATTTTGAATTTAAGTTCATTTGCAAAATTATATAACTCCATTTTTTTTTATTTAATAAGTAATGTCATCCATAAAAGTCTCTGTGGATTGACTGTATGCTTCAAACCAGTTCCCGAGGTCAAATGGAGCCTGGCTTTGTGTCTTTATTATGTCTTCCTTTAGGTCATGGTGCTCTGGAGAATCAACTGTGTCATTTATGTATGAGTTATTATAGAGGAATTATCAAATCCAGTTCTAGCCTGTATTGTATTTCACTTCTTTTTGCCTAAGACTGTATCCAGCCATGCTGATAAGACACTTGGAGTGAGCTAGGTGGCCTTGGAGCAGACTTTTGCTATGTGTATAATTAGCGACCTTTGTGAGGGTATATATCCTTAGTTCTGTAAGATGTGAGCGGAGCAGCCTACGAACTCTACGTGAGGACTGATGTTGACTTCTGTGGATGAAACTGCAAACTATTTTCTTTAGTTAATTATATTTCGGAGTCCAGGTTTTCATTTCAACACAACGCACCTGGTCCTAGGGTCTTTTACTGTTTTTCCCTAACAGTATGTTATATTGCATTTCTGCCAATAAATTAAATATTACACACTGCACTTTTAAATTATAAACAAAAACTGATTTTTAATATCAGAGTGAAGTAAAACAAAGACACTGCTAAATGATGCAATATTTTTTTACAATTGATTTTTATTGCTCTTTCTCATATTCAAAAAGCTTTGAGTTAATATCACAGATCTACTGAGCCGTTTGGGTCCCTGGAGACTGCTCAGAGAGACTTCATAATTCACGCATAGCAATGTGCTCCTTGGCCTTTTCCAGTTGAGGTCATTTGGGACAGAAAGGTCTTTCTCTCTCGATAGGAGAGGAATAGCAATATTGTAACCTTTTTCAGCATTTGATTGAACGGGCAATTAAAATTTATGTCACGTAACTTCATACTAGGACCATTTCAGCTGAAGTCTTTGTTCCTAAGTAAATTATTTCTCCAGAAATAATTATATTTAATAAGACGCTGACTAAAAAAATAGCAAAATCTACAACGTTATTCACAAATGCTTCTGACTGAAGCCATTCTCTGCTGATGTAATTGGTTCATTTTTGGCTATTTATGAAGTCATTTTTGTAATTAAATACTAGCATTTTGTTTACTGTATACTGAATATACACTGTATACAGTCATCAACTATTTGTTTAAGTTTTGCAGTTGACTTTTCAAACATTAATATGCTTGACTGTCACATAAACAGTTAATTTGCAACAACCAAATGCATCCATCTGAATATGTATGGATGGTGCTTTAAAGAAGAGTTTAAAAATGCAGCTTTTCTAAGAGGGTTTTTATTGGAGAGGGTTTTTACCGTGAAAACGCAGATAAACTACTTGACCTAACTAATCAACTTGTTCTAATCAACTTCTCGAACCTACTGTATCCCTAGTCCAATAAAATGAGTTCAGTGTTCATCTGACACACTTGAAATGGAAGGTCACGTTAAGCGCAGTGCATTCTGGGATACGGTATACTACACATTTGTGTTAAGACCATAGATCAACGACTCATGAAAATGTGCATACTAAGAACAAAACACACGCTACTTTCTATAGAAATAGTAATAGTAAGTCAAGTCGTAAGTTGATATGCAAATTGAATGCAGCTGAATGAACCATAAAGCATCAATGTTAATTATTCCTGCTGTTGGGCAAGCATATAGCGGATCACACACACACATGCATTAATATTTTAATGCTAATTATAATGTCTGTCTGCCGTTAAGAGAAAACAATCATTGCATGATGGAGGAATTAAAGAGTGTGACATTGAATATGGATGAAAATGGGTTTAATAATGTGATGTTTTGGATTTATATTTTTATCCTTGCATCTGACACAGTGCATGCAATTGGCTTAACTTTATTTATTTTTTTAAATAGCTATTGTAGTTTTTTGCAGTCATTTCAGTTGTTTATTTCCAGGCTTTTCATGAATCCAAGGCACAAACAACTTTTTAAAAATCACAATAAAAATGTTATGCAGAATTGCATGGAATGTGATTGTACAGTTTCTTTGGCTGTAGAATTAGACTTCTTAATGCTAGTTTACCCCAGCGATCCTCACACAGACGCACACAGAGAAGCACCACGCCACCTCTTGTATGTTCTCTTTGATGTCTGCTCAAACCTTTTTTGATTCAAAAGCTCTCCAAGTCTTTCACAATTGCCATCACCCCCCCGTCATCCCCCCTTCTACAACAGATTGCTTACATGCACTCCCAGTTTTTCTGTAATGTCCCGAAACCTCCCGCGGAGTTCATGAATATAAGCACTTTTCCCCTCCACTCTTATCCCAACTCCCACCGATCTGCTCTCCTCCTCGCCGCCCGCCGTTTGATATATCATGATCCTCGTTGCGTGAAGTCATTACGACAGGAAGTGGAGAGCGAGGCAGTTCACACTGTTTTGCTCTTGGATGGTTTAAATGATTGGAATCCTGGAGCTTATGATTGACTAGGGAAGAGGGAAGGGTGATTGCTTTTTTCCCCGTCCAGCGCCCAGTTGAAGGCTAAACAATAACAAGACAGACTTGGAGTCATCTTTTGGGAATGGATTGTGTGAGGGTGTCTTATGGCTTTTTGTTTTATAACTCCTCTGTGTGTATTGTTTTTTTTTTCTGCAGAGATTTTCAGAGATTTTTTTTTCTGTTGTTTATTTTTATTGAAACGATGTACCAAGAATCTCTCTGCTCTGTGTCTATTTTCAGCTTGTTTATGACCATCAAGAATATGTGGATGAATGCTGAAATTTTAGGAAAAAATATTGGAAAACCTGAAATTAAGGTTTCCAATATTTCAAAACTGATAGTGTTGAGTACAATAGTATACAAAACTAAAATGATATAAATAAATATTTCATGCTGTTCATCGTGACTTAACAGTTAACTTTTATTGACAATTTAAAACGTATAACTTAATTATTATTTTTTTATTTAATTATTTGATTGTTTATATTAGATTTTCTTTTTTAATATTGCATTCTTTTGGGTGTAATGTTAATAAAAATTTAATATTTTGAGGTTGAACCAATTAAAAAAAAGTTCTTAGGGCAATTAAACATGTGAACTACAGACCACAATACTGGCTCTTATCAGATTGCACCGATATCAATTTGCGTCATCTGAAACATTGTGTAAAGTGAGAAAATGAAACCAAATCCCCCTCTAATCGGTTCCCATAGCAATGAGGAAGAGAGAACATCACTTTATGTCAAACTGTTACAGTATCTTGTTAGATGAGCCAACAAAATATAAGTAACTTTATTTTTATTTATTTATTGTTTGTTTGGTCAATTGAAAAACTGCTTCTCTTTCAGACCAAGCACAGTTCTCAGCATCTCTCAGTTTAGGCAGATTGAGTGTTTTCTCAGAACTGCAGCATTCTCTTGTGTGCAATGTTCAGTGTGTGTTTGTCTTCCTGTCTGTCAGTAATTGTCTGCTTCAATTATTTAGACTTTCTCAAGCAATGTTTGAAAAAGGTATTTTAAGCTCACCAAGGCTGCATTTGGTTAATGCAAGTGAAAAAAAGGAGTAAAATGTCATTTATTCCTGTGATGCAAAACATAATTTTCAGCATCATTCAGTGTCCATCCTTCAGAAATCAATTCCAATATGCTGATTTTTATCACAGTTGTGCTGCTCAATATTTTTTGTGGAAACTGCGATACAGGATTCTTTGATCAACAGACTGAATAAATGAACAGTATTTGTATGAAACAGAAATCTTTTAGAACATTGGATATGGCTTTATTGTCACTTTTGACCAATTTACTTCTATTGTGAAATAAAAGAATAATTGATTCATTCAAATAAAAGAAGTAAAAGTTTTGAACCCTACTGTATGCCGTGGTTTTGCAGTTTAAATCTTAAATGTCCAACTACTACAGTATTCTTATTTTTTAAGGTAGCCATGATAGGAAAGAAAACAGGCAGTCAAGGGTTAATTATTTAGGATTCATGCTAAGCATTATAGAATTGACAGTATAGTGTCACGTGTGCCTGTTGGAGGTTATTGTGTACTACAGGATAAATCACAACAACAGCAAACCCACAAAGGGACAGACGGCGGTGTCGGGCCTCACAGAGAGTATATTCCTTTTGATTCCTTTTCCCCTCTTCCCTTTCCACTATCCCTTTTTTCCCTTAAGATCATCAGTGTGAAATCACAACCAAATGTATTTTGTTGCCTTTGAAACTCTTGCTGATGTTGCCAGCTGCTGCCCCTCGAAGGAATAGTTCACCCAAAAATGATGAAATCATTAACTCACCCTGTTATCGTTCCACATCGTGTGCCTGTCTTTCCTTCTTCTGTAGAACACAGAAGAGTGATTAAAAAAATGGCTAAATTATCATTTTGGGTGAACTATCGCTTTAAGTTTTTTACTGCATGTACTTTTATGGTGCAAAGCTGCAACTCAGCACTTTAATGAAACATCCTTCCCCATATCCTCATAAAAATCGAGTTTTCCTCTTTAAAAATGTTCAACTTTGCCACACGGTGACACTTGACCCTTCAGCATGCCCTTGGCAAAAATGCAGCGCAGTATAGCAGAACTTTGCTTTGCTGAGTGTTTTAGAGCTCAAAGCTGCAGTCGAGGTGAAAACTGCTTATGCTGAAGCAGTATGTACTGTGTGAGGGACCTCTATGTAATGTTTGGGACTGCTGCAGTCGTAAAATATTCCTTATTTGGGAAAGTAACTTGACACAAACGTCGCGTCCCAGCGTGATACGCAAGCTCTTGCCGTTTCACTTTGACACGCGTCACCTAATTAAAAGAATAAGTTTTAAAGTTACATCCAGATTTAATTGTTAAGTATTGTTTACTGCAGCTACAAAAAAACAGACAGTAATTAAAAAACACTCTGGAGAGAAACCACCCAACATCTGTTCCCAGTGTTAATCTAATTGATTTGAGTAGTGTCACTGCATGGGGTGAGTCGAGTCTTTGGGACACTTTGGATATCAGATAGTATAAATGCATTGACTGCCATGCAGTGCGTACTTCTTGTCCACGTCCAATATTCTTAAATTGTGTTATGTGCTGTGAATGTTTTCTTTGTTTCAAAACCTGTAAGCTGTCTGCCTACAGTAGCTGGATGGCATTTTAAGGCCTTGTATGCGCACAGTACCTCAGGACCAGTTTCATTGCACTTTTATGACTGGATTTGTATTGTTTGTATCAAAGCAGCGGTCTGTGTAGACCGTAAACAGCGAAGAAGATCACTGGGTTTTGGAGCAAATATTAAATACAGTATTTTATGTCCATCCACACACTCGTTTCTTTGACTGATTGGATGTTTTTGAAGGTTAGCCATGTTTTCATGTGACCTATGGTCCCACTTTGGCCTACAGATGACCTTTGAATGGAAGGTTTAAGTGCAAACCTTGCAAAAAAATCTGAACATTTTCTTGGAATGAAAGCACAAGACTGTTTAGAAGTGTAATAAAGCATCTGTCGGCCTGCTGTGTTTTATTGTTCTCTGCAAGACTCGCAAAGACAAACAAAATCTTGTGATGTCTTTTTCTCTTTCTCATTTTATTTTATTTTATTTTATACAGTTATTCATTTATTAATTGTTTAATTTTATTAAAAAAATATAATATCAATTGTTTTATTCATTTATTACATTTATTATCAACTGAATAATATTTTTTTCTAAATTTTTTTTTTACATTTGTTCTATACAGCAGATGACTTTTGGAATGCTTTCTTTATTTCAAAAAATACAAATGGTTTGTCATGTCATTTTCAGTGCTTGACGCTGATATCTAGAAAGCAGAACGACTGTTGGCCGATATATGGTACAATTTCATTATGGCGAATGAGAACCATTTAGTTATATTTCATTTTCCACTGTTGTTTTCCACCGTTGTTCATTCCCTGCCTCTGTCTTTCCCTCATCTGAATATCTCTGTTTAAAAAACCCACGCAGCTGGGTATGGTGGACACCTATTGATATGTTTATTGCTTGCAGTTTCCCCTGTCGCTCTAGAGAGAGCGAGAGGGATGGTGGAGGTGTGATAAATATTGGGGGGCGTTTGGGTCTGAAGAGATCGCGCCAAAGCACCGCAGCAGCAGTACTGAAGATTGATTTCTCTTATGCAATTCTCCCCAATGTCTGCGATTAATGACCCTCTACGCTCACCATCCATCAGCATCTCCCCTTGCTAAACTACACCAGCCCTCATCCAGGCTCCAAAAGCCCACCTATAGCACCATGGCGTACCCCGCGGCCGTGCATTAGCGTGTTGCTAATGCTCTCACATATTCACCTCTTTCTGTCAGATTAATGACGATGCCGTTTCCCCGCACCTGTCCACCAAGCAAATCCCTTGCCCACCCGACACCTTCCCCCGACGGGGGGCTTCGTGTTGGACACAGACCCTCAGTGGCTAAAAGCCAAAGCATTGCCTGATCGGACATATGTCTGTAATTTATAGCTAATCTAGAGAGGCTTACAGGATTTACAGTCTTAAACCTGCTTAGAATGCACCTTCAAATGGGAAGCAACTCTGATTAAACATAGATTAACCATAATCTGTCCTTCATGAGCAAAGAATTTGGGGCTTTGGGTCATTTGTTGTTATTTTTCAGCAATTTACTCAGCTGAGTTCAGCTTCAGTACAAATCTCCCACCGAGAGCCTAATATGAGGCTCCTGAATAGGTACAGACAACAAAACAGTATCTTTCCTGGTTTGCTTGATCTTGAATAGAATGCAGTTGAATAAGCAACGCTTCAAACTTTGTAAGTCTAAAACTCTCATGTGTAGGAGCCATTAAAGCTGAATAACGCTGATGTCTGTCCTAGACGTGACACCGTTCTCACAATGCTCAAATTGTTCTGCACCCAAAAACTTTCAGAACTTTGAGAATGAAAGCCCTATGAGAGCTGCCATGATCTACTGTAAACTATCTTAAGACGCTGAAACTCCTTTTCACTTATTTCTCCCTCAAGATTCACCCAAGGCCTAAGTCAAAACCCAGTCGCCTGTCTCTTTTCTGCTTTTCTGCTAATCTGGAGGAATTAGTGTGAAAGATTTTGTCCAACAACCCCTCTGGATCCACTGGAGAACCTGATACTGTCTGTTTCTCAGCTCGATATTGTTCTAGGATCACATATACAACAGAGAATAGTTGTAATGCTGTAGCATTTATGTATTGACAGTTCTTGGGATTTTGAATACGAAAGTGGTGATCTGCTAAAAGAAGATTGACACCATCTAGAGAGCAGGTTGTCCAAATATAATGCTGAAATATAAGTAATGCTATAATGTACTGTACAGCGAGACAATCATTGCTGCTTTTATTGTTATTATTATTATTTTTTTTGTTATAATGTCACAGTTACATTTTTACCAAATGATAATCATAACATATTGTGTCACACTTTATATAAGGTTGCCTCAACTACTGTGCTAACATAAAAAATAAGCACAGTGTATTTATTGTGTTCATATTGTAGTGCAAAACACTTATGCTGCTATTGAGTTGGTATACGGGTAAGGTTAGGGACAGGTTTGGTGGTATGGAGAGGTTTACGGGTGGGTTAAAGTGTAAGAGATGGGTCAACTATATAATTCTAAATGTAAGTACAGAAATTATTTACAGACGTGATCACATGCAGAAAAAAATATAAGTGCAATGTAAAAACATGTATGTACACTAAGTGCATTGTGCCAAATTAATAATTTAAATTTAAGTGCAAAATCATTAAGGCCATCTAATAAGAAATGGGACCAAATATTGATTTGATTTAATTTTGAATTTTGATTTTTGATTTATTGATTTGATAAAATATTGATTTTAAATTGTTCTAAAAATCTTAAAAAAAAAAAAAAGTATTAAATTTAGAAGTCTGAGGTTTTAATTGGCAAGAAAGCATGATTAAATTGATTAAAATCAACAGTAAAGACTTTTTTATATTGTAAAATATTTGTCAAATAAATACTGTGCTTTTGTAATCAAAGAATACAACATTGATAATAATAAATACATAAACAAACAAAAAGACTGAAATAATAATGCTGAATGTTTAGCATTACATCATCATGATTTACAGTTTAAAATGTAGAGATTTGTTTCTTTTACTTTCTAACAATAATCAGCAATATTCCTCTTACTGTTATGTTAGTATTACTATTGTGTGCCATTTTTTTAATGTAATCAAATAAATTCAGCCCTGGCGAACAGACTCAAAATGAGTTTCCTTTTCTTTAGGAAAGAAAGATATGCCTTATGTGTATGTAAAAAATAAAATGTGTAAAAAAAAATATGAAAAAAAATAAAATATGTCAAAATAAACTGCCCATGTAATCATTTCCCACCATATTTATCCCTACAGATCCAGTCAACGGTCCCCAGAATGTGAACGTGGTGGACATCCGCGCCCGTCAGCTGACCCTGCAGTGGGAGACCTTCGGGTACGCCGTGACACGCTGCCACAGTTTCAACCTGACCGTTCAGTACCAGTACGTGTTCAACCAGCAGGAGTTTGCTGCTGAAGAGCTGATTCCGACCTCCTCTCATTATACTCTGAGAGGACTCAGGCCTTTCGTGACGGTCAGGCTACGACTGGTGCTGGCCAACCCTGAGGGCAGCAAAGAGAGCGAGGAGATCGTCAAACAGACTGAAGAAGACGGTGAGTGGAATTACAAAAGATGATGCAACATCATAGAAATTGTAAATTACCAAACCTTTCATTTTTACCTGCATTAAATATTCTGCCTTTAATTAAGTGTCAGGCAACAGACCCATCCAACTTAGGATGCGTTGATCAAGCACTCAGTATTGGTATTTTTCTGATAGAGGTTTTTTATTATTATTATTGTTTGTCAAATCATGTAACAGTCATCCCTATTCCAAACCCCTCCACAATTTGCACCCTGACTTCTCCAGTTTATAAGATTACTTCTCTAATTACTGTCTGAACAGTAATCACATTACTGATGATCACTAATGACTTCATAACTTAAACCCATCATGCATTAGCAGATGGACAAGACAACAAGCCAAACTGTTCGTACCATTGTAAATTCAAAAGATCATTGCAGTTCAGAAGTATTTTCACCATGATTTCAATCGTATATACAGTACTTTTCTGTAAATGTAAATTAAATAAATAAAAGTAAGGCAAAACAAGGCAATATAGCATATAACACACTTCATTCGCTGTTGTCATTAAAAAAAATATATATTATAAAAGGTTTCATAAAAAAAATACAATAAAATAGGAAAGTACTGTACACAGCGAACAAAATTGACGAATTAAAATGCAATAAGATTAAAATGAATATAAGTAATGGAGCAGATTCTGCATGCAAGAGACTGTAGTTTCTTTGTTGTAAACTCGAGTTCACAGATGACAGATTTGTATTA
Source organism: Enteromius afrohamiltoni (assembly GCA_034779775.1). NCBI lineage: Eukaryota > Metazoa > Chordata > Actinopteri > Cypriniformes > Cyprinidae > Enteromius > Enteromius afrohamiltoni. The sequence continues at coordinate 18,515,409 of JAUYWG010000039.1, read as the reverse complement.
ATTTCTAATTTAATCCATTTTGTTTCATTACAAATAAAAGAAAGTACAAATGCACCAATGCTTGTTAACACAGTCCTCATGGTTCACATCGTATAAAAGAAGACATGCAAGAATATTACCATGGCTACTTAACAATAAATGAACAAATAAAGAAGTGGACATGCAATATGTGGAAATAATTTTATTTTAGTTCTATGAGAGACATGAAACCAGCGCAGTATAGGAAACTGATTGCGAGGCAGAACAATTATACAGTTTAATGGTTATTATACAAAGAATATTTGATTATTCAATCAGGATCAAGTGTTCCAAAGAGTCATACTAATATTTACTAATCTTTTTTTATTATTATTGTTTGCTGTACACTCTTTCTCTCTCTCTAATGAAACTCATGAATCTGTCTGTTTTTTTTTTCATTTACAATGTTGTATTGAATATATTTATTTCATTTTATACTGAAAGCAAAACTCTCAAAGCAACTATATTTAAAATTAAATAGCTACTGTTATATTCTATAAGTGCTGGTTTAGGCTAATTAGAGAACTTGGGTACGAGTTATAAGTGTGAGCATTATAATACATTGATTGTCATCTCCTTGAGTTGATATATTTTACTTGAAGGTTGTTCGAGGAACATTTAAAATGGAGCTTTGTTAGGTGCAGAAATCGTTAATGCTTGTTCTTGGCATTAAATCTTACTAGACATTAAAATGAAACAAGAACCACAGTAATTAACTACTAACCTTCACTGGAAGAATTGCACATTGGAGATTAGAGGTTAATTATTCAGTACAATACAGCAAATCACAACTAGTATAGGCTAGAACATCCTTTCATATCCAATATTCAGCGTCAGGGACACTAATATAGCCAATGTTGACAGTTGTAGATTTCTACAAATTAGTTTCACAACATGCGTGGCCTTGCCACATTCTCAAATGTGAAAATGGGAACAGTTCAACGACCTCAGCCCACTATTTCAAGTATCCTACATTTTAATTAATGACTCTTACCCCTGGTTCTTGAGAGCTAAAGGGCCGTTGGTTTTGTTTTTTAAGTCTTTGTCTTGGAGCGCTTACGCATTCTTTCCAGCTGAATGCAGTTCTGGAGCTTTTCAGAGCGCAGTTGTGGAAATTCAGTTATCTTTTGGGAAATTCTATTCAATAGTGGTCATTTAAAATTACTTACTTTTTTTTACAAAAATAAACAGTGGAGATTTTTTTAAGGTTACTAAAACTTACTGCATTTATCCTTAAAAATAAGATCAAATATTTTTTGAAAAAATATGAAACTCAAAAAAGTTTTGTTGAAACTATGTAACATTTTTAACAGAATGACTAGAACGTTCAGAAGAACACTGTTGAAATGTCTGTAGAAATTACAGTATTACTCGCAGCTGGTTGCCAATAACTAACTGTAGATTTAAATTGATGTTATTTACTATAAATGAACATTAAATATTAACAAATCGTTATCTTTACAGGAAAATTAAACAAATATAACAGCCTCATGCAAAGCATTTCTGGAAACCAATTTCAGAAAATGCATTTTATGTTTTTAATAGACTTATGTTTAATAATTATTTATATTTGAACAAACTTTTGCCAAAAAAATCTGCTAAATATAAATCTACAGTAAGTTACTGGCAACCAGCTTCATTTTTGTATTTTTTTTTTTCAGGGAATGGCATTTATTTGAAATGGAAATCTGCTGTGACACCTTAAATTAATCTGCCATTTTTGACCAATTGAATGAATACTTTCGTAAAAAATCAAGATATAAAACCTTATTGACCCTAAGCTTTAAAACTGTTGATATACAATTACAACTGAATACAATTCAGTGATGCTGTTTTCCAATGGCAATTCCCTCTAGTGTAAATTGTATTTTATTGTACAAATTAAAGTTTGGTGCAGCTGTTATCAGTTAATTTATTTCCACTCATAAAGTAAACCGGTGCACTTTGTAAATAAATCACTATTTAATTAAACGACACACATTGAACTGTTATGCAATGGTGAAACAACCGTCACTGCTGCATACAGTAAGTCATACTTTTGTAAATGATTTGGCAACAATTTGGGTGTTTTAATAATGCATCCTCTCCGATCTCAGCAGTTGTAACTCTCACAGTGAAAGTGTTTGTATTGTCTTGTGTATTTGAGAATCACTGTACAGAAGTCAGATCCACTCAGAGAAGTAAATGGAAACAGAATTGTTAGACCGTAGTACTGTTGTGCTCTTCCCAAAGAAAAACAACAAATATGAAACAAAGATGATGAAAGCCGTCCTCCTTTAATCCATCCGTTCCATTGATGTGTTACTGTTAAAAGGAAATCCCAACGTAGGGCATGTTAAAGCTTCACAGTCTGTGAAAAGACACAGTGTTTCTCAGACGAAGGGAAGGTTCGCAAGCGGCGCTTAATTCGAAAATTTCCCAGAGGGAAGCGCTCAGCCTCCATTTACAATTAATTTCTCCCAGCTTGTTTTTAATGCTTAGCAATAAAAACGTGCAAAAATAAAGCCTATTGTCAGGCCTTAGATTATTAGATTATAGCATATAATTCAAGCTCATCTCATTATCTTTTCATTTTTTCTCTTGTTCTGATGAGTCTGTTTTGATCTGGATAGAACTCTTTTGGTTATTCAGTATCTGCTCTTGTCTGCCGCACTGATGTTTTTTTTCTCCTTCTTTTTTTTATGTTTTTTTTTGCATATGAAAACCTATAATTGCTGTCCTTTGTGTTAGCAAATTGATGGACAGCTGCAACATATCAATAGTGAAGCAAATTTGTCTCTCTGTGTAACCTTATATGGGGATAATTGCAGGAGGGTGAAATTAACATGAGGACGGCAGAGCGTTTTTTACCTTATTAGGTCAACAACAACACCGACCCTGTACTTACGGAAACCTGCTTGCCCGTAAACAAGAGTAAACAGGAACAGAGCGAATATGTTGATCCTGATTTATTCAGAGATGTAAATAATCAGTACAATACAAGGTATAATAATTACGAAACCTAGTTATTTGTATCTGAGACGGACAAGCATAAGGAGGAAAAATAGTTTGCTCCACCTCAAACTTAATGAAACATCACTCACAGTCCCCACACGAGAAGCTAATCAGATGGATTAATATGTAAAGCGGCATTTCTCGCACATGTATGGTTATATAGCGGAAAAGATGGACGGAGGGCTGGATCTAATTATATTTCATTGTAACCATGATTTAATGTGTTCGTTCGCTAGTGCCCAATCAAGCTATTTGAAGAATTGTTGAAAATATAATTTAACTGGCCTCACTTTGCAGAATAATATCTGACATCAGTTCCTCGGTGAGAGAGTGTTATTCACCTTTTCTTTGATTAGCTCGATTCTTTTGCCTTCGAAGAATACATGCCAATGACTATTCAATTCTGTTTTCAGCAAACTATGACAGAGATTTTCATAAATGGCTATATGACTAGTCGATAACCATTTTATGTAATAATATAAAGTTATGCTCACTGATTATTTCCGAAAAGGTATTCCTGCAGATAAAGAAAACCAGTGTACTTATTTAAATAAACCATTTGTTATCTAAAAGGCATGCGCACATTGTGGTTGTATGAGAAAATGCCATTATTGCATAAATCATCATTTTATCGACATTGGTTAAAAATAATCGTTTTATAATGCATGCTCTCAGATCTCACAAAAAAGTGTTTTTCTTTTAAGATATCAGATTAATTCAAATATTTTCCTAAAAAGAATAAAGGCTGAACTATTCTGCTTTACTTTCTGTGATTTAAGGCAAACAAACATGAACTGAGGATTATGCAATATAAACAAACAGAAACAATGAAACAAGATCCTTTTTTCACCTCATTAATTGGAAGAAATAAAATGAAATATCTCAAGACTTAACTTAAAGGTACCGTATGTAAGAAATGTATTGTAATAATCATAAAATGTCTCTGTTATGTTCAGCAGGCATTAAGAAAACATGTTCATTAAAAGTACTCATATCGCTGACAGTAGTAGTACAGCCTGGATATTCTTGTTTATAAAGTGCAGTTGCAGCCCTCAACTGATGTTTATGTTGTCATGTTTTGTTTTGTTCTGAAGCGCCACCCTCCATCTATCTCCCAATCACGAAGTCAGTAGTGTTTCAGCATCCATGTTGCCTGATCTTCATTAAAGTGACGCGACTGCAGCAGCTACTAAAAATGTCTAACATTTGGAGTACGAAACCTAAAAGACCTCGCTATGAATCCGAAAAAAAACAGCATGACAAAGTATAAAATAAGACAAGGGTTTTCACTGGAGAAGCGGTTGAATAATGTAGACGGATAAAAGCAGCTTATCTGGCAACCTCTAGTCCACAGGGAGGGGGAGGGGAGACACCGCTCAACAGTATTTAGAAAGTGATTGCAGTACCAGATTTGGCCATTTCTTACATACGGTTCCTTTAATGCTTTGAATTATTACAAACTATTAGATTAAAAAAAAAAAAGAAAAGCAAGCAACTTATGCTGTATTTATAAACACAGTATTATATGCATATAGATATATGTATAATCATTTCAAATTAAAGTTTATTATTAAGTAATGGCGAAGTTTTAGGTGGGGGAAACATGATTTATTCATACATCAAAATTCTGTGTGCGGACATTGACTAGGAATTATTTCCATGCTTTATTGATATATCCTTTATTGATATATCTTCTCAAATCTCAAGTGTTTGTATTTTGAGTTATTAGATCAGCTCAGTTTCTTTCCCCCACTGAATAAATGCTGAGGTCTATTCAGCTGTTAATAATGAATGAAGGCCAGTACCTCTCAACATTTTGAAGATTGGCTTAGTTACGTGCAAAAGAAATAAACAGAAAGAATGAAAATGAGATAAGTGGGGATAAAAAAATAAGAAGAGATTAAAATGAGATAACTTTTCCTCAATGACTTAGTTCATGGTTTAGGTTTGTGTGTTGTATCTGTGTTAATGAAAGCTGCCGGAACAATACAGGTTGTCATTCTTTTCTTCGCCGTTCAAGATGACCTCCAGCTAATCTGTTTGTGCCTGAGCTTTCCTCTCCCGCTTGCCCCGTTACGGCCCTGCTTCCTCATCTCTTTAATCTGCCCTCCCAATTAGCCAGGACTTAGTGCATAGCAAACAGCAGCGCTAGGACTGCTAAGTTGGACTAAACGGCCTTTTAGCTAAGTCATTAGATCTCTTTGCACACACTGTCAGGAACAGTCTGACTCATTAGTGTGTCATCGCTAACAGTCAAGTTAAAGACACTAACCAAGACTGAGACTACCAGCCTCAAATTGACATCTATTGACAAATTACTAATCCTATTGGCTTTTGACAAACTGAGCCAAATTAGCACATTTGCTTGCTAATTTATGAAATAGTCATAGCGTTTTTAAAAATGCCATGTTGGTATACGAGAGCAGGATGAAGCTGTTTATGGATAATGGCATCTTGAAAACAGGTTTTTAGGGTGTTAATGATGTTCTAGCAAGAGTATATTTGGACAACTTGCAATGTGTGCCAGAGGGGACGTGCGCACAAAAATATGCAAATAGACACACGCATATGCACGCAGTGGTACTCGTAGCACTTGTTAACACCTCTCGATACCGAAGGGTAGCAAAGCTGTTACAATTCACACTTCGAACATTGCGACTGAGGTGTGTTTGACATAGTTCTGCTTCTTTAGTCAGCCAATCTCTGCTCGCCTCACTTTAGCTTCTACCCAGCAACACAAGCCATTTCTGTCACCCTACGTCACCTCTGTTCCCAAGACAGTCACGTTTTATTTAAAGGTGTTGAAGTGACGGTACAGTATTTGAGGTGTATATGTTGACTAAACATGTTTTTGAGTTGCTATATGTTTTGAATGTGTGTTTGTGTTTCTATACTAGTTCCTGGCCCCATTCCTATGGAGTCCATTCAGACAGGCCCATACGAGGAGAAGATCTTCATGCAGTGGAAGGCTCCAAATGAAACTAATGGAGTCATTACACTCTATGAGGTGAGTTTTTTTGTTGTAGTTGTTGTTTTTTATATGTATTTGTATATAAGTCTAATATTATCAGGGTTTCTGTAGGTAGACCTGTAGACCCTAAAAAAGTCATGGCATTGAACGGTGCATGCATTGCCAAAAATGTTCCTCAGTATTTTTGTTTTCAACACAAATATATTATACATATTTAAATTAAGATGTCTCAAGATTCAGTGAAGTCTTGAAAAACTGAACAAAAAAAAATAAAAAATAAATTTGCTTAAAACGGCAACAAATGTCTCTCGATGGGGTGCTTGATTGAATCAACTACGTTTAATCAAGTAGATTGGCAGATGTTAATCATGCAGTCACTTCATTCTGATCAATTTGCAAGAAAAGCAGACTTCTTATCTTACGCAATTTAGCATCTCAAGAAAACATATCTTTATGATTTCCAGCTTTTAGTGGTTGGGAGCAGAGGAATGAATTGTAATGTTATTTTTTGCTACAATTAATAAAAAAAAAGTATAATAGATAAATGCTAAATACTTTTCAGCTTTTAATAATGATTTAAGACAAATGAAATATATATATGAACATACAAGCACAGCATTATGCACATATAAATATATATGTACATGGACATTGACTAGAAATTAAAAATTAGAAACAAGTTGATTGGCAGATATTTTCTTGTCTTGTTTTAATCATGCAGTCACTTCATTTTCCATTCATCAACTTCTCAAACATATCTATACAACTTAGAGATTCTAGTGGAGTCGGTGCAAAGATATTACTTGTAATATGATTGTAATTGTATAAAATAATTGCATTTTTTTCTACAATTAAATAAAAAGTAAGGTAGATAGGTTGAAAGTTTTTTTTTGCATGATTATTGCTGTGTACTGTATGTGTGTTAAAACTATATATCAAAGTAAATTTCTCTGGTAAAATAAAGTGGCAGGATGCTATTTGCTCCAAATATTGTACAAAAACAAGTGTTTTTTTTGTTCCAGGAAATTTTGTTTGACAGCCCGGATCCCTCACAAATGAATTATTTCAATCAATGCATAGAATATCCACATTACAAGCAAGGAAATGAAGTCACGGCATGACAAAAACAAATTACATCCAGATTTTGCTTTAATGTGTGTGTTGGAGTGGGCTGGAGGCACAAAAGAGCCTCAGTATCTCTTTCATTTGTTGAGGAAGACAAACCACATGCAAGACATTGTGCATATCCAGGTACATCATTAAAACGGGGTTACGGCGTGTGCCATCTTGGTGATAAGAAGATTGACAGAATTTACTAAATGTATCGAGCGGACACAATACGGTCCCATTTGGCCAGATAATTGCTATAATAGCCCTCATTGATTTAATTAGAAGCGTCCAATAGAATTATCCAGGAGATCTGAGCAGCCATATGCCTCCTCTCCTCGCTTTTAGTGATTCAGACAAATTAGACTTAGGACAAAGAGCTCGGAGGCAGGAAAAGGAAGGCGCAGAGATGAATGCAGGGGAGGGGTCACAAAAGGATATGGTTTTGTTTGTGGCAAGCAAGTTTCTTGATTCAAAGCTTTAGGAAAATTTGGACTTGGAGAGTCTTGGAAATAAAATATGGCTGGAGCAACTACAAATAAAAACATTAATGACTGATAGGTTTTTTTTTTTTTTTTTTGTATTTTGTTTTTGAGAGTATGAAAAATTATTATGCAATATAATATTTTAACATTTTCAAAGTGTAATCTTGCCAACACAGTCTCATGACCATAAAACATGGCAGATTCGTGCAAATTCGTACAAAAAATCCTACGACCTCACTTTTGTACGATTTGTCCAAATCCCTGTGACAGATCAATTGGCAACTCGTAAAATACATACGATTTTGTATGAATTTGCACGAGTAATAAAGTGAGGTTGTACAAATTTGTACAAATTAGTCATCTTATAAAATATGTGTGAATTGCCATGAGACTGGCCTGAATATTGCATATACTGCATTTAAATGTATAAAACATGTTTATATGTAAACAAGATAGATTAATTGCATCCAAAATAAAAGTCTTTGTTGACATAACACACACACACTACACAAATAGTATATATTTAAGAAAAATGTTATGTCTATATAATACATATACTGTGTTTATATATATATAAAATATAAGATTATATTTTATAAATGTTTACTATATATGTGTCTATATTCATAATAAATATACACAGTACACATTCTTATATTATTTAAATAAACATTTTCATTTTGAATGTGATTAGTCATTTGACAGCACTATTAGTATTAGATTGTATTGATATATGATTTTCAGATGATAAAGTATAGTATAATATAATATTCTTTTTATAGTTAGTTTTTATTGCTTTGTATTTTTGTAGCTATGTTGTTTTCTAAATTGTACAATATAAAATATCTAATATTAGTCTTGACAGAAAATTTTAGTCTGGTGAATGTTTTGAGCCTCTTAAATATAGGCTTTTCTATTGACAGTCACAATCTGTGCTCATAAAAGTTTCTGTAACTGAAAGTATTTCCAGTACACTCACTTCAGCAGCAATCACACCAGTAGTGATTTGAGGTTAAGTGCCTGAAACAAGGACACAGAGATGATTGCTTATGGTTAAATCCTTGTAACCTTCTGGTTGCCAGACTCTAAGCCACGTCACCCTGTATGTACTGTATGTAATGAAGTGCTGTGTGGTTCATTGATCTACACTTATAAGTGCAGCTCAGAAGCCTGCTAAGTATGACACACACACACACACACACACACATCCTAGTGGGTTTGAGATCAGTTTCTGAGTACCTGAGATGTGTCCTGCATCGAAATCCGTACTTTTGATCAAATTTCCTCTCCCTCTCTCTTTCCTCTCCCCTCATTTCACTGCACAACAGCCTCCTGTTATCAAACCATCAAAGCCTTTCAGAAATTAATTGCTTTGCTGACAAAATAAGAGTGTGCATATGAAAGCGCATGGAAAGTAAGAGAGAGAAGATCCTCAACAGCTCCTTATTAATCAACAGCGAGTCGTGTAAAGTGAAGGTGTCTTTTGTCCCCCTGCTTCTTTATTTTTCTTTATCTCCATGCAAATGAGGATGAGTAAATAGCAGAACTCTTCTGCACACGCAGGTGTTTAGTCCTTGATCTTTATTTTGTTTAATTTGCGTGACATGTTGTGAGTTTGCAATGACGTGATGTCTTCCACCCCTCCGCTGTGTCTCGTACGGCGTTTCTGATGGCTTCCTGTCTGGAGTTAGGTGGAAACAAACCTCCCACTTTGTTTACAGAGTGAACGTGTCTGATGGGTTTTCAGCGAAGTGATGGACAGGGACATTGACACTCTCTGTGGGTGCTGTTATTTATGTACACGCTTTAGAATTAAAATGACATTTAGGTATGAGCTGATTTTTTGCAAAAAAAATTTACCATATTATTATACCATGTTTTTGACATTAAACCTTTCTTTATATAACTTTATATATATATATATATATAAAAAACCCCATTACATTACAGTACATTAATTCCAATATTACCGTCATATTTTTAGATATCTACCATGGTTATACCATAGTATTATTGGCTTTTATGAAAGTAATTAATACAATTATTTAGTACTGATCAAAAGTCTTTGGCAGTAAAGACATTTTTCTGTTTCAATTTCTATTTAAAATAAAACATTGGTGATAATAATAATAATATCAATTAGTGTTTGTTAAGCAGCAATCTGCATTTTAGTAATGATGCTAAAAAATTCAGCTTTGCATCACAGGAATAATTTTACAATATATTCACATAGAAAACATTTTAAATTGTAATTATATTTTACAATATTGCATTTTTGATCAAATAAATACAGGCTTGGTGAACCTTAAAAAAAAAAACTGACTCAAAACTTTTGAACATTAGAATAAACACTGTAGTATACAAATACGATCTCAAATGCGATACAAATCTCTTTCTCTATAAATAAGTCAAAGTAAGGAGCTGTGTTTTTGGAAGTTTTCACCTCTAACTGAGATAAACAGCCTGTTCTGCCCTTAAGAGATGGAGGACAACCTGTGCACATCCCACCTCCTCCCTTCATGGCATTGTTTTCATTTCCATCAATAAGCGCTTGAGTGGAACCAGTAACCCCTATCTCTCCAGAGCAGCTAAACCCGGTTAATGGGCTCACGGTCTAGAGACAGCTGAAGGGAGGTCTAAATCTGGGTTAATGTCGAGAGTGTGCTTTTTATTTACTGTTTGTTGTGTCATGTGTCAAGTACCCTTATTTTGTCCCGAACAGCAGACATTAGTTTAGCATTGCTAGTAGTTGGAAGGAAGTCATGTTAACAAGGTACTGTTACCAGGGTTGATGCAACGAGTTAGTCACTGGATTTGACAAAATTTGTGAGGTTCATGCAATCTTTAAGATATATTCAGAATTTTAGTACCAAAGTAGAAAGAAAAGAAACAAAAACAGACGGTTCTTGATTTGACTGATTATATGAAACTATATTGTTTGTATTTGTATGGTACTGTATTTTCTTTTATATTTGTCTATTTTTTTATATGAATATAATATATATTATTCTCTACATCAAATGTTGAGAAACCTCATTTCTTTTTGGCATAACTCTCATAACTCACTCTCAAAAATGACAAAATACTAAATATTCTGTGTTCTCAGCCAGTCTGTTTACCAACCGTAAATCTCAGGGGACGCTGGCTTGAACGAGGCCGAAGAATTACTAACCAATCTAGCTTGGGTTGCTAGTTTTGCATTTCACGTATCTGCTTGTATAACAGCTGCCTTGGATTTCAGGCTCTTCTGATCTTTTCTGAAGGGTTGAAAGTCCATGCAGAATGAATTCTAAATGTTTAATTGCTTCGAGCTTACTGAAGTACTTCTTTGTGACAGATGTATGCAAGTGTGGTTGCAGGTTTGTTTGTTTGTTTTTCTAGGGTGCCTTTTTTGTTTTACTTGTCACATGACAAAAGGAATATTGTATGACCATGTCACAAGAGACTTTATCCCTGCTCCTTTATCCCTGCCTTCAGTATACTGTATGCCTATTGTCTACTATCTTCTATGGCTCAGTTCAATTGGAAAATTTCCATAGGCAGCAACTCAGAAAACTTGAGGCAACTGCTTTACTTATTCAGTGGTACTATAAACATTATAATTTTGCTGATCTTTTTTTTTTTTTTTCTTTGCCATTGCCATTTACTGCAAAAGTTATTCATGTAATCAGCTATGTATATAAAGCAAGAAGCTGTTTTTAGTAATTCATTGTGAAATCCACTAGCCATTTCAGATTGGAAATTTTTACTACACTTTTTTTCCAGTGTAACATAAGAAGCAGTGTACTAAAGTTGCCTTTGGAACAGCTTTTTTGTTTGCTAGTGCACTTTTGATGCCTTAAAAGGTAACCCACTGTGTTTTGAACAGCATCTTTATCCTTTTTTTATAGGTGAAGTAGCCATAAATCCAATATCTCCCACAAACAGGGCTGTTTTCTTCACGTTCCCATCTCTGCTGCCAAACTGAACTGGGAAATGAACCCTTTTCAAATCAGCTGTGGTCAATTAAACTCAAGCGGCTCTTTTAACAGAGAGCCACAGTGCGTTCAGTAGTGCATTAGGCCACTTTTAGCAGCCTGTCGCGTGGCATCACATGCCCCCCGGCCAACACTTCCTTTCTCCCCTGACAACAGTCTAAAAAGAGAGAGGGAGGACAGATGAGAGCGAGAGATAGATCCCCCCACCAATTCTCACCTCTTCATTTCATACTTTCAGTCTCCTACAGGATTGAACATCCCTTGTGTTTTTCTCCCATCGGGACATTTAAGTGATGACAGGGTAATTGGAGCTCTATTGATCTCTATGCTGGCCTTTGAGCTGTTATTTTGTTGTTTTTTTGCTCATTTGGTCACATTGAAAATGGAAGAATTGCTCGATTTTGTTCAGGACATGTGAAATTACTCTGGTAGTACATTTTAATGACATTATAAATAACATCAATGTGTTCTCTTGTTGAACTGGAAAATGCATATAAGCAAAAGTACTACAAATATTACTAAAGAACTAGTTTAATACAGTATGTATAGGTCTTTTGTTACGTTTGTATAACAGCTCCCTTTCAGGTTTTTCAGGAATTTCAAGATAAATTTTAGATGTTTAATTGTTTTGAGCTTATTAAAATAATTCACTTTTAGTGTGTTATTTGTAATTGTTGGACAAATTTACCTGCAATTTCTGAGCTTTTTTTCACCAAATTCGTTTCAGGGAGGTTACTCTGCTAGACTACCTATAGTGCTCCCCGTATGCTTTTTAAATCTGATATATATATATATATATATATATATATAAAGCAATAGAATTGGATTTTTTAAATTGATTTGATTCTCTAGAAGGGTTACACTGAACTAGAACAATCTCAGACCTGTATCAAAACACCTTAAGTGCAGCTTACAGACGAATTATCCATCTGTCTGTATAGTTCACGAACAATACCCTTCAGCCACCTCACACTTTTCATTGGGCTGTAAAGAACCTGTGTTTTACGAGATATGTTCAATACGACCCGCTGTTGGCTGAGTATATTAACACCAAACAAGGCAACAAATTTACAGAGGAGCTTCGCTAAAGGCAATAGATGATATTTTAAAAGCCCCTATAATAAAAGGCCTGCCATCAATCTCTAATGCCCTTTCATTTACTGGAAAACCTATGAATTTACAACAAAAAATATCTAACTGGTCCGTATGCAAAGCTAAAACTGGATTTGAGAACACAAATGTGAATTAAAAGGTGAATTTCTTTCTGGAACAAATAAAGACATGAGCTGAAGCAGAAATAACGGTATGTCCAAACAGCGGCTGAAGAGGGTTTAAACACTTCTGTCAGCACGTACAGTAAATTGGCAGCTGTAAAAGCTAAATTCAGGCTGTAACTCTCTATTAAGACTCTCCGTAACATGTAAACTTGTGCTTGGCAGTATATTACACCAGGCTGCTCCGCTACACCTCAGCACCGCTGTGTGATTTACTGACCCAACATGAAATCATAAACATGATAGCATATTAAATCAAAACTAGACTGCTGGAAAACATAAAAAAATATGCCAGTATAAACAATCCTTTGACATGAAATAAAACAAGCAATCATAAAAGTTTAAGGAAACCTATGGCTAGTTGGATGCCGTTATAGCGTGTTCTTCACATATAGGATCATTTTTCTTGGATGCGTGATTTAAAAAAAACAATTAAGCCTCAACATTCATACTCCCATGGTGTGTGTGAGTTAGTAAGAGAGTGTTTATAGACAGTAGTGTCTAATACATTTTAATTCATTAGTCATTGTTAAATGTACTCATCTTCATTTTACATCCTTTATTTCTTCTGTGGAACACTGATTTTCAAAGCTTCTTTTTCCAACAATTAAGTTCAACAATTTTCAGAAAATCCGTTTCATATAAATGCTGTTGTTTTGAATTTTCTATTTATTTCATTTCAAGCAGCATAACTATTTTCGCCCTTTGTTAATAATAATAAGAAATCAGCACATTAGAATGAAGGATCATGTGACACTAAAGACTATAGACCTGTTGCATCACGGGATTAAATGATGTTTTACATTTTTATTGTAGTTGCACTGTCCCTTTAAGTGACTGTAGTGTGTATACTTCGTCTATATGAGATTTTCTCTTTTCGTTTCTTTATATGTTCCAAATATTAATTTTAATTTCAGAATCACTGAGATGCCTCATATTGATATCTGAGAAGTTAGAAAATTTCTCTCAAATCTATGTGTGAATTTTCTGGAGTGATATTTGGTTTGAATGTGCAGATTTGCTTCTCCTGACTGTTTTGTTGCCTGTGGTCAATGGACAGTCACGGATGTGTGTGTGTGTGTGTGTGTGTGTGTGAGGGCATTCTGACTCACTCCACTATGCATGAAAAGCTTTTAGGCAGCGGGCCTGCCAGGCACCCAGCTGTCAATTTATTTGATTTGAATTGTGGAATGGAGTTATGAAGTGTGAAACGTCAGGGCTAAAATGTTTTGATTACCCCCATACACTGTGGCCATCAATTTCCATCAGCCTCCTCTAAGATGTGAAAGGTATGTGCGTCTTAGCATAAAAATGGTTATCTGTAACCTAGTTTAGAAATTGTTTTGGGGCGTGTTAATTCTTAGCTGGATGTTGTTTTCTAAAATTTACATGTTCAAAGCAGATCCGAAAGCCTCGTAAAAGTGTTTAATAAGCGGCTTGTATTTACAGCGCTGTGCACTGAATGTGCTTGCTATTCATTGTGTTCATAATATAATATTTGGGTTTTATTTCTAGAACTGAAATTGTCTCAAATATTTGGAGAGAACATCAGAATGCAGCAAAGCCAAAGTAATTGAAAGAGATCCAGTAAAACAAAAATGTTCAGTGCTAAATTGCTTTTGCTGTTTCGAAAGGTTTATGTTATTAAGAAAAATAATATTTAAAGTGAAAATTCATTCCAGAATTAAATGTTATTTCTTCACACACGTGTTGTTACAGACCTGTATGACATTGAAATAGACATCCAATGAAAGCACAGGCCTATATATATATATATATATATATATACACACATTGTGTTCTGAATTATTATGCAAGTTGAAATTCTGGTCATATTTTTTTTTCAAGAACATTTTACCAGCCCCAAACCACATCAATCTTAATAACTACTATTGATTTTGCATTTAATTATATATAAGTGATAAATAATTGTCCAGGACGAAACTCCTATATTCAGGTGTGCCAAATTCTTAAGCAAGTTTTCTTTTTCCACATAAAATGAGCCTAGAAAGAGATTGAACTCAGATTAAAAGTTAAAAATGATTAAATTCCCATGAGAAGGATGCAAAACTAATGCAATAATAGAATTAGCGAAGTTAAGAAATGACCATAGGGCAGCGAAATGCTCATTGGGTCAGCAGAGTCAGAAAAACAGGTGGAGAAAACACAGATGTTAGCTAATTAAGGATTAATGTCAAGAATTAGGTGAGAAACCATCAGGAACCATTTAGTCTCCAGCACCATCCTTTTCCTGAACTGAACCTTCCTGGAGGCTCCAGAGGAGGAATGTGTCAGGTTCTCAGAGACTTTGTTTAAGTACAAAATCCAAAAAAATGACCCTCACTTATGAAGAATAACATGCTAAAGAGTTGTGAGATCCATTAAGACTGATTTCTCATAGGCTTTATGGACGGATAAATTGTGAGTGACTCTTGAAGGAACAGCATCACATCCTCTTGAATTGAGAATTGTTCCTCTAGAATCTAGCGGTAAGTTTGGGGAGCTCGTTTTTAGTCCATCTCCTATCTGGACTATGTCTTGACTATGTTGTCTTATGTCTTGCAGAAATTGACTAATTTGAGCTTCCAAAGCCTACTTTCAGATTCTTTAAGATCAAGTCTTTAAACAGTGGTTCAAGAGGATGTGATAATGTTCCTTCAAGAGTTTTTCTCCAGTACATGTTGGCCATAATTATTGGCACACAATTATTGCTACGTCCTTTTCCCAAGATAACAGCTCTGAGTTTTCTCCTGTAATGCCTGAAGAGTTTGGAGAACAATTGATAAGAGAAAAGAGAACATTCCTTTATGCAGAATCTCTCCAGATCCTTCAGAACACCAGCTCCGTGATGGTGCTTCTCCTCATTAGTTCACCTCACTCATTTTCTGCATGGTTCGGGTCAGAGGACTGGAACAGCCATGGCAAAAGCTTCCTTTTGTGCTCAGTGACTAATTCTTGTGTTTTTTTTTATGTTTGGATAATTGTCCAAATGGCCCATCATAAGATTTCTAACGGTGTCATTCAGTTTTAGATTTGTTATCTGTTGGTATTTAATAGAATCCATGATGATATGTGTCTAAACAAGATGTCCAGGACCTCCAGCAGAAATATAGGCCCACAACATCACAAATGCAGCAGTATAATTCTTTGTACACATGGAGTACGTTTTATCACATCTTGAGTGATGCTGCTAAAAATCTCATTTTATAGTTTTATCTGATCATAGAAGCCCCATTTGTAGTTCCAGTCCTGCCTGACAACTTAACAAGCTTTTGTTTTCTACTTTTATTTATATAGCGCTTTTAACAATACAGATTGTAGTAAAGCACTGAACATTATCAAGTATGAGAACAGAGTGATGGTAATGAAAAATGACGAGATTAAACGATTTATTTATTCAATGCAGAGACGGTCTCTGTAATCAAAACGACGATAATCACTAGAAATCAGATGCATCCAACTAAGCAAGCCAGAGGCAATAGCAACATGTCACATCCTTTCCTTTTTCCTTTTCTATTGTAAAGTGCAACCCATTATTCAATTTGTAAAAAAATATACCATTTAGTGCTTTGTTATTTTTTATGTCTTTTTGTTATTTCTTTAAAAACTGCTTCTGTTGTCTGTAAAGGAGCAAAATTAATATGCGTTTTAATATGCGGAAGAAATAAAGGTTTGTGACTTAATGGTGAATGAAGTCAAAACTTTTTGGTGAGCTATACATGGTATAATGCATTTATATTTGTGATTTCATTTAATCTACAAATTTCTATCTGTCTCTTATTTTTCTTTAGATCACCTATAAGGCTCTTGGCTCCCTGGACCCCAGCGCAGATTTGACAACGCAACGTGGCCGTGTCTTCAAACTCCAAAATGAGACACATCATCTCTTTGTAGGGCTGTATCCTGGCACCACATACTACTTTACTCTGAAAGCCAGTACAAATAAAGGCTTCGGCCCCCCAGTCACCACCCGTATTGCCACCAAAATCGCAGGTAAGGGTTTTTAACCGAGGGTTCTGCTAAGATTATTGGATATTTTCCAAAAGCTAATGATGATTATACGCAATTACCGTAAAACAGACCCTCAAGTTCCAGTTTAATTGAGTTTAATGTGAGACATTTGTTCTTTATGGATATAGAGTATTGACGTCGGACAGACTGGTGATAATGTATGAAATTATTTCAGGGAACATGAACTGACGGGGTTAAATAAGCTTAATTTGATTGCTTACCTAATTATCTCTTGCATTTCTACAATTTGCATAATTAGTTTTGTCATTTTGACTTTTTTGTGTCTTAAAGAAGCTTTGCTGGAGTGAAAATCTCATTAGCAAGTCGTGTTATTGGCATAAATATCGTTGGAATACAGCTAATGTGAAGTGAACAAAATAATGAGAACATGAATCGTAAACAACATCCTCCACAAGTTCAGCCGTATTCCTGTGGCCCGTGGCTGTCAGTTCATTCCGTTTCATAATGACGTGGCATTTGCGCAGCATGCCAGACACTATTTATTAAAACCGTATTGTTCACTGAATCTAAACATTGTAATGAGATAGTGACATTTTCAGTACGATTACGTAGTAATGATCGTTTCGGGTCAGGTTTCAAAACCGTACGCTTTCTCACAGGAGTAAATACTGTGAAATGAATGTTTCTTACAAATACATGAATATTAATTATGCATAATTTTAAAACATGTTTTTGGGTGTTTGAAAGGCAGCTGAGTTCCACGTTCAATACAAGCTAAACTCTGTTGACGGCATCTGTAACATGCTGTCAGAAAACAAGTTTGACATCTCCTTCAGTTTGTAAAACAAAAGTCTTAACATTAATGCACTTTAATTTCAAAGCTCTTTTATAAATACTGGTCATTTTATACTTGCAAATACAATTATCTCATTCTTAGGATACATAAAAGCGATAAGAAGCGCAAAGCTTTTTGGACATCTGGCTATCGCCCATTTGTCCTTGTCACTTGAGATGAGGTCTGCTAAGCTATACAGTACATGCTTTCTATAAATCCCGATAGTCGGTGTCTTTTAGCATGAATCTATGTGTCTGCAGCTCCATCTATGCCTGAATATGAGACTGACTCCCCTCTCAACGAGACTGACACGACAATCACCGTCCTCCTAAAACCTGCCCAATCACGAGGGGCCCCTGTCAGGTGAGCATCTTTTACAGTATTTTTACATTGAAGAACTGATCCAATGTAGATGCAGTCTAGTCACTTTGAATAAGTGTCTGTCAAATGCATACAAGTAAATGTTATTGATGTTGTCAATGTTTTGCATCCATAGCTTCATCTAAGCAGTTGTCAAGTGTGATCTTTAAACACTTTTAATCAAAGCAGGATATAGAAAGCACAGATATAATGAGGAAATTTAAAATCCTAATTGACTGTAATCGGTAGATTGAGATTTGTGTCCCATTGAGTTCGCTGGGCCTAACCACTGGCTGTTCACATGCTGATTGTGTCAGCCTACAAAACTGATAATACTTTAATTCCATAGTCCAATAGATTTGCTACAAGTAACTTTGCAGCTACATGGCAACTTCCAGCCATTACAGTATCAGTAGACTGTCCCATTATAATGTCCACATCAAATTTGTGTATAAAGGTGATTTTATATACATATTAAGCATGTTAAGTACAAAATAAAATGGCAAAATATGGGTGAAATAATCATAATTCATGTACTAAGAATATAAAAGAAAAAGTGATAGTATGAAATGTTATTAGATTTTAAAATGCTTCTTTCTGATAAATGGGTAAAACATATTGGCTTGAAGGATCATAGCATAAATATGTTTTAAATATTCCTGACAAGATTTTTTGTTATATATACTGATGTTACACTATATTTTACTGGGTGTCTTATAATTTTTCTGGTCAAAAAAAAAAAAAAAAAAATTAAACCATTAAACTCTTATTAATCTTTTATTATTTTGATGCTTGAAATCCCCTTTTTGTCACTGATCCTTCTGTAGACACTATTTTGTCAGCTAATGCTACTAACTATAACCCTAACCCTGACCTGATATTCTAATGAGAATGTTAGTGTAGTTGTAAATGAAATTAATAAGAATTAGCTGACAGGTTGTTGCAAAATTGCGAAGGACATTAAAAGCCAAGAATACACCAAATTACCCATGATTCCTCTCACCAATAATCCAAGCGGGGTCTAGTGCATCGTCTGAATGAAGAAGTGCATTACTGTTGATTCACTCAGGGTCCTGAGGGTTTTTAAATGCAGTCATTCAAATAAGCATCATTTGTATGCTAAGCCTTCAAGGGGATCCTGGTCCATTTGGTTGTGTTTTGGCACTCAAACAGAGCCCTCCTCTGTGTGGAAATTCAGACTGTGAATGTGCAACAGATTTTGGCAAATTCTCGAAATTGTAAGTCGACACTGACTTGGAAGAACAGCACAGTTGATATGCAATGGGAGTCCATCAGTAATTATTTGGTTGCAAGCACGATTCTGATTTGCTAGTGTTACTGTAGTACCATTGAGCTACTACTTTTTATTAGCATTTTGAGTTTAGATTTTAAATTCATATTTAGTTTAATTTTTTTTTTTACACATATTTGTATTATGATTTTCATTTTAGTTAAAGTTTTAGTTAAAAAAGTTTACCTTTTTAAAATACATCTATACAGTTTTAATCAATTTGAGTGATAAATGTTGCTTTGGAAACAAGCTGAAATAAATGTTTATATATGTATGTATGTATGTATATATATATATATATATATATATATATACATATATTTGGCAAGACAACATATGATGATATTCTATTAAATATAT
>JAUYWG010000039.1:18458727-18479111 GCA_034779775.1 Enteromius afrohamiltoni | reverse complement strand
ACAAAAATACGGTTTAGGTAGGTTTAGCTCTTAAACGTACAGTTCCAGAAATGTCTGTACCTTTAATGTTGAATGTTTGCTCTTGCTTAAAAGAACTGTATGGTTTGAGGAAAGTAAATAAATCAAATTATTGAGCGTACATGAAAGCAAACCGCCCACATAGAGCGATCACATAATATGCTACAGATTGTTAAAGATGTCACACTGGCAGGTTAAAACATTCTTTTAAAGGCGAAGCGAAGGTAAATATAACAACATAATTGTTTAATCATTTAATGCAGGGATGACATGCTTTCCTAAGGTTTGTGTATCTGTGCATACATTATGCAGCTATTTATTTATATCTATATGTTCTTTAAAGTCTCTGCAACCCTTCTTCTTCATATAATTAGGATTGAAGTAGATTATTATATGGTGATATATGTTTTATTTAGCTTAGGCTTTGAAAATAAAATGCAAAGATGATTAAAATCTTTTCAACAGTGAAAATGACAACAACAAACAGTTGATGTTCTTTCATAGAAATAATGTCAATTTCGCAGTAGAATTACATGCCTGAAGGAGGTAGATTTGGTGTGGAGCCACGCTAATCTGAACAGTATTTCCAAAAAGTCATGCATGGCCGTACAGATTTTATACAGATATTACAATAACAATGTATTGTCAACAAAACGTCCCGCAAGATGCCGTGCATGCAAGTATGCAACACAAAGACACACATACATCTGCATGAATCTCTGCCTTCATTCTCTTTTTGTTTTTTTGTATCCATATTTCATGCCTGCATTCCTTGCGTTGAATTGTCTTTTGTTTTGTTTTTTGTTTTGTTGTTTTTTTTTTGCATTCTCTAACCCAGAATCCAAAGGCCCTAAAGTGTTTCATTTCACCACAGTGATCCAGTATTTGAAAAGCTCCTTAAGGTCTTTTTTTTTTTTTTTTTAATTTGAATTTTTTTTTTGTCTGTTGCCTGTTAATTAATACCATTCAATAAACGATTCCCCTTTGCCATAAACCCGCCACACAGTAATGATCACTTGTGCATTTGTTTTGTCTGAATTTCAATGCATTTAATTAATTTGATTTTGAATACGTGTGTCTTTGTTTTTCTGTCTTTGGACTGGTTGTATGTATTGTGTGAAAGTGTGTGAACGTGAGATGCGCTCGTATGTACGTTCTGTTTGTGTTTTCAGTTGATTCTTGTGTTTCTTTGTTTTGTGTGTCACCGTAGAGCCTTTCTCGACAGCTCTTGTCTTAGTTAAAGGCCCTTTCTCTTTTTTGTGATGTACTTGTTGCTTTAAAGGTGCATCTACCCAGAATTCCAATGACATAGAGCCTGAAAAACAGGTGGACAGCACTGTAAAGATGGCAGGCGTCATTGCGGGAATCCTCATGTTTGTCATCATTCTCCTGGGCGTTCTCCTCACCTTCAAACGCAGGTACTGCTTACAAAAAACACACACACTTAGTATTTTATGTGTGCAGTTGAATGTACAGTAGCTAAGACACTTTTTTTTTTTCAGAAGAATTTTAGGGCGCTAGTTAGCATTGCTTTTGACATAATCAGCTTTTGTGTCTCCTGGTGAAACATGCACACTGGCTTTCTTTCATTACATCACTTCCTCTCACCAACTTTACCCTCCCCCCAACACACCTCCTCATGTCATTATGCCTTACAAGAGCCCACCTCTTCTCATAGTGTCTCTGCCGTCCCTGCCACACACTGACACTCACACACCCTGCTCTCGCTCCTCGTAGATCTTTCCTCTAGTGTCTGTCTGTAACGGTTTGCGTAGTCTAAAGGGGTGTTTGTCTGACTTGCTGTTTAAGGCTTGAACCTTTTAAATTGGAGCCAGAAGTAGAGTTTGAGGTAGACGGGATGGGGTTAAGATCAGAGACAGAGCCAGATATCACACATAATTCCAGTACTTGAGTAGCTCTCTTGTTTTAAAATCTATATATAATCTTTCAGTTTAATAATAAAAGGTTTTAAAAGTAGTTAAGTCAATTTTCTGTAAATGTGTGAAATAAGCTCATTTAATTGCAGAACTTTTTTTCATTTATATTATATTGCCATTAAATTGGTCTTAGAAATATATTAAGCTTTTTGCGTTTTTAAGTCACATGTTATTTACGTATATTTGTTATTTTTCTTGCCAATTGCCTTATATTACTACTTTATATTTTTAACTACTACTTTATGCTTCACAAACATTGGGACTATCTATCTGATACAATTAACATTGTGCTTTTATTGACCACAGAAACCTAGAGGTAAAGAGAATTCTATCGTAAAATGTTTTAGTAGATTTTCTAGTGGTCATGACAGCAGTAATTCATCAAATGAAGAGCATTATAACTAGGCACCTATCCAGATGCACATTGCAGTTAAGCACACTTTCTGCATTCCAAAGTGTACTATATAGAAAGTCCTAGTAAATAATGTCAGAAAGGGACAGTCCAAAACCAGGCACTCAGAACAAGAAGAGAAACTGTCCTTGCACAATTACTTGATTTGAATAATTATTTTATGTGCTAAAGTGAAAAACAAGGGGATGCAGTCATTTACAATGTGTGTGCTGCAACTTTCTTTTGTTATTCAATCTCTGCAGATTAAACGACTGCAAGAAAAAGTATTTTAAGCACATAAAACCATGCATTCCTTCTTTAAAACCTCAGGGAAGTTCCTTGAAAGTCATTTAGTAATTTGCACATTGTTTAACATTAGGTGGTCAGACGCGAACCCCGGTGTGAAGCACTATTCCTGTTCTTCATGGCATAGTTAGGATTTGCACTCATGCTGCTTTCCTCAAATAGCTGATTAAGTTGTCCATGTCTTTATGGATATGAACCTACATCTAGGAGTTTCTCATTTGTTTTTTAACCCGTTTGATTGTTCAGAAGGGCAAGGCGATAACCTGCATTCCCCATACAAGCCACAGTCAGAAATACAATAGTGGATAAAACCACCAGCTAAATCAATAAGCTCTAATTACCATGAATTGTAAAGGAGAGCTTGACAGCACCATTGTTAATGCGTCACTGTCTGGAGCAGCGTGAATTGAAACTTAATGATAGATCTCGCTATTAAAAGAGCGGGAATCAAAAGGTTAGCCATGAATGGCCTTAGTAGGTGTTCATCTTCTATAGTCGATGCAGGAGGGGCACTTCTGCTATTCAGAAGACAGGAACTTGAGGCTTGAATATTACAATAATAGCTGGTGCTTTTTTGTCATTTTTTTCTGATGTGTGGGAGTCGTAGTGGCAGGAGTTATATGCAAATACAAGAGTTCCTCAAGTCGGGATTCATACAAATAGATCTGACTATGGTTGGTTTGAAAACTTTTCAGCTATAATGCATGCATTTAGACGCCACCGTACTATAGCGCTGTGTTTTCAACCTTAGTGAGTCTGCTATCTATATGCTGTAGGTGGCTGCCTTTCAAGAGAGACTCAGTTAGAGTTGATGTTTATGTTGCCGAGTTAGCAATTCCTAACTCTAAGAAAAACAAAAATACATATTCCATGCTCATGTTGGATTTTTAAATATTTTTAGTATTTTTTCTAAGTAGTTCATATAGTATATAATGCTGTACTGTGCAGAATTTGATTTAAATTGTCAGTGTATGAATGTGAATTGAATTGGTCATTGGTTTTGTTGTCTATCTATCGTGCAGTCCAACAATCATTCTATAATTGTATCTGTTGTTTTCTCTTCAAGGCCCAAAAACCAACAAACATCAGGGCATTAAAAAAAAAAAAGATTTTTTTGCAATTTAAATATCAGTTTGTTTAAATAATAAAATAATATAATAAATAAATATTGTTTGTTTTATTCAAATAAAAAAGACTAAAATACTGCTATTTTATATAATAAATAAAATACATTATTTCATATAATAATAATAACAATAATAATATATATATATATAAATAATACATCTTGTTTTCCATCTTATTTCAAATTTAGAAGATAAAATACAATTTTACTTTGCAACTACCACAAACAATATTATCCATGTTTGAGTTTTGGTTTAAAGAGTCAATCACATCTGTACATACCGGGAGCACATTACATGCTGTGTTGAATTTTGAGTAAATATTCAGTTGTTAACGGAAGCAGCTCAGTAGGGTTTGGAACAGACTCTAGTCTAGGGCAGTAGAATTGTACATTTTAAGCATCAGAGTACTTTGGAATTCAATATACGATGATTGTAGATGTCTGCCCTCTAGTTACACAAGGACAAGAAAAGGCAAAATTGCTTATCCCTCAACTTCTTTTGATCATTCATATTTTAGCCACTGACACCAGCACTTAAGTCAGGCGATGATGTCTCATGAATCGGAGCGTTTTACATGTCTTTCAGTCACCATGAATTATTTCTGTGGCATCAAAAATGCTTGAAAGCTCATAAGCTAAGCTTTTTTCTCTATCATGGCTTGTGTTAAGCATGTTTTTTTAAAGGCAGAAGAGATGGACTTCATTTTTAAACTAATAATACAAGAATGAATGGAGTGGACAGGCTGAGTCTAATGGCAAATTGATGTTTTACTTCTTGGTAATAAAATGTCCCCTCAGGCGTCTTTGGCCAAGCTTAGGATAGATTGTAATTAATAATGGATGGCTCGCATATCTCATAAAAGTGGAACTGTGGCCTTCATTGAACCACAGGAGATTTCAGTTTGGACTGTGCTCGACCTGAAAGGAACATACGTTGGTCATGGTACTCCATTAGGTCTAATGTGCTGTTTCACATTTCTGTATTCTTGTTATGTACAACAGGTCTTTTTCTTTCTTTCTTAGAACTTGTAGGATTTGTTTCAGAAGAACGGTTAAGAACATGTCCGGTCACATTAAATCCTAAAAAAGCATTTTACTAAATGGGGCCATTTATTTCATGAAAAATTCTTGTTATTGTAACACATCTGGATAATTCTCATTATTCTCAGTTGCAATTGTTATTGCATTTTTAAAAACTGCAATACAATCCTTTTTAAATGAAATTTAGCCTATAGGGCACTACCATTCACCATTGTGTGTAATTTATTTATATATATTTATTTATCATATTAATAGCATTTTTTATTTAGGTTCGTGGTTATTTATATTTATATATTGATATTTTCTCCAAATTACTGTAATGAAAATTGAATGGAAAATGTGCTTAAATGTCATCTTAAATGAAAAATCCTAATTCTCTTGTATGGTCTATTTTTCTTATGACATGTTCTTGACTATTCTCACGTGGTAATATCATATGTATACTGGATATAGTGTAATTTCAAGTGAAATAGCCCAGCTAAAAATGTAGACTGATGTATACTGTGCTGAATCGTTTCTATGTGAGGCATGGGACAGTGTAACATTTCCATCTCAGCACTCACCCGCTCACTCAAGCTTCTCCATTTCAGCTAGCTCAATGAGTTGCATGCAGCGCAGTACATACACTCACAGTTTGGCCTACCACATAGGAAACCCTCAGATGCTGTATTATATGCTGTGAAGTATGAAAAGGTGATGTTAGTGTGTGTGTGTGTGTGTGTGTGTGTTAGTGAGTGAGAGTGTGTTACTTAACCT
Source organism: Enteromius afrohamiltoni (assembly GCA_034779775.1). Taxonomy (NCBI): domain Eukaryota; kingdom Metazoa; phylum Chordata; class Actinopteri; order Cypriniformes; family Cyprinidae; genus Enteromius; species Enteromius afrohamiltoni. Next base: position 18,473,536 of record JAUYWG010000039.1, on the reverse strand, counting down.
CTAGATTTATACCCTGTCTTTTATTTCTCCTCCTCTGTGCTACGTCCGCTAGAGAAATCCACACCTGGAGAACTCTAAGTGTGGGGTATTGTATGTTTAATTCTAGCCACAGTACGCATCCTGAGCACATTCGCACAACATTTTCCTTTATTTGATCCCATTTGTGTGTCATGTTATATGCTTTTCTTTATTTATTGAAATATTATTTAGTTGTTTTTTGTCATTAACAATTTGGCACATGCATGGAAACTATCATCTTGAACTGTTTGCATTAGTGATTAATATAAGCTCTGTTCCCAAACCTAGTGAGCTGTCTTGCTGCCTACTGCCTTTGCCACCTGCTGTCTGAAACAATGGACTATAGTGCCGTACATATGCAGAAACTATAAATAAATAAATAAAAACCCATATATAAATTCATTATGTGAAATTGATTTATTTATTTCAGGAGAATTTACCATGCAATACACTAGAAAGCCTAAAAGTAGCATAGTAATAAATAAAAACGTATTTGAATGAATAATCCAAAACGGCAATAAAATTGATGATGCAAGAAATATATCATATTTTATTAGTATATCAATTATATATATATATATATATATATATGCGACTATGAAGGTATACACCAAGCAAGATAATTGATGCATCTCATGAGCACATTTAAAATAAAGGAATGAAGGAAATTCACAATGCAAGAAAAATCGGAATTAATATTAATGTGTAAATAAATGTGCATACATATAATTTTGTTATTGTTGTATGCACTGAAAGCTATCCCAATAAGCAGAATAAGATCAGTGAGCAAAATAAATCAGAGCACAATTGACGACTTTAAGATAAAGGATACATGAAGCAATGGTTTAAAAGCAAGGAATTTAATAAGGCAGCATCTGTTGAGCTTCTGTGATGCCTTAAAAGCTAGGTTTTGGAACAGAGCAATAGTGGTTGTTGGTGTTAATTGTGAAAGTATTGCGCTTTTGCTCGCTATCAGTGTGGCCTGTGTTTAAAGTGCTTTTTGCTGCATTCTCACTCTTGTTTTTTAATTGCTTGTTGTTGTGCATTGTCGCTGTTAAATGTTAGAGAAATCTGCAGTGATTTGTGCCGGGAAATTTAAGGGCGGTTCAAATGTCACTACATTACCATATTAAAATAAGTTTAATTTCTGCAGCGAATCCCGTTGCCTGTTAGATCACCTTCTCATAAATAGCATTAGCATATGTCCCATGGTGCAACAATTACAGTGAAAAGGGCACTTCATTCGCTCAGAGAGTGGCTTCAAATGACACTTTATACCACAATCCGGGCTAGCTGGTAATTATTCCTCTTTAATACTGTCACAACCCTGCCTCGTGTGCTGCACTACGCCGTTAAGCTAATATGTTATGTTCATGAAGGCAAAGGGTGATTACTCCCACGCCAAGACACCTACACAACCAACTGTATAGAGGATTTAGCTTAAAGCGCAGAGGTTGCCAGGTCTTTTCTGTAATCTTACAAAATCCACACAACTGCAACATTACTGAGAACGCGTTATAATGTCAGTGCTTAAGGTCGTTTGGCTTGGATTACAGAGGGCAACATAAACAGATAAACGATTTATGGTTTATGGTACGTTTTCATATCGGAATTGTATAGGCTGTGAAGTAGCTCTTTGGAATATGGAACCACACACTGATGCGTTGTGGATTTTCTGTTTAGCTGTTTAAATAGAATGCTGTAGCACTATAAATCGATATTAAAAAGGGTCTCTTTGAAATCCTAAAAACGTAACAGCACTGAAATATTCATAGCGGTATTCCATAAGCTGACATGCATCAGCCCCTTTTAATAGCAATAGTAATAGTAGCTTTATTTAATTATTATTTATTTAATTATTATTATTTAATTTTGTGGTTTATAATGTAGTCCCTCTTTTAATTTTTCTTGAAAAACAGTTATGATGTGGGAAATTTTACAGAAAGATTAAAACATTCTTAGAGGCTCTATCGAGTTCTTTAGTCATGTATTCTTGAAAAGAAAAATCCTATTTATGATATATTAATTATTTAAGAATTATTTGAAATTATTTTATATTATAACTTTGCAGTTAGATTAGGTATCCTTGTTTACTGTTAATATACTTACTTAAGTAAGTAATGTAGTTGGCCAATCTTACAGTAACATTGTCTTTGCAAACTCATAAAACAATCCATGCTGAAATGGTCCACTGGTGTTTTACATGAACGGGTAAAATATATAAAAAAAACTTTCCTAACATTGGGATCACTCATTTGCATAGAACCCTGAAAGATGGAGGTAGATTTGACTTTTCATGACATGACCTTTTTAAATACCTTCAGTCCGGTTTTGGATTCTTTTAGCTTTTTAATACGAAGCCAGAAGTGCATAAGTGGCATTATCTGATTCCACATCAGAGCTCCAATGCTGAGAGATGTCAGGAGGTGCATGTATATTATGTGAATATGCCCTGCTGAAAATAGATGTATGTGATGATTCAGATTCACATCATATGCATAGGCAGCACAGCTATTACACAAAGTGTTGGTCTATTTCTCCCTCGGTCAGCATTACCGTGGAGCGACGAGGTAGTCAATGGTGGACAGAGTTCATTCGGACACTACTCAGTCCTGGACCATTAAACACACGCTCACACACACCCACACAGAAACAGCAGCATGGCCCTGCATTCATCACACGAGGGTGAAGCTGTGGTTTCGATCAATGACAGACCTAGACATAAAGCAATTTGACATAAATAATAGATGATTGCTATGGGGGCACAATGTGATAGCATAAAACAGCGCATATATGGAGTGAGACAGAAAGAGATCATTAAGTAATATGGTGCATATGAAAGTGTCATAGTATTTTTATATAATACAAGTTATGAGTTACCATGAGATTTTTTGCACCTTGGAGTGCAAGCATAAATTCTTACTATATTTAGGTACATATTATGGCAATACTTTTTATTTATTTATTAGCTATTTTATTTAACTGTTAAATTAAATGACATTTAAATTTTTAACTGTGTTAAATTACATTTTATTTTATTTCTAACCCTAAGGTACAATTATGTACCTAATGCATAGTTTATATATTATTACTAGTTGATATATACTGCACTACATACACAATTTTGACGTTTAGTTATAATTAATTTAATATAGACGCAGTAGAAGTCTTTGGTATGTTGGATTTGTGTTGGTAGGTGTGTATGTGGATGTGTGAGAGATGTGTGCACACTTCTACATGCTCGTCAGACGATTGTGCATTTGCTTTCAAGCCTGAATGGATGAATGAACAATTTTATGATCTAATAAACCGCTCTGTCTCATTTACAGTCATTAGCTGAAATAAAGTCGTATGAAATCCTTTGCACTTTGTTAAACAAACCTTTTGTCAAGTTCCGAACCCCTTCTCTTCCCCATCTTCCTCCACCCTCCCTCTCTCCCGTGTAAAGTGGCGGTACATGCGTGTAACATCACTGTGGGCATCGCACTTTCTCCTCACACCAGAAATGTGTCTCGTTTCAGGAATGATGATAAATCACGGGAGAGCCCAAAAAAAATAATAAAGAGGCCACTTATGCTGCGAGCTCCTCGCAGTTCTACTCTATTAATATTTATGGCCACCTTCGCCCGCCATGGTGCTCTTCACTTCGCTCTCTTTTATTAATATCATCAGAACAATGTCAGCAGGCCATTTTAAAGGGCCATTGAGATGAAATGGCCAAAGATGGATGCCCCCGCTGCATATGCATGCCGCCGAACGCATCGGCCGTTTGCATCTGTTTTAGCACCGTCAGCCCATCGCAAAACACATTTTCCATAACAGCCCATACCCAAACTGTGTTTTTATTGCCTACAGAGAAGTCACAGGGTCATTAAATATATTTACTTTGGTGCTGCTTTAGCGATAAAGCGAGCAGTTTGGGTGCTATAGCTTGCTTTTATGAAAGCACAAACCGTACAGACAAGAATTTAGTGTCTGTGTGACTTAATGCAGCCGTGTGCCACAGAATAACTCTGACAGGCTGATGCATGATTATTACAGTTTGTATCATTGTAAAGATTTGTGCAAAGGGGGATGTTTTGATGGTAGCTTGAAAAACATGCTAATAACTCAGGCTAGTATATGATTTCAGTTTCATTTCAATGTGTTTCAAAATTTTAAGGTTAGTTGTAAAAATGTCCATGTTAAATTTGAGCAAAAATCTGAAAGTTGTTTATCAGTTGTTAGCATGAAAATAAATCTAGCTCTAAGTATATTTATTTTAGTGTGTTTGTTTCAGTGTAAAGGTTTGCCCAGTGGCAAAACTGAACTTAATTTCTAAATTGTAAAAAGCAACCTTGTGGAAGATATGTTTCAGAAGAGCGATAAAAGCAGTGAGCGCAGTCAAGAAGCAGACGGCCATGAAGTCACTAATTGACAACTTCACTTGCATGTCATCACCGATATTACAGTTAATCGAATCGCCGTTAGCAGACGCCATCTGGTCTTTATTATGGTATCAGGCTGCCAACGCTGTCCTAGCTTGCCGTATGTCACCTCTTCTCGTCTTTACCCGGAAGGAACCGGTCCACAGAGACGTCAGCGTTGAGACGTCTGCCTCATTTTGGAGTAGCAAAAGCGTAACGTGTTCGCCAACTGCTTTTGGTGTCTCTTGTCCTCCTCCTTTCTCTTTTCTTTGTCCCATAACAGAGAACAGAGTTACAATGTGTCTGTGAAACACCCACCATTCCTGTCCATCTCTTTAGCTTTCCAAACACACACTCCCACCAGTACAGGTGTATAGGCCCTTCCTTCTTTTTGTTCTCTTTCACAATTTTTTCACTTGAAGGGGAGCCAGATGTGCAGTTTCATACATTTCATGTATTGTTTAATGATCATTTTTTTACAGATTTATTATTACTAACTATTACTGATGCAAAGGCCGTTTAAAAACCTTAATTTTCAGCCTCAGGTGGCAAAAATGCATTGCTTAGCTACATGAGGCTGTGTGGCGTTTTCTTGTCTAGTTTACTATTTTTATCATTGAACATCTATTTATTTACAATACTGATCACTAATCAATGTGTTTGTCCTTTTTTGGTTCTTTTTATTTATTTTTTTTCCCGATATTATTGTGGTATTTCTGTATTTTTATTTTTATATTTTAATTTGGATTTGTTATTTTAATACATTGTTTAATTTTTTTAATTTAATTAAATTTTTATATTTTCACATTTATTATTTTATTTTATTAAATTGATAAATTCTTTCTTGTTTTATTTGTTTTGCTCTTCTTTTTGCTTTTGTTCTTGCTGCTCCAGAAGAAATGCGTATTCCTACTCTTATTACCTGTAAGTAGCATTAAATACAGAACATCTAACCAACAATCCTTTTTTTCAATTGATGCTTTCATATTAACGTTATTAAGTACTTTTACCAATTCCTGAGAAGTATTTTAAAAACTTAGTTCATTAGAAGAAAAAAGTAAGAAAATGAATTAAATTGCAATGAAGTTAAGTGACAGTTAATCTTGGTATCAAAAGTCTCCTAACTTTGCCATGTTGAACAAAGCTTTTTTATGATCTAATAAACCGCGCTGTCTCATTTACAGTCATTAGCTGAAATGAAGTCGTATGAAATCTTTTGCACTTTGCAAACCAACCATTTGTCAAGTTTAAACTTGGATCAAAATGTTGAATCGGTTTTATACCTTCTCACACTTTGCTCTAATGTTTTAACATCCCAGTAGTTCAATTTTCTAGCAAAACAGTCGATTTCGGCCATAAACCGTCTTGTACTTACAGTTTTTTTCTGATTGCGCTGAAACATTAGCAGGCACACAGTTATAAATTGCCCTCGTGGCCATAAATTGATGTGGCTCCACTGTTATCTTATTATTATTGACTATTGCTTGTTCAGCTCAAATCCCTTTGGTCTGCGGACTCCACCTCTACTTTTTATTACTTTTCCGTTACGCTTAAACTATTCACTATTACCTCGACTGTTATGCTTGCCTCAGCATCTTACTGTGCGGGATTGTTTCATTTGCGCTGTGTGCAACAGAGCCTAGCTGCAGGATGTTTACCTCACGCGTTAAAGGATTTAAAAGCTCAGATTCACAGTCGGACTACTACTGTATGTGCATTCTCCCCGCTCTCTCCCTGCTCCTGAAATATAGATGAAAGTAGGAACACAGCCTGGAGGAGCTCTTTCAAAAGGATATCATCTGAGAGGGCAAAGACAGAAAGCTACAGGCTAAAGCTAACCGTGAAGCCAATATATTCCCCAAACCTAGAGAGTGAGGCGTTCTCATATTCAGCGAGGTTACGTTATGGACGTTTTCAGAATGCGTGTTTAGATGTAGTTGCGCAATCAGTGCACATTTTCCCTCTTGTCCTTACCCAGTCACAAACTGAGTTTGCCGTTTAGGAAAGAAATTTTGGCTTTGATGCCGATTTGTAAACTTGTACTCAGTGCCTAAAATGAACATTTACCAAGCACCAATTGTGACTGAAAAACAGCAGTATATGAAACAGTGTTCACATCAAGAACGAGAATTTTTTTTATATTTTATATGATACAGTTTTAAAATTGTTTTCAATATTAAAGAATAGCAAAGTCAATCATAATCAATCCTACTGTCACAAGCTGGAGAATTTGCAGTAGCAAACAAACACAAGGTTAGAATAAACAGATAATATCGTTCACTGGTAAGGATACTAATATTGTTATACTGTTATATATCTTAATAGTTATCATTCTTGGTGTGAACGGTCCTTATTAGTTGGCCAATACCTTTTTTGGGGTTAATTAAAAAAAACAAAACACTATGGTTTACTGCAAGTATGTGGTAAGACAATGCTATCTCATGACAATTTGTAGGTGTTTTAAGAGGTGGCTACAGTAATTGTCACTCGTGCAATTTTGTACGATTTGTCTAGACCCGAGTGATGGGTAGGTTTTGGGGGGTGGGGTTACGTGTAGGTCAATTGTACAAATTCATGTATTGCACACCTAGTAAAATACGTACCATTTAGCAAAAACTCATGAAGTTTTGCAAGTGTGGTCGTATGAATTAGCCATCTCATAAAATATGTACAAATTGCGGTGAGATCAGGCTGAGTAAGACAAGACTTGTATAGCACATTCTACTTTAAAATCAATTCCACAGTTCAATTTTAGACACTTTTTTATTTTTTATTTTTATAGGATGATACAACAGTCATAATATAGGGTGCTTTAAATGTTTAATACAGATTCATCTGCATGTCTGCTCAAAATTTGCATTTACACATTTGGCAGTCACATTTATCTCATGAGACTTAAGACATGAATAGAGTTTTAACACTGTGTTCCCTGGGAGTCAAACTAATGACCTAATGCCGTGCCCTACAAGTTAACCTTGTGCATGCAAGCAACTGAAAAATAGTGGTTAGATCTTATGTTATTTCATGCATACTAACACGGCTTTGACGTACACTTCCTGGCCAGCTGCCTTGTCTTTGCATGTTCTGATGTCACAAGTGCATATGTCTGTGTGCTATTTCCTCCATTCTAGTTTTAGCTCATCCAAGTGTGATACCCTTATTAATTATCATTTGTTGAATTTTATGCCAGATCAAGCCAGATTTTACAGCTATCTCCTCATTGTTCCCCCCTCGCTCTTTCTCTTTTACAAAAAGCCATTAACAAAAGTTGGTGCTATAAATACTGTTTATGGTGCCCTAACTATATTATAGCCTTCACTTTTAATGAAGTGCTGTGCTGACATTCATTAAATAAGGATTATCTATAGTTTATGCCACTTGCAATATGTCCAGAATTTGGCACTTGAAACGAAACCTATTACTGCAGCAATCAGTGGGTTTTATTATCTGATGGCTGTTGTTTTACAAAATACTGTGACCTTCAGCATACATTGTGAGATGAGCTGATGGCTGTTGACTGTACTGTCGTGGTAGGGAGCACTCTAGGTTTTGGTATAGTGTAGAAGTACGCTGCACTTTCTGCAACAAATTCTCAGCACTTTCTATCCATCACATTGATGCTTGGCTGCTTAATTGGAAAGTCGTGACCCATCTCTTATTGCTTCTTGATGTTAAGACCTGCTTCTGAACACTTTTCTTCCTCTTTTGATCCTCAGTCACCAAAAAGCGATGTTACTGAATTTATTTTCCAACCTAGGTAAAATGGCCCCAATTTTAAAGGTTGGCCTGGTTTTTGTGGAAGCTAAAACTTTATTAGATTTTTTTTAAATTCCCAGCAGAGAAAATAACAAAACAAAGAGTTATTATCAGCTCGGCCCCGTAAGAGAAGGGAGCACATATTGAGGTCAAATGGTGTTCTGTGGGACCTGCAGAATCAGAGTCGTTTTATTGGATGACTCCAATCCATTGCTGACAGTAATATCTTCCTTGAAGTTCTGTGCACTAAAGTGTGGGGAGACCTTAGCTTATGAACAGCCAGACAAATCAACAAATCAAGGAGCAGCAGAAGTAATGTCTGCTGCCTTTATAAAAACTACCATAGATTACTTTTATTTGATTGTACTTTGAGGCCGTTTTTATGGATAATAAGCCAGGAAATGACAGGTGAAGAGGTGGGATGAGATCAGGAAATGTTGCAAACCACATTTAAACAGCACAGTTCCGTGTGTCAAAGTAATAACTGCTATGTCACTTATTCAACATGTCACAGATTTAACAACAAAATAATACTTTCATGATGCAATGCAATCTGTAGTTAATGAAACATTGCAACTGTCATCCATGTGTGCGACACTGGACCTTTAAGAGAAATCATTACAATGTATTAATGTGTTATTAATGTATGGTACTTTAATTTGTTAGTTTGCGTTATTTCCAGGTGAATGTGTTCATGTAAAAGTTTTCAGTAGACTTGTAGTGTTCAATTGGCTTTGTTCTGCATGGCAAGGTTTTGAGTTTCTCTCTTGATTTGAGTAGGTTTGTGATTTTTCTTCTCTCTCTTTCTCACTCACTGGCATATATCACTGCAGAATGCATACTGTATTTTAGATGATTATATAAAATCGTACAGTCAGTGACACTGGAATAGACAAATGCCAGCCTCACCTCTTGTCTTCTATGTGCCCAGTGTCTGTTTGTGTGTGTTTGCCACGTATATATTTTATGTCAGTTTTACAGCAGTGTTGTGGCAGTGCTTTGGTTTAGTGCTGTATACTGTTACTCTTATATTGTACATAAACGGGCAAGTAACTAAGTTAAGTGATTACTTTTGCACCTACAACAGTTAAACAGTTTGCACTAGCCAAAAGCATTGCACCAACAGTGTAGTGTCCTCTTTTGATCATGTGTGTAAACTTGTCCTGTTGTGGATGAATTTGAAGGAAACTAGCTAAAAAACAGAAGGAGACAGCCAGCAGCAGCACGCAGAGAGAGATGGGGCCCGTAGGCACAGCGGATAAAAGCACAGGAAAAGTCAGCACGTTACACAAGGACGATCCGTTCTCCACCAGCAACCAGGACCTCAACGGATTCTGTGAGTTCAGCAAATATTGTGCTGTGACATTATTGTGCTGCCCTGTTTTTCATGTAATCTCTTTTTATATCGAATGTACCTGTGCTCTGATAACAGTAGTTGGCATTAACCGATAAACCAATGAATACAGAAGTGAATGAATTAACAGATTAAAGAACGAATTAAGACATGAATGAACAAATTAATGCATAAAATTACAAATGACCAGATTAAAGAATTATTGCTTTCATACATGAACAAATTTAAGAATGCATGAATAAATAAATTAACTAATTAATGAACTTAAAAATTGAACAAAGAAATTAATACGTGAACAAAAATGAATTAAATAATATATGCACAAATGTTCAATAAATCAGTAAATAAACATGATTTAATGAATAACTGTCACGCCCAGCTGGAGCGGAGACAGTTTATTGCAGCTCCAGCTCTCTATGAACTCTGTGTTTTGTGTCTGTTTTCATACCTGGACTCTATTCCCCATAGTGCACCTTGCCTCACAGCTCTTGCTAGTTAGGTTCATCATTCAATTAGCACCACCTGTATAAATACTAGTCTGTTTGTCTGTCTGGTTGCTGATCATTGTGTATGGCTTGTCCTACCTCTGTAAGCGTTTCCCCCGTGTTTCCCTGTCTTTGATTTGTATTTGGGATTTACCGTTGCCAACCTTGCCTATTTACTGACTACCCCGTTTGCCTGATCACTCTCTGGACACTGTATGCTCCTCGATCGACCTTACGCCTGTATTCTGGTTTGTTCTCTCGTCTTTACTCTGACACTGCTGTTCATCGGTCCTGACCTTTGCCTGCTGTACCATGTTTATGTCTGTCCTAATAAACTCCTCGCAAATGGATTCGACTGCCTTACCTCTTGTTAATCATGACAATAACTGATTGCATGAATAAATGAATGAAATATTGAACATGTAAACAAATAAGCGAAGAAAACAAATGAATTAATGAAGAAATTAATAATTAGAGAGATTAATGAAGAAATTAATTAATGATTTAATAGTTTCTTAGGTGTTGATCTTCAACATGCTTGATTAACTTTAACTTTTCAGTTAGTGATGCAATGTTAACTGTTCAGCCAGAATAGTTTTTTTTATTTTTGGTTGGTCCTTGATAAAACAGCAATGTTTGATGCATTTTCACTTTCTTTTGTGCTTAGTAAAACATTTTTTTAAAGCACAATTCTAAGTATTATTTGTAGCACTCACGTTTTAAATTCTGTGATGCAATCATCTGTTCCTTTACTACTAATTACAGCACTAAATAAACATTTAGTTAACAGTTAACACCAGTAGGTATATCGAAAGATACAGCAGTAGTTTTATGTTCAGTCAGGCATTTTTCACACCTTCTCTTTAGGGAACTTCTTGCTCTTTTCCACCAATCTCAAAAGTCAAAGTCCACAGGTCATATAATCACTACGTTTTCCAAATACCATGATCTCCATGATCGCAGTGTGTGTGAGCCAATCTCTGGACTCATTACTGCAATCACACAAACCTCCTGCACTTCCCACCATCACGCTGATGAGCTCAGCAAGCCCTAAAAGGGGTCAAAAGCAGTCAACATTCTGTCATTTTAACTCAACTCACCATTCTCCTTGATTGTCTTTACTAAGCGTCCATAAGGAAACCAAATGACAGGACGCCACCGAAATACACCTGCCATTCACAGATCTGATCGCCGCTCGCCGCAGAGAGCTATTTTGTAGCTACACAGCACGGGCCGAAGCATTCTACATATCAAGAGACCCTCGCTATTGATGTGCTGCTTTAAGAGGCGCTAGAGAAGAATAGCAAGTGGCATTTGGACTAGGCGTTTTTTTCTTTCTCTTGCTTTCATTCTTAGTTTTAAGTGGGCTCTGGCATGCTGTGAAGGGGCTGTAATTAGGATGGGTCTTTCTGAGTCGCTTTCTGCACAAAATGTCACAGTGGCCTTTGTGTACAGAATAATTTGAATGGAGCTGAAAGAAGAGGAGGCAACGGAGAGTAAGAACAAGATGCATAGAGAGAGAGAGAGAATGTCATTATGCATAATGATCACATTTATTTCTTTTAAAATCAACACTGATTGGCAATGTGTTCTGCATGTTTAGTGTTTGGTAGTTTTTTTGAATGTCACTGGTCAGTGGATGTGCAAATGCATAAATTTGTATGTTTATTTCAGATCATTAAAGGCACAGAGTAATTGGAGGCTGTTATTGTATCTGTTGTTTATCTAATGGTCGGAGAGTCACTATTAGTGAACCAGTACAGGCCCTTTATTATAGGCATGAATCTCAGCTGGGGTGCTGGAACAAGAAACAATCTAGAACTCAGCCCAGCTCATAATTGCTGTCTGCGAGCAGTTCTTTAAACAAAAAAAAAAAACAATATGTCAAATGACTAGAGATACTTTATCAGAGACCATACACTTTCAACTAAAACTTTAAAGCTGTAGCAGGTCATTTCTGTGTTGGATTTTCATTGGATTTTTTTTAGCTGCAAAAATTATTTCTTAATCACTGGTCTTATAATTTAACAACCTTTTTAAAAGAATATAACATTATTCAAATAAGTAAGAAAATTATTGTACTATTTGATACGTTTAAATAAGTATTTAAAAAGCATAAGCATAAGTTTTGTTTTTTTTTGTGCATGTACATGACAAGGCACAGGCAGTATCTACTGCTTTTTTATTTTTCTACCCTTTTCTTCACTGGTTCTTGGAGGGAAATCTTTGTGCTGAACTTTGTGAATGACAGGCCTTCCAATTTGTAAAGCCTTTTCTTTGGGCACCAAATTCTTGAGGGCCTTTATATCTCATATTGTAATTGTGTTTTTTCTGATTTCATATCCAGACCTTCCTCTCACTGGCTCCTCAAATTACACATTATTTTTTTTTTTCATTTTTTTTTATATGGGTTTTTTTTTTTTTTTTTTTTTTTTGTGAAGACGATTCGGCGTAAAATTTGTGAGATAGAAATCATAGCTATTCCAGCCTACACACTCAGCATTTTAGCTGTATTACCATTTAAATGAACACAGAGACACCTGCCTCTAACCTTCCACGCTTCTCTCATTCAGACGCTTTCGATCTCACCCCACTGGCCTGTGAGCTTTTGCTGCCAAAGCACTTTCTGTAGAGATCCTTATGAGAGTAAATGCGTATGCGCCAACACATGTGAGACGCTGGGATTTGTGTAAAGGAGATCTGGAGTGATAGGTGATTAAAATGGAAAGTAAAAGGGATATGGCTTCAGCTGACAAGCGCAGAAGAAGGTTACTGGAGTGTGTGATGCACTAGGAGTGACTTTCATTTACTTTGTACTGAAAGTCTACACTGTAAAAAATAATAATTATATACACATATATACATATATATATATATATATATATTTTTTTTTTTTTCTGAAGGTGTGAATTAAAAAAAAAAAAATTGGAATATGTTTTCATAATTAACATTTTCTACTTCAAAATCAATGTGTTGCTACACCATTAATTAGTTTCAACACCATTCTTTTTTCAATCATTGTTTAGAATATCACTGTAAATATTAAGCTAGCACTGTATATGCATGTGAATATGTTCAAAATAGTCCATGACATTTAAAGGTCTTGTTGACTAAAGCAGGATGCAGTTGATTAGTGCGATATCTGTCTCCTTTGCAGAAAGTGACCTAAAAATCTTGTATTCTGTTGACACTGTGATTCTGTCACAATGTGACTCTGCTATTAATCTGGACATAATGTGGTGTTTTATAAATATGTGCAGCATGTGTGCGTGTACTGTAAGGTCACTAAGTGCTCTCCTCTCTGTTTTTCCCCAGCCTCCTCTTCTCCATGCTCCTTCTCCATCCAGGGTAAAGCCCTCCAGAGTAAAACCCTCCTCAACTCCTACTACTCAGGTTTGTAGCTTTCTGTGTTGAGTAGGTCCATATGAGACTGTCCTCCAACAAAAAACTACCCTACAGGTCGTTTGTAAAAGTACCATGTTACGACCTGTATTTACGGTTTAAAGGTAAGTGCCATCTTGCAGGCGTAAAAATAATGACAATGTCATATTGCGTCTGTCGTCATGAAATGACGCATGACTGTTATTACCAGTCAAAATGGGTGTTTTGTTTAAATGCAGTGTGTGGACTTTTCACACTGATCTCACAGTGATTAAAACATATTTTGTAACATGTAGGTGTAATTCGTACGAGTGAGCACACTAATAATACAAAACTTTAATATGCAAATGTCCTGTTGCCAATACGTGTAGTATACGCTCTGATGGGTCGTATTTCGCCGCTATGTACAAAAAAAAAAATTTGAACTGTATAATATGCCAGTCGGACAATCACGGAAGGCTCTGCGGAATTTACATTTTCTACTGGCATGTTCATTTATGAAATATTTAGGATTAATTTGATGATGCTTTCTGTTGCCCGTAAGAAGGCAATATTCTCTGCTATATTTTCTCAGTTCTCAGCTTGTAATACTTTTTGAAAGCAAAGCACTGTAAAAACCAGGTTTCTACAGGATTGCTGTATATTATATTGGATGTTGCTTTAAAGAAATAATCTGCTAAATGACTGCTGAAAGGAGTAGTTCACAAAAAAGGTTTAATTATGCTATCAAGCTTCAAAAAGGACACAAAAAAGTAGACTAAGTAAAACTAAGCCTGTGAATGAATCATTCAGACTGGTTCACTGAAAACAACTGATTACAAATAATGATTCATTCATGAATTGGACATTGCATTAATTCATGAAGCCTTGGCATGTAGCGCAGTCATATATTTATATATTTTTTGAAGCTTTAATAGAGCCATTTTATCTTTTTTTGAGGCATGGAAGAAAAGCGGTTATGTTTAGAATTACATGAGGGCGAGTAAATGACAGTGTTTTGACAATTTAGCATTAAAGTCAAATCCTTTTGCGTTTTTATATTTTATTTTAAGTAACACTTAAGCTTATTTCTTTGAGTGAAGTTATATTAATTTATTTATATTAATTAATTTAAAACATTTAATTTCAACATTTTTTAATGGTTCTATTTAGCAATAAAAACAGCATTTTTTTTCTCAAGAATCTCATTACAATATAACAGCAGCCATGTTGCATTTATGCCAATGCCAAAAATAAACTGCATACAAAAATGAAAGTGCTTCACTTTTATTCTGTTTTTAATTTCAGTTTCTAAGGAACCCGTCCCTGCCACGGCATCCATAGGTAAGACACTTTTCCTTCTTCTGATTATACGTGGATTATGTTAAACCGCTTCTCTGGTTTCTTTTGATATGAATGTAGGAGGAAGC
>JAUYWG010000039.1:18443770-18453971 GCA_034779775.1 Enteromius afrohamiltoni | reverse complement strand
TTATGATAATATTTATTAGGGGTGTAACGGTTCACAAAAATCGCGGCTAGGTTCGATACGATACAGTAGTGTTACGGTTCGGTATGTTTTCGATACAGCAAAAATACAATAAAAAAATTATTTAATACTAACACTATTTAATTTTGTGGTGTATGTGTCACCAAAGGCTTGGGGGTCATTCACATGCAGCGCGTTTTGCGCACACAAGCTATTTATTTTCAATAGATCCGCACAGTTTAAAATCTAAAGCAATAATGATTTTGTAACTGAGAGCGCTGTCATGGTTGCCCAGTAACAGCAGATGCGCGAGCGCCGTAGCGCTTTGAAATTGGTGGAGGAAGCAACGCGTCTCGCGTTTTCCACTCATTTTTAGACGCTTTGTGAATGTACCCTTATGTTACATTTAATGCTAAAGTATCGTTAACGCCAATACAGACATTATTTTAGTTTGTTAGAGCAGAAAGATGCAGCTCTGGTTAAACAGCTCGATGCTGGGTTGAAATGGCAATGGGAAATGCCTATGTTACCTGAATGCATACCTGAAATCTGTTTGGGGGTGGGAGGAGCAGACAGCGGGTTCCCTGTCCCATCGTTTGCACTGCCTTGAGTGTAGCACTGTAAACATTATATTTTACACAGTTTTCTTTTTATTCTTTTTTTTTTCTTCTGAATCATTCGGTTCGTATGCGTACCAAACCGAAAGCTTCATTGTTAACCCCCTAATATATATTCACATACAGTATATATATATACAGAAATATTTACATGCATATACATTTATTTATTTATATTCTTCCATTTTATATATGAATATATTTAATATATTTATATAACGTTTTTCTTAAATATACACATGCATATGTTTGTATTTACATATACATAGTAAATTTCACAGCGCAAACACAAATATTACATAAACAAAAACTTTTAATTTGGATTTGTGAGACCTGGACTAAAGCATCCACAAACTCCTGGACAGTCTGTGGTGCAACGTGGAGTTGGTGGATGGAGCGAGACAAGATGTCCCAGATGTGCTCAATTGGATTCAGGTCTGGGGAATAGGCGGGTCAGTCCAGAGCATCAATGCCTTCATCTTGCAGGAACTGCTGACACACTCCAACCACATAAGGTCTAGCATTGTCTTGCATTAGGAGGAACCCAATGCCAACCGCACAGGCATATGGTCTCACAAGGGGTCTGAGGATCTCATCTTGGTACCTAATGGCAGTCAGGCTATCTTTGGCAAGCACATGGAGGGCTTTGCGGTCCTACAAAGAAATGCCACACCATTACTGACCCTCTGCCAAACCGGTCATGCTGGAGGATTTTGCAGGCAGCTGAATGTTCTCCACGGCATCTCCAAATCACATCTGTCACATGTGCTCAGAACCTGCTTTCATCTGTGAAGAGCACAGGGCTCCAGTGGCGAATTTGCCAATCACAGTGTTCTCTGGCAAATCCCAAGCGTCCTGCACGGTGTTGGGCTGTTAGCACAACCCCCACCTGTAAACATCTGGCCCTCATACCACCCTCATGGAGTGACCATTTGAGCAGACACACGCACATTTGTGGCCTGCTGGAGGTCATTTTGCTCCTCCTGTTCTTCCTTGCACAAAGGTGGAGGAAGCTGTCCTGCTGCTGGGTTGTTGCCCTCCTACGGCCTTCTCCACGTCTCCTGATGTACTGGCCTGTCTCCTGGTAGTGTTTCCATGCTCTGGACACTACACTTTCAGACACCTCTTGCCACAGCTCGTATTGATGTGTCATCCTGGATGAGCTGCACTACCTGAGCAACTTGTGTGGGTTGTAGACTCTGTCTCATGCTACCACTAGAGTGAAAGCACCGCCAGCATTCAAAAGTCACCAAAACATCAGCCAGAAAACATACTGTAGGAACCAAGAAGTGGTCTGTGGTCACTCCTTTATTGGGGGTGTCTTGCTAAATGGCTATAATTTCCACCTGTTGTCTATTCCTTTTGCACAACAGCATGTGAGATTGACTGTCAATCAGGGTTCCTTCCTAAGTGGGCAGTTTGTGTGATTGACTAGAAATTACATTGTGTTGTTTTAGTGTTCCCTTTATTTTTTTGAGCAGCGTACATCCTGTGATGTATTACCGGAAGTATGCGGAAGTATTACCTCGAAACCACGATAGAAAGTTCAAAAGAACAGCATTTATTTGTAATAGAAATCTTGTGTAACATTATAAATGCTTCACTATCCCTTTTGATCATTTGAACGTGTCCATGTTGAGCAAAAGTATAATTTTCTTACATATACATATCTTACTGCCCCCAAACTTTTGAGTGGAGGTGTACGTATTCAAACAAACTATTTACTTTAAGATTACTTTTTCAATTCTGTAGGCAAGGACAAAAAGCTTAACATAGCAAAGCATATTTTACACATCGCAACAATGCCCATGCTAATGTTTATCATAATACTTTGCTAATAATTTTAATGACTTTCATTTATTTTACCTTGAAAGCATTTTCTATACATTTGTGCAAGGTTTTTTTTTTTATGTCACATTTATTGTGCTCCATATACCCACATGAGAGCCATTCACATATGACATTTGAAAGTAATTTACAATGTCATTATTTAGTCACCTGTGCTTTATTTTGACTTGTCAGGTAATTATTGTTAATGGCAAACACCATAGTAGGTGATCATGATGTAACAGTGCACGCCGATAATTGAGCTTTAATGCGATTTTAGCTCTAATCATCTGAATGCACATAATGCGATGGCCACAAAGAGTTCATGCTCAAATGAAAGAAGCCATTATGGGACGGAACAAGGCTGAAATTAGAAAATGAGGTCTGTAAGGAGAATAGTTACTTGGCATACATCTTTCTCTCTCTTTTACTCAATACATGTGTGTTGTTTTATAATTTCAAACCTATCTTACAAGGAATACAGAGAGAACGTGTTAGAAACAGAAGATATGAATGTGAAGATGTTCAATATCTATAAAAAAGAAAGTGGCAGAGATTTTGTAGAGGAGTCAACTCTAAATATTAGGGCCGGTATTTTAATTTCGATTAATTAATTACACAAAAAGAATGCATTTTAATCGCACTTATTTTTGCACCACGGAACGTTTCTCACTGGATGAGTTTCGGCCAACTGATTATACTGGAGCACCAACTAGCGTTTCTAATGTTCTGAATAGGGATCTGTTTGCGAGTTTTGGAAGTAAACACGGCCCTGTAACCAGCGGTAAATGCCATCAGGTGCGTGATTTCACATTGAGCCGTATATACTACACACAGCTATTGTTTACTGACGAGCTGCACAAAACCATTTGCCTCTAATTAATTAGATTAATTTTTTTATCGAGTCCCGGCCCTACTAAAAATATTATAGGTCTGTATGAATCACGTCTAACTAAATATTATCAAAAAATTTAATATCAAAATCACATATCAAAATCTAGTTCAGTATTCATATTGTTTATCCATAAAGTCATGTTTTTATATTCCCTTCATCCTAAGGTGTTTGTAGGACTGATCGTATCCCACAGGACCTCACAGTAAAATCTGCTAATGGTTTTGTATCATTTATTTATGAACTGTACTCTTCTTTTAGCAACTCATATCTGTCAGTACTTATTATCCTGAAAAGGACAAAATATAAACGTTTATCCATAAACTACAAAACTGTCTCCTATATGAGGTCACCTAAAATGTTCAGTTGACCTTTCGTTTCCAGAACAGGAGCTCTTCAATATTTCTCTGGGTTGGATGTGGCAGACGCGTCGTTTTAACAACATGATACACCCACTGGGCCACCACTTTTGGATTCGCTCCATGCTGCTGAGACAAAAACACATGAATAATTAATTCAGAAAAAATTGATAGAGATAGAGGGAAGGGGAAAGGCAGAGGGTGGGGCAGTAAATTGAGAGACCTTAGAGTCTCTAGTGTATACTTCTCTATCACACACTCTTTTTTCCTCTTTTAGTGTTTGTGTGTTTGCATGAGTCATAAAAACTTTTTTTTGCACCATAAATATGCCTAGTCCAAAAATCACAGCATGTAATAATCAAATATCATGACTTTCTGCACACATTTCTTGAATAACTAAATTTGTTTTAGGGGTATTTATTTGATTTTGCAGTCAGTGTCTGAAATATTGCTGTTTAATTGTTGGCATATACTATCTTGTATTGTTTAAAACAAAGTGTAAATATAGCTTAAAAAAAGTCACCATTTGTCACCATTTACTCATATCAGCTCTTTTTTCTTTTTTTTATGGTGACATGCTATTTAACCTTTTAGTTGCTTATTAGCATGTATGTTACAAAAATATTAGCCAATTATTAGTGCTAATTAAGCACATATTAATAATTATTAATAATAATTACTAATACCCAATACCTAAACTTAACAGTTACCTTACCAACTAGTAATAAGCAGCGAATTACGAATTTATTGAAGGAAAAGTCATAGTTAATAGTTAATGTGTTACCAATTCTAAAATGTTACCTTTTCTTTAAATGTTTTCTTTACAACTACCCACTTTGTGTTTTAGTGAATTTTAGTTCCAGGGACTACATTTGGAGGAACTAAATTAGCTCCTACTTCAGAGAGGGTCTAAAAAAGTTCCAGGAACTATCGTTGATGTACGCTCATTGGCTAAATGCATACAAAAACGCCCTCACCCATCATTATATAAAACACTGTGTAGACACTGCATCAACCTATTTCTTTATAACAGCTTAATCTATGGTGTTCCTCTTTGTTTCTCTTGTTGAACACTGCGTGCAAATGACATTGCTGTCGACCGCTTTGTCACTTTTTAGTACCCACTGTAGGTACAAATGCAACTCTTCGCACAAAATAGTCCCAGTACTTTAGTATTGTGCTTTAAGTTCTGGAACTAAAGCTGTATGAAGGGCCCTTTAGTCCATACATTGGAAGTGAGTGGGAACCAATACTGTTGCCGTTCAGTAAGATCCAAACGATGTTTTGTGTGCTGGTTGGGAACCTGTTCAGATTCATTGAGCAGTCTCAGCATCTCTGTGCTAGTTACTTTTTGTGCCCTTTAAAAAGACCTTCCTGAGGCTACAATTGTGGCATAATTGTTTTCTTCATTATACACTGTCGCCGCTAATACTTTCAACTTTTCCCTCCCGGCGCTAAAGTTGCTACGGCGCTAACACATCATGCAAAATGACTCGTATTTCACCATGTCGAAAGCGTAGATGTTTGGTGTGGATTATAAATTTTTTAGCCCCAGAATTACTTTAAGTGTATAATGAATTTTCAAGGCGATTAAGATGCAAATAGCCACATTAATAATTTGTTGAGTAATATCCCATCCCTCTTTGCATCTGAATGCTGAAGCTGGTTAAAGGAGGCCATTTGAAAAAAATCCAAAAAAAAATCTGTCATTTGCTTCTCCCATTCCTCTAGTTAATGAACTCATTAACATCAATAAACTACTTCCCAGTCTTATTCTAATAAAAGAGTTTGCAAGGACGGACTGTCTGCATCTCAGTATATTGTCATGCATAACTAAAGTCTGCAGTGAGCTGTGATTGAATGGCGCTCAGATAGCTCACAGTAGTCAAGGTCTTAGCTGAGCTTTCAGGGTTTTGGTCTTGATTGAGAGGTATTAGTGCACAGTAAACAAAGCTGTGCTTTTTTTGGGAGCAACATGATATCCTAGACTGCAAATATTTGTGTTTTCTTTGTGATTTTTCTGAGCGGTTCTGCAGATTATGTAGTATCTGTGAGGTGCGGTTGGCTAGTTCCCTTTAAATTTTATTCACATCTGTTTGCTCTAAGCTTTATGCTAGCATACTCCTAAAAGTTATACGAAATTAAGTATTTACATTTAAAGTCAATCAAATCAGTCCAAAATGTGTTTTCTTCTGTATTACAATTTGAAAGAACTGTTTTCTGTTGTAATATTAGAATGATTTCTAAAGGATCATGTGATGCAAACGACAGAAATGTTAGCTTTGCCATCACAGTAATAAAAAAATTAAAGTAAATATGTTAAAATATTATGAAACGACTACTTTTTATTTAAACTCTTAATTTATATAGTGGATGGGGGAGATGGCCATTACATTTTTTAGATGGTCTTAAATAGATATGCACTATTCATTATAGCAGTTCAACCTGACTAGGTTGTAAATTATTGAATAAAAGTGCACGATCTTCTAGTGTTTCCATTCTTGCCCAAGGCTTTTACCTTGATAGATTGTAATATACGTAGGAGATTGTGAATCCAGCAGTTAAATTAAACATGGTGCTCATCGGACACTATAAACTACAGAACAAAGAATTTTTTAGCGAAATGATCAGGACTAGAAGAGTCCATTACTTTTCTGTCCTAAATGCAGAAAAAGTGCAATCCAGAGTTTTCCGCCTCGCTTGTCTTGTTCGGTGTCAAAGCAGCAGCCTTCCAGCTGGCGATTGGACATTGTGGTGGTTGCTCAAGGATTGTGAATTGTTCCTCTACAGATGGCAGCCACAGTGAGATGTCCCAGCCCTCGATGACCATCCAGACGTACCCATATGGAGGCTGTGAGTCGGTAGAGATGTCCTACCAGGCCGGCCAGTTCCAACCGGCCATCAGAGTGGCAGACTTGCTCCAGCACATCACTCAGATGAAGTGTGGGCAGGGTTACGGCTTTAAAGAAGAGTATGAGGTAAGAATTCTTGGCTTGAGTGACTGACATCAATGAGAATGAATCTTTCAATATGGCAAGGCAAGTTTGTTTATATAGCACATATCATGCACAATGACTACTCAAAGTGCTTTACCTTAAAATAACTTGACCCTGAAGAGAGTAGATAACATATTATTGATGCTGATTTGTTTGCTGCATTTAATAAATGAAGCTGTCTTTACAGTATGTGAGACTTAAAAGTTTTCTCTCTTCTGTAGCTCTCAATATAATGTGCTTACTTTTTAGTAGACTAAATTTGTAAAAATTATGTTAGATCAAGTATGTTAGCTGCACAGCTATGAAATTTGTTTTTGCCTCTGCATGCACTGCTAAGCCCAAAACATGATGTGAAATGAATCTTAATACTGTTTTATTGAGAGGGACAGGCGTCCTTTTTCTATCTTTTTTTATGTTTCCTATTGTTTAGTTTAGTTTAGTTTCCTTTATTTCTTAAACACATTTGAATGACTAATTAAAGTGCGTCTGTGCTTATTAAAAGAAGAAGGTCTGTGCATCTCAATGACATGCTGGCATTTTGTTCAGAAAAGGTCATGTGAGATACGATGCACTACTTGAAATATCTGCCTACACAGTGGGCCACCGAAGATCAACCCCTGTGACAATAAAACCAATTATCTTTCACTGTCTAAACCTTTATTAGTAAGAATATGCAAATACCTTTGTGTCAATAGCATGTCTTACTCTAGATTTTAAAAAAGCATGCTAACCTCGGGTTTGAAGGCTCACTTATCTCTTCCGTCTGTCCTCACACACAAACCGCTCGCATTAATAATAGAAGTAAAGAACTCCTTTTAAATGGTTCATGAAGGTCAGCAATATAGGAACTGCACCCATTTGATTGTCTTCTTGTCGTTTGAACATATAAATACATGTTTTTTTAGTGCACGCATCTTATTTTTCTGTTTTTAAGGTAAAGATGTTGTAGTTGGGTAAAGTGTTTTACGACTGAGAAATTGCTGTGGCTCTGTTCTGTTTTGTTTGAATGGCGCTTGAGGAAAGATACTGCCAACAGAAGAGAAATAAAATGAACTTTTGATAAGGTCATTTATTTTTTCTCTAAATGTATTTCCTACAAATTGTGGCTTTGAAGTAGCTGCCTTGTATGAGTTCCAGCTTCACTTTGTGACTTGTTTTCATTAAAGGGATCGTTCCCCCTCCAAAAATGACAATTCTGTCATCATTTACTGACCCTTATGTCGTTCCAAACCCTCCAAATTTCTTCGGTGCAACACAAGTTTGACATTTTTTAAAGAATGTACTGGCTGCACTTGTCCTTGCAGTTGAAAAGAATGTGGACTGGAGCTTTTAAGCAAAAGAAAAAAGAAGAAAAAAAAAACACCTTAGAAGTACCATAAAAGTACTGTAGATATTGAGCTGAAGTAGAGTTTGGAATAATTCTGACATTTTCAGATTATTTTTTTAATGGTTTCAGATCAGATATGCAGTAAACTATTCAGAAAGTTTTCTATCTAGTTCAACTAAAGTGCCTATTAGTCATTATTGGTGCATTTTTGTGTGACCAACGAACCAAAAAGGTTTGAGGGTGTAATAAAACATGTGACGCTAGACCACAAAACCAGTCTTAATAGCCAAAAATACAGTGTATGGGTGAAAACTATCCTCTTCTCTTTTGTGCCAAACATCATTAGAATTTGAAATAGATGTATTATAACAAACCATGCAGTATATCAATGGAACGCTTATTTATTTAGCTTTCAGATGATGTATAATTCTCAATAAATAAATAAAAGACCCTTATGTGGTCCAGAGTTGCATATAATGTCATTTTTGGGCAGAATTTTCTGTAAATAAATATTTTAAATAATCTTGACCCCACCCAAGATATAGTTTGAATGTAGTACTGTCGTATGATTACACTTTTAAATTATTTGTGATGACAAAGCGTGTTCACAATATTTCCGCTGGTAAATATCTTATTCAGAATCCTTAATATGGAATCTGGTCTTTCTGAACAGCTCTTTGCTCGCTAATGTAGGAATACACTTTAGTGGGCTTTCAAAGGAGAGTATTGCGTAAACATTCATAAGAAAACATTGCTTGAGTATAAGTATTAATCATATTTGGCACATTATTGTGTATTCAGACAAGGACTTGATGAATTGCTCTGGCAACAAGAGGCATCAGTGAATTAGAGAAGAAGGATGCTCTCCACGTCCAAATTTTCAATCACCTGGATTGAAGGCATTTTTAAAAGGGCAAAGATTGCACTTTTTAAAGGCGAAACTCTCATTTATAATGAATGACTCATAGTTGTGTCTGTCATACATCAGACGTAATATTATAGATAACAAAATATCAAACTGATGTGTATGTTCCGTGCTATCTATTTTGTCCAATTTATGTGTTCACTGTGAGTGTTAGAAATGGGATAATGCAGCTCCGTACCGAGCCTGAAGGAGATCTAGATGTTGCAGAGGCCTGTCCTAACTCTCTTACTCAGGATAGGCCAAGCTTCATTTCAGCAGCTGTATAGGCCGCTCTAGGCCGTCTGAAGTGTTGAGGTAAACATGAGATAGATGTATGGTTGGCAGCTCATTCCTGTCATAGGCAGTCTGATAGCACCAGAGCCTGTGCCTCTGTGTTTAAAGGGTCATTCATCAAGGCAGACGTTTTTATAACGCCTTTTTGTTATCGCCTCTCTCTTCTAACTTGATTTGCCTCACAAGTTTGCTCGCAAATGAAGTTGGCAGCTTTTTGCGTGAGCCCATCTCTATCCTTGCTGCCGAAAATAAGTCATTTTTCCTAATATGCAGTGAAGGAGGAGAAACTCAATACATTTACATGTAGCTGAATGGAGTGTTTGCTTACTGACTTGTGACTGGCTGATATGAGCGAGAGCACATTAGGGGCAAATACGCCATTTCACATAATGCAAGTTTTACTATCAATTTGGAGGTGGTTTTCACTGCAAATGAGATTTTAATGTTACCTAGTGCACTTTTTTTTTTCAAGCTAATTAGCTAATAAATTAAAATACACTCACATGAAGAAAAATGTCATAAATGCTTTAGATCTGGACTTGTTCATCAGTAGACTCAGTATTTAAGTCTACTGAGATTTAATATTAGATTTAATATTTAAGTTAAATTAAACTAAATAATTAAATTAAATATTTGTAACTTAATTGTATTTAATTGTATTGAATTTAACATTTAAAAAAGTTAAGCTGCATCCATATAATATTCCTGAACATCTATGCTGTGTGTCAGTCACGCCAACTTTATATTATCAGTTCTAAATAAATAAAGAATGAGATTTATGAAGCAGTACTACTAAACTGAATGTTTTAAATAAACTGTAATCAGATTTACGTACAGTTTATGTTTATCATCAATAACTACACTTTGTTTAAATCTCATTAAAACTGAATCGTGCTTGTTTCATATTTACGTTTAAAGGTACTGTATGTAGGATTGACACCGAGTGGTTGAACTAGGTATTGCAGTCCAAATTCAAAATACTGGAGAG
>JAUYWG010000039.1:18403596-18443670 GCA_034779775.1 Enteromius afrohamiltoni | reverse complement strand
TCTGCCAAGCAGGCAACCTGGATGCCGAAACACTACTGACTTCGTGATTGGGAGATAGATGGAGGGTGGCCCTTCAGACCAAAACAAAACATGACAACATAAACATCATTTGAGGGCTGCAACTGCACTTTTTAAATGAGAATATCCAGGCTGTACTACTACTGTCAGCGATATGAGTACTTTTAATAAACATGTTCTCTTAATGCTTGCTGAACATAACAGAGACATTTTATGATTATTACAATACATTTCTTACATACGGTACCTTTAATAGAATGTTCATTTATGCTGATAAGCAATGTGGAAGAAATTACTAAAATATAGCAAAATAATTGCAAATTCTTATTAATAAATAATGTCATATTTCTTAGATAATAAGATTTTTTAGGGCATTAGTGTGTTAGTGGATCTCTAATTTTACATGACATGTAAAGTAAAACAAGAGGGTAGAGTTGAGACAGAAGGAATAGAGATAGATGAGATATGATGGACAGTGATTCAGATCTGATCATGTTTGTAAAAGCTGATGATGGCCACCTGTGTGTGTGTGTGTGTATGTCAGCACAATCGCATCATTAATCTCAGCCTGCCAGATGTGTGATCTTACATCTGCGCTCATGTTGCAGAGAGAAGAAACAATGAGAAGTTAATGGCCGTATAAATATGGAGAAGATTACAGTGGCCCCATAAAGTATTTGGACACCTTAGTAACACTCAGTGTGTGAATGTCAGTGCATTAGATAACAAAAAAGCAAAATGATGAAGAGTAGAAGTGTAGCTGGTGAAGAGGATAATGAAACGTTTGTTAGTGTGAGGTCTGACAGCATCTTTGTGTCCACACACACATGCCTTGTTTTATTCTTCACCATCTTCTCATCACTTCTCTAAAGTATTAATAGTATCAAAAACAGAAGATCAGAAGAATAGAGAGGCTCCAGTGGGGACATTTTTGGGTGGATGAGGAATCCAGTACAGAACAAATGAAGAATAAGTTTAGCTCACTGCCAGAAGACAGAAGTTTAAGGCTTTTTGTGTAGCGATTCTCTCCGGATGTCTCGAAATGTATCATTAAGAAGCCCTCAAACAGTTTTAGCATCACATTCTGTCAGGCAGACAGAGAGATTGGCTATAACTGACTCAGTTACACTGACTGTACCGCAATAATAATGAGAACATGGGCAGAGTTGCCAGATCCCAGCATCCCTGTGCATGAATGAATGTGACTGATTTATGTGAAGGGTTGCCAGATCACGTTTAATTCACACATGAAAGAGCAATTCAACAAAAACGAGGCTTTGTGCGGGTTTTGATTTTCACAGGTGCCAGATCACGTTTAATGCACGTGAAGGAACAGTGCAGCAGAGATGATACGCTCTGTATGTTCAAGCTTCTGTGCTTCACTACGTCCAGATGGGATCCATCGTACAGCCTTGGGAGAGAAAAACAGTTGTACATATATGACTGAAATTATGATCTGATGCTGATCGATTCACCCAACCGGAACAGTCGATTAGTTAATAACTTCTGCGTGTAGTGATGCATGATGAAACACAATTCATTTTTATATATTTCTTTATTCTTGGTTGGTTTGTTTGGTTATGTATTTATTTACTTTTTACATTTTTATTATTTTTTCTATCCCTCCAGCTATCCATCTATAATGCGATATCATATCAATGTAATGTTTATACAATAAATACAATTTTCATCATGTAATCTAGTTACTGACATTATATTTTCCTAAAATATGTAGTTCTGGTTGTTAAAAGTAGATAAAACAATGAATGAGTGAAGCAGTATGTCATTCCCTCATTATTATTAGAGACAGGGTCACTTCATGGAAATAATGTGCTATATCTTCACATGCAAGTGGCAAAGTTGCTGTATGAAATTCAACCCCCAAATTTTACTGAGAGTGAAAATAGATGAATGAAGAAAAGACACATCATGAAGTCTGAAAATAAACTTTTTTCTCTCTGTCGATTCTCTGTTCCTGTTCTTTTACAGAGATGTCTTATAAAGATAGACATTCACTAAATTGCGGCATCACCTCTTCCATTCATCTTTAAAATGGGCTTGTTTTGAATCACTTTGTCCATGAAGTCTTTCTTTAATGTAGACCACCGTTGTTTCTCTAGATCTGTCACCGTAAATGGCTTGTCTTGTGTTTGCTGGACAGGATGAAGATTGCACTACGGCTTTAAGTGGCCACAATTCAGCGCTCTTGTCTGACATTTCAGAGTCTTGTCTTTGCCCCAAGGCTAAAGGATGAGTCTACAATTACCAGACTCTTCCAAACACAAGAGTCTTTCAGTGATATTAAGGGAAAAGAGACAACTAACTTGACCTGTTATTTCAGAGAAGCATCTCAAAGTGTAAAAAGTTTCAGAAAATACAGGTATAGGTATATGCGTGAAAGCAGTCTCTGTAATGGAGAAACATGTAAAAAAAATATCCTTGATTTGATTCCAGGGTCTGGCTGAGGGGCAGACGGCACCGTGGGAAACTGCCAAGAAGGATGAAAACCGCAACAAGAATCGCTACGGCAACATCATCGCTTGTGAGTACTGAAACAACAAGGGGCCTAAATATTGATTGAACTACATTTTGAGTCAAAATTTGGGCTTCTTTTATTTTGATAAGCACACCTCACTCCTCAACTGCACCAATGGCTTTATATTTAGCGTTATCCTTAAAAAGTAGGCGTACTATGGAAGTATTCTGTTACAGGGAGGTATCATTTGGTAATATCCTGATATTTACTTCACGTTTAGGTTCCTTTAAGGTTGTAAATCCACAGTATTGCAATGCAGTACTGAGCCACTTCATTCACAAGATTCACCAATATACTACACTGGTACGTTTAAAAACCATGGAAGTTGAAGTTTGGTATATGTTATATGTATTTAATTACATTTTTTCATGGTACATGGAAATAACATATGAACATGGTACACCAAGGTATTTCAAAGAATATTGTTTTGAAGATGTCAAAAAATTATGGTATTGCCATGGAAGTACCATGATAGAGTTTGGTAATTATTATTTGCTAATATAGCAGCATTAAATGATATCTGGTTGTTCTTCATTAAATTTCTTCTACAGCATTCAGTTGTGACTGTCATGGTGCTCTTAAAATGAGATGAAACACTGGGCCAAATGAAATAGCCTGTCACTCTGTGATGGCCAGCAGGTATTATGATGAATTTGCTATTAGTTAAACCCATTTAATTATACAAGTTGCTAATGAAAACTGTCCATCAGGGCTGTTCATCAGTACAACAGATCATTTTTGTGGAAAAATAGGGAAAAATGGGGATAAGGGAGATGGCTTTTTTTAACACCAGGTGCCTAGGGTGTTGCATGTTACTTTAGCCTATATAGTAATTTATTACACCTAAATTAAATTATTTTGTTGACTAGAAGAGCAATGCAAAAGCTGTCAAAAATATGAAAATTATAGTAATTATGATTAGAATACACATATGTGACCCTGGACCACAAATCCAGCCTTAAGTTGCTGGAGTATATTTGTAGCAATAGCCAAAAATACATTGTATGGGTCAAAATGATTGATTTTTCTTTTTTGCCAAAATTCCTTAGGATCATGATAAATGATAAAGATCCTTCATGTTCCATGAAGGTATTTAGTCAATTTCTTATGGATAATATATTAAAACTTATTTTTGTTAGTAATATGCATTGATAAGATCCTCATTTGGACAACTTTAAAGGTGATTTTCTTAGCATTTAGATTTTTCCATACCCTCAGATTTCAGATTTTCATGTGTCCATCCAAATCATAAGTCAATGGGAAGCTGATTTGTTCAGCTTTAAGATCATTTATAAAAATTTTTTTTTTTTTTTTTTTTTTTTTACCAAATCTTAATTGTTTGTGGTCACATATTATAAAGCAGATTGGTCCCTTCTTGTTATATTTAATAATACCTTTAAGACTTATCATGCGGCTACATTTAATGTAACCAAATGCATCAGGGTAATGGGTTTTTAAGTCTCAAGTGTACCAGCCAGAGGACGTTGTTTTGTGAAGCATTTCATTATGTGAATGCATGTTTAACCACCCCAAATTGGAGCAATGTCTTACAAACTGAGCCAAGAAAAAAAGTAACCCACAAACAAAATTGGCCGTGCATCCCTTGATTAACTTTGACAATTTATGGGAGATGAGGAAAGCCGCTTCAATTAGAGACATCTGTCCGGTCTTGCTCATCCCTTCAGTGTTTCAGCAGGCAGTGTCAGCCATTCAAGCCCATATGGTCATCTATAATTCACGAGACTCTACACCCAAAATAAACTGTTATTGGCAAACATTTACATTTCAGAGAACGAGAAAAAGGGGGTGGGGAAATTGGGAAGATGGTTGTATTTACTCCTGCTTGCCTTCGAAACCAATTTCTGCTTCTCTGTGTACGCAGAAATTTTTGTATCTTTTCCAAATGATTCCTCATTAGTATATTTCGTACATTATGGTTGGGAGGGAGGTATGATTTGGCGCAGGCCGCTTGACAGATGCAGGCTGTTGAGCCCCTTTGCGTGCTCTGTTTGGACTGAGATTGCAGAAAATGCTTTGGCAGCAGGTTTGAATAGGAAAGGATGAGTCACAGCATACCTAAGGGTATGATCCTAAAGACGAGGACAATGACATCACAAAGAACACAGCAGAAAGAGCGGAACAGTGGACGGTTGATAATGGAATGTAAAAAGGGGTCTTTGAAAAAGCAAACAAGACAACAGCTCTGTACTTACTTGAAATCCAAGCATTTTTTTCAGGAATTTGATGCTTTTATGAAAAATGAATCTAAGATTTTCAAAAAAGAAGATACAAAAAAAAACCCTTAGTTAAAGTGGTAATATAATGCCTTTTCTAAACAACATATTTTGGTGTAACAGAATATGTTGACATGCTTTAAAAAAACACATTATTTGTCAAATGCTGTACATTATTGAAGCTCTCTATGCCCTGCTCAAGCACGTAGTTTTCTACAAAGACCTTCTTTCTGACAAGTGCAGTCTGATTGGCCAGTTAACACAGGGCATTGTGAATGGACGAACCCCACAACAATGCTCCGGAAACGCAATGCACCTTACCACAATCATGAGTTCAGCTTTCAAAATAAATGTAAAGTTAATAATGTCCTTAGTACTTTCATTATCAGTTCAAGCAAGAAAGAGAAACAGAGTCGTGTGGCAGACACAGCGCTCATTTATATTTATAGTACACAACCTATGATTGACTGTGATGTGACCCTGTTTTTCTCTCATGCCCACATGCATACACCCACGTGTGACACACGTTTTAAGGCCCTTTCACGCACACATTTGAAAAGTCAGTAGCAAACACTTAAGCTAATAACAACACATGCAGTATTTATAGTCGCAAATTCAGAGGCACCAGATTAAGAACAGTCGGAATTGAGCCGTTTGTTTAGAAATAGCCTTTGAACATCCCTATGTATTTTACTAGGTTCACAAAACTGTCATCCATAAAATGCATTTCACAATTCTGGGCTGTGCTGTTGTAAGTAATCGTAATGATTCCTGACTGCATCTACTTTCGCTAAATAAAGTTCCTTTTCTTTGGTCAGAAACACGACACGGCTGCATCAACACTCCTGCACTACTGAACCACAACTTCTTCCTTTGTGTGAACATTTTGGCTGCATTACGCAAATATTCCCACATTGTGACGTACTGTAGAGATGTGGGAGGAGTGTTTTCATGAGGCGTCTGGCCGTTTAGCCGGTCTGGATCAGCCTTCTCTGCAGATCTTATGCATGCACAATCAGCTGCATACCACTCAAAGAAAAGGAAAAAAGATAAGACCCCTTTAAGGCATTGTAAATCTGTTTATCATCATAATCTTCTTCATATGCATTCTGGGATAGTTAAAAACATTCTCAGAGAAATTAATGGTCTGTCATCATTTACTCACTTCTGGAAAATGTCATAATAAATGTCATTTAAAGGGATAGTTCACCCAAAAACAAAAATCGAAGTTTATCTGTTTACTCCCAGGGCATTCAAGATGGAGGGGACTGTGAGTCTCATGTGTTATAGACTACTTGTAGTGCAGAGGAAATTTTCCTTTGTATGAACTGAATTCAGTTCTGTTACTGACTAAAACTCTCAGATGATGCAATTCATGTATCGAACGCCAACATCACACGATCGTCCCATGAAGAGGGATGAAACCCCTAAAGGATAACCAGCACACTTCGGCTCATTATCCAAACCGTCACTCATTTTAACCAGTTAGTATCAATGCCTTTGTGAATCTGAGGGTAAAATATGCAAGGTAAGGCACCTGCTGAATAATAAATGTCCAGGTTGTTCATCTTCATTAGTCCAAACACAGAGGAGAGCGTGTCTTGCTCTTTTAAGTGCTATGCATTCATGGATCAGTGTGTCTGGATGAAGACACCTTCTCATTTCTTCTCTCTGAGCTCCTCAAATTCTGACATTTATTCCCTTCACGTAGCGCTGCCAGAATTGTCAGGTTCCCTTGAAGTCTTTGCGGGGGAAAAAAACACTCCTCTGATGTATTGACCAAAGCTGGAGTATTAGCATTCACATGAGCTGTGTAGTGTATTACGCTCTCCTGTTTGTTTGTTTGTTTGTTTATCATCATCTATTAGTGCTCTTAACCAAGAAGAAACAACTAATCACATTCATACTTCATTTACGTTAAAATGCCTAGTGGATTTAGACATCATCAATATTTAGAGGTTGCTGTTTTTAATAGATCAGAAAACTCTGTTATGGTTTATTCAGGCATCAACTTTTTGGATGAGAACTGAATTTGATATTGGTATTAATTTTGATGGCATAAGCACAGCGTTTGTGAGATTTCTAAGGAAATAAGCATTAAAAAAGTGGAAATGTGGAAAGTGGAAAAAAAAAGTGGACCAGCATAAGTCTTAATATCATTGCTGTCCATGATATAGGAGAAACAAATTGAGATACTAAAGAGTGATGTGTCTATCATTTAGCTATTTCTATAAATTAATAGGATCAGTTACAAAATGGGGAGAATAACAGATGGAAATTAATTTCTTTAATAAGAATCCTTGTGTATGTGGCAAATAAGATACTTTTTTATTGCCGTTGGTGAAAATTAACCTTCCAAAATGAATCCCTTTCAGATTAGAACGACACTTGTCCTAACACCAAGCTCTCGAAGCTCAAACATTCGCATAAACACTTCTGCTGCTTTCTAAAACCCTCTCAGGTAGACTGCATGAGCAAAGCGTCTTATCCCAGAGCGGATAGAAATGGATTAAACTGGATTAAAGTGTTTCGCTCTCACGCCACGAGGTGTGTGCGACAGCACTCGGCCCATTTGACACAGGAACCTCTTTTCTGCCGAGCAGGGATTTAATAGGCTGTTTAGGTGTATAATGCACTGGGGCCAGCTGACAACACACAGAGGTTAATATATAAGAGCAGCAGCGAGGACACGGGTTTAAGAGCGCTGATTATTAGACTGCTGACATTTTTGGGGTGCGGTACTTTTAAGCATACAAAAGAACCAAGTTATTCTTTTTGTGATTCGTTTACTTTAGGATGAGGTGCAAAATAAAAAAAATTATATTTTTAATGTTACCACTGCACCTGAAATCCAAATTTTAGCCCGATTCTGCTTATTGCGCTTTGTTGTTGTTCAGTGATTACATCAGCAGGATCAGGCTGATAACAGATGCTATGCATGGCTTTAGAAAGTACTTGGAATCTATGATGAACTAAAAAAATTGAATGAATGTCATGGCACTGAAGTATCTTAGTGACCTTGAAAGCCATTGCAAAAATGGCCCAGTGAAGTGAAGTGCGGAATTTGTTTGTAGATGCTTCTTGTATAATTACATTTCTTTATGTCATTAAATCAATTTCAGATGACCAATGTAATTTTACTTTTTCCAATTTAAACAGTATATTCTCTTTCTTCCATCTTATCTGCTGTACATTAAAATGTTTCAGAGCCAGATTAACATTTAAATAATGTAAAATATAAAAAAACTTTTTAGGCTCACTCAAAACTACTGTATCCATGCATCACGGCGCTCGTCTGCAGTCCGGTCATTCTCTCCCAATTAGAGCTTTGTGTCTGGCCCCTCACTGAGGAGAAGAACCCTGCCGAGCGCTTGCTGTTATGACAACTGACTCAGTGGCGTCTAATTAGCCCCGTCTCTTTCTCTCGCTCTCTTTCCGCATCCCTCCTTTTCCCTCTTTTCTCCTTCCCTCGTGCAAATTCCCTTTCGGGGAGCAGAGGGGTCAGCAGACAGACCAAAGCGCCAGCGAGAGACAGCTGAGATGTTTGTGAGGCGAGGCAGAGAGAAGGAGCAAAAAAAGAAGTATGAAGTAAAAAAATATAAGTTGGCGAATTTTGAGTAGATAGAATAAGAAACGCAGCAGGTTCGGGCAGGAAGGAGGGGCTGTCTGCGCATAAACAACCTTCACGACCCGCTTACAGCTCCAGACACGGACCTGCTTCTCCTCGGAACGAAAAAACGGAAAGACTGAGAGAAATCAGGAGGGATTCTGCGGAGCTGCCTGCCATCAGAGAACATCCGCTTGGAGTCGACATGCCTCAACAGCGCATTTGCATTCTCTATGTGATCAAAGCAGAACGCCACACGGGTTTGTGGAGCTAGTGTCAGACCTTTCCTTTACCCCTCCTCTTTTTCCGTTTCCACCCTCTTCCCCTTTTCCAGACACGTCGTCATAATTGCCAAGACATGCAGCTTCACCTTTCAAGGGTGGAAAGACGAAGTGCCCGAGCTAAACGTTAGCAGGTCAAGTGTTTATAGAGAAGACGAGATGAAGATTGGCGGAGCTTGTGTAATTGCATCAATTACATCACTGGTCAACCGTACATCCACTTTGTTGGATGGGAAAATGATCTGATTCTTATTCTCAATTCCCAGAGTGCAGAGCTGAACTTGGGGCACCCAGACTTGAGTTGCTTGGAAACAGGAACTTTTTTAAAAATTGTTCCCCTCACTAAAGATATTTTTAAAGAGATTGTAATTGTTTTCCTTATGCAGGAAGTAATGCTGAGGTTGCAGGTCTTTTCAAAAACATAATTCATTGGCTCCGTTGGTAAATCGCACTAAATGTGTTGTCTTTTATTGAAGGAGATTGCTGGCGTAGTTCTCATACTCATTAGAGACTGGTTTTTCTTTTTGAGTTAAAATGTGCCTGATATATTAAAGCAATATACTCAAATTCACATCCTTCTTGACCATGGTGTTTTTGACAGTTTTCTCTGTCCAAAAGGGATTGTTTTTGCTTGGGTGAATGCCATTACAGTTGTGTTTCCTGGACAGCTCATGCATGTATAGCTCCCCTTTAAAGTGTATGTGTAACTTTAGACCGGCTCTTCTGTGAATATTTGACCCCACAGACGATCACACTCGTGTCCGACTGCAACTGCTGGAGGGAGACCCCCACTCTGACTACATCAACGCAAACTACATAGATGTGAGTGTGACACGTTATACATTAATTTTATAATATAATTTACATGTATAATATTTATATTATGTTTATATTATATCATGTTAATGTGATGTTTATTAACTCATTATTATAATATTATAAAATAATTATTTTATTTATTTTGTTGATTTTATCACTTTTATTTATTTTATCTAGTGAATTTATTTAGTTTATCTAGTAAATTAAAAGTTTTTGTTTACATAATATGTTTATGTATATACATACACATACAGTATATATTTAGAAAATATGTACACGTATATACATTTATATTACCTATTGTCTTACATTTTATATGATATATAAAAATATTTAATATATAAGCATAACATATCTTTATAAATATTTACATGCATATATTTATGTAAAAAATAAACATACTTTCGAACTAGATTTCAATATTTTCCTTATTTCCAGCTAAACTAACCATACAACAAGCTTTGCATATACTACAAAGTATATAAGTAAACATATAAAGAAGTAATGATCTGCAAGTTTGAACATAGTATTTCCGACCTTTAAAGTCTGTGTATTATATAACCACCTTAAATTGTCAAAACGACTTCACTCTTTGCTGTCAAAGAAGGGCTTAATAGATTAATGCAACATTTATGTGCTACGCTCCTGAGAGCCTCGCTTACGACAAATGAAGGATACAAGGGATTTCTGCACTTAAAGCACTCTTCTAAATTTCTTCAAATTACTCGAGCAAATGCTCCATGTCCACAGCAAGCGACAGCTCGATTGAAAGTGCTTCCCTGGCTGCTCCAAATCCACTAACTTGATCTAAACACCATAATGACACAGTCGATATGATTGTGATCATTGCAAAATGGGAAGTAAACACATGCGGATATGCTTCCGCGCGAGGCTGCTCGCCCCGCGGCAGCTATAATCAGGCTACCCAATCTCATTCCCGATAATAAAACAATTACCAGCTCCGTCGTACCACAGACTCACTCGTAAACTGCAGCGGACCTTTAAAGCCTGACAAGAGCAAGGCTACATTGGTCACCAATTTGTTTCACAGTGGTTAAAATGCTAATGAATCAGATAGGTGAAATTACGATGTCTCATTGATTGCTGAATTAGATTCAAGCAAACTTTACTTTAAGCAAGTTCATTGTTGCATGCGGTTTGTGCAGGTATAAAAATTAGTTTCATTTGAATAATTTTCATGCTACATTCTCATTCTGTTTCCCAGGGCTACCACAGACCAAGGCACTACATAGCCACACAAGGTAATTAACAAAACGCATAACAAAGGCACAGCATCAGTAAAACCGTCTTTTGAAAAGTCTTCTGATACCAACACATTCTGCACATCTGTCACTACGTGAAAGCTAAAAAATATTATTAATTCAACCTGGTCTCATAAAAATATGTACCTCTGTGCACTTTTTGTGCAGCACCATTTTTACGTACCTTGCTGCATGTTTTTCAGCAATTCTAAAGAGAAATGTGTGAGTGAAAACTGAGTGATTCTGAGTGACACACAGGTTCAATATGTGAACCCTGTCACATTTTTATTACGCTGATATAGGTATTTGTTGCGGCGGTTTACAATTCAGATATCAGTGGACTGTCGATAAACGTTAATACTCTATCATGATGAAAATACACCCTGCACCATATTCTACCCAATAGTGTTAACAAGTGCAAAACTGATATAAAAAAAAAACATTTGTTGATTCATTATTGTTATATAATTACACATTATGAATCGCGAACTCTGTTAAATTTGTATGAAAAGGAATATAAGGTGTCAGAGCTTTTCTGCCTCCAGTGTTCTTTTTTTTTTTTTTTAGAAACTGCAGTGATATGTACTTATTGGTACGTATTTTGTGTCTTTAAAAAAGGTACGTTTATGCCATGAGACCAGGTACAGTAGGATTAATTAGAATATCCAAACTATATGTTGGCTTTTGGTAAAGCTGTGGTAACTTTAAGTAATGACAGCACCAGAGTACAATAGCTTTTCAGATTTCCAGCATGCATCTGTGTAATATGCTGACGCACATTTTTGTGCATGAAGCTTTATGGCCTAGCGAATTCATTTTGCACTACATAGGCTTCTGATTTATAAATGAGGTTGTTGTTTTTTTGGTTGTATTTAGTGTAAAATGTTTGTAAATTAAGTTGAATGTCACCCTAATTGAGATCCTATTTGTTTTTATGCAAAGTAAGCATTGCTAAATATCAGCATAGCTCTGCTAGAAGTGATTCAATTTGTTTTTAATATTCACACATATTTATGCTTTACAAGAACAGCTCACACAATAAAATGAGCAGTTTAAAGTATTACTTCACCCAAAAAGAACATTTGCTGGAAATGTACACATAGACCATTCCAGATTAGTTTGTTTCTCATTGGAACAGTATCTCTGAAACGTTGCATCTTATTTCTAGTTGTTTTGTGAGTATTGCATGATCTTCTAAAAATGTCCCGCCTCCTCTCCTGTAGGCCCCATGCAGGAAACCGTGAGGGATTTCTGGAGGATGATTTGGCAAGAGAATTCTGCCAGTATCGTCATGGTTACCAACCTGGTGGAAGTGGGCAGGGTAGGGTTCTTGTAATTATCTCTTTCCTTAATAAATATCACAGGATTAAGAATGTTATTTGCGAAGCGCTCCTCCAATTGTTACACATTTAATTACGGTCTCGCAGTTAAACGGAGTGTGTGTATATATAAATCTCTGAGGTGGGTGCTTCTGCAATGGTTTTGGAAGTAACATCTAGCAAGAAATTATTGCAAACACGCAATGTGCTTCTGTGTCTCAAGGAATAGAGCACAGCGAGCAAAATTAAGGTTGTGGGTTACATTCTCGTGCACATCTTGGATGCATCTAAAGCATAAATGTTCTTTATTGGCATCGATGGTTCCTTGAAGAACCTTTAATATCTATAATATTTTAAGAATAATTTAATATTTAATATCTTTAATAAAAGGTTCTTTCTAATAGAAAAAGGTTAAAGGGAAACTTTAAGTGAGCATTTTGGAGGACATCCTAGAAACGAGCACAATTAGGTGCACAAGTCATTCACAACATCCCCAACGAGAGCCGTTTGATGTCACGTTGAGTGTAATTGAGCAGTGTTCAATGATTGGCTCCAGTGAACTCGGACCACAGGGGTCGTTCATACAGAGATAACATCCTGTCTGACAGGTGGCCAATTACACCTCTCTGTTTTCAAAATGTCATCAGGGACTTGTTTAATAATACTGTTTCTGCAAATGCCAATTTGACTTAGACCTTGCTGTAAAATAGAGTAATACCCAGACAAATTAAGATGCAGGTGTTGTGTAATAATGTGTGCGTGTGGATTCCTATGTGTCCATAAAGGTGAAATGTGTCCGGTATTGGCCTGATGAGACCGAGGTGTACGGAGACATCAAAGTGACGCTGATTGAAACTGAGCCTCTTGCAGAATATGTGATCAGGACTTTCACTGTTCAGAAGGTAAAAACCTATGCTCCATCCACACTCCTGAAAGGTTTCAAGTTTCCTAGTGGTTTACTCATATTAGTTTACATACAAATGGTTCTAAAATTGTATTTTAAAATGTCCTTAAGTCGCTGTGGTGTATTTGTAACAATAGCCAAAAATACGTTGTATGGGTCAAAATTATAGATTTTTCTTTTTTTGCCAAAAATCATTAGGATATTAAGTAAAGATGATTTTCCATTAAGGTATTTTGTAACTTTTTTATGTGACATTACATCACAGTTGGATCGGCCTGTAGTGTGTTTTTCCACTTCAATTTTAAATGTGACTCCAAATCTAGATCTCCAGGCTTTAATACATTTGATTTCCTTTGATGTCCTTTTTGTGTGATTTTGTTGTCAGCACATTCAACTATGTAGAGAATAAAGTATTTAATAAGAATGTTTCATTCATTCTGATCTAGGATATTTTTGAGCAGTGTACATTAAAACTCAATTTTTGATTTGTAATATGAATTGATAAGAAAAAATTTAAAGGTGATTTTCTCAGTATTTAGATTTTTTTGCACCTTTAGTTTGCTGATTTTGAAATGGATATATCTTGGCTAAATATTGTCCTCACAAACATATATCAATGGAAAGCTTATTAATTCATCTTTAAGATTATGTATACAGTAAATTTTGATTTTGTGATTCAAGGTCCTATGGTAATGTACCTATATTTATTTAATATTATATACACTTATTAGTATTTATAGAAAAGGAGAAATTTAATGCATGTGTGTGTGTATATATATGAAATAATCAAAAAGTTTTAAAAATGCTTACATTTAAAAAACTTTTCAGCACATCTCTTCATCTCATGTTCATCCATACCATATGAACCATCAGCTTGTGTTTAAGCCCATAATGCATCTCTCACTCAATCAGTTTTATTGTTGATATTATACAGGAACAGCTTGACGTCAGAGCTGCATAAATGAAAAAAAAAAAAAAAACATAACTGCAATGTTCTAACAAACGAACTTTACAAGATCTTAACATAAGCCAACAAACAATATTTTGCAACGAAAGCAAATCGCAGGGAAAGCTCTTAAGAGTGGGTAGAGTTTAGTTGTTGAGTGTTGTAATCCAAACAGAACAGATGTAGGGAAGCTTTGATAGTGGGAGAAATTAGTGTTTGGGAGTCTTTTTGAGGGGGAGAGTGCAGTCTGGAACAGCATGTCATCAGCAACTTTCTTAAATCACTCAATCCATCTGTCTCATGAGGCTGCTGCCTTTCAAACGCTTCCTCAACTTTGAAAGGGAGTTGTTAGGGTACATCCTCCTCTTGGCGCATAGTTGAGTTCATAATGAGTGGGAGCAGAAAATGACTAGAGATGTTTTCTGGTTCCTCTTAGACAGCAATGAGATCAAATGGATATATCAAACAGGGACTTTTGCTTAAGTCTTCTGATTCTCAGATGATTCTCCAGAGAAAAGGCCCTAAAAATCTTGTCTTGAAAACATGTCAGGGGCACATGTCTTAAGTGTTATTAAGTGATCTATCTATCCTTCATTCCATCCATCAATCCATCTATCTAATCTGTCTGTCTGTCTGTCTGTCTATCTATCTATTTACATGTTCCTCTTGGAAGGATCTGACTCATTCAAGAAGATTAAATTTAAAGGTGATATTAATATTCACCTAATATGGATTAGCTAGCTCCTCTTTAAGACCATTTATGAGTGGCCTTATGTGTGTCTAGTTATGGATTTCATTCCCAAGTGTTGGATATCAGAGTCTTCTGTTTTTTTTCCAGCTTTTGTTAGCTCTCGTCATCTTTAGCAGCTCAGTTACACACACACACTGCATTAAACAGCTACATGGGTCCTCGCTTGGTGGTATCAGCACCTCCAGGCACGGATTACGCCACTCTCAATCCCAAATTATAATTAAAAGCTTATCAGAGCGTTAAGTGCTAGTAAGGAAGTAATGGGAAAATGTTTCTACTGTAACACAACACGGTGTGAGAAAAGCCTCAGCACTCACACAGATCGAAGCACTTGTGTAGTGCTACAAATACTGACCATGAGGCCCTGAATGACATTTCATCCAATTTTCTGCTGTAATTTTAGGGCAAATCAGAAATTTTACAGTTGTAAAAGTTTTCACCCTCTGGCTCTTATTGCTTGCTTTTTTCTTCTTGAGTATCAGTGAGTGTTTGAACCTTCTGTAATAGTTGCATATAAGTCCCTCAGTTATTCTCAGTGTGAAAAGATGGATCTCAAAATCGGAAAGTCATTGTTGAAAAGGGTTCGAATACACAAAAATGCTGTGTTTTGCTGAATTTGTGGGACCTATAGGATTCTTCTGAAGACCAGAAGGTTTAACAGTTTAACTGTTCAGGAAAAACAAGGAACTCATGACCAACTATCACAAAAAAAAAAAAAAAAAACATAGCTGTGGTTCCTTGAGATAATTATACCGTATTAAAAAAAATCAAGGGGGTGTAAACTTTTGAACGTAGTCATTTTGTTTAATTTGTGAGCATGCTTTTTGTATGACCCCTCTTATTTTGGTAAAATAATTACAATTTTCCATATTCTGAAAGGGGGGTGTAAACTTTTGACATCAACTTTACAGTGGTGCCTTGACATATCACATGATAACAAAATTATTTGGGATCTCAACAATAGAGATCCTACTGCTGGATCAGTATTTCAGCAGTTCTTTTCATTTCTTTTCTTTTCTTTCATCAGTTCATCCATAATATTGTGCCCACAGTGTCATGGTATTTACACTGTATACACTGCCAGAATATACCACATGGTGTTGATTGTTATTGACATGCAGTTATTGGGTCTGGTAATCCAAGTCATCTTCTGTCATAATCACCTACCTGTTACCCTCAGATGATGACACCTGTTGATATTAGGCTCACCACATGCTTCTGTTTGCAGAAGGGTCACCATGAGATTCGGGAAATCCGGCAGTTCCATTTCACCAGCTGGCCCGATCACGGCGTTCCCTGCTACGCCACAGGCCTGCTGGGCTTCATCCGCCAGGTCAAGTTCCTCAATCCACCAGATGCAGGACCCATCGTGGTACACTGCAGGTGTGCTCTTATCTAAACTTCTCTTGCATCTCGACCTATGGTCCCTTTCTCACTCTTCTTACATACATTTATTTTAAGTCAAAGGTTCGGGTTTAAAGTTAGACTGACTGTGCGATTATGAATCTGCAATGAAAGGTCAACAGATTATTTAAATAATACATACATACTCTCTGAGGACTCTCAATGGCTACTAAGAATATACTGAAATATATCTAAATGCTGGTGTAGTTTGTGCAATTTGTTAATATGGATGTCAGTAGATAAAATAAATAATAATTAATTTGAGGTTTTTTTACTGGCTTAAGAGCCTATGCATCACTCTTGTTATATTGTTATGAAAAATAAATGAAAGCTTTAAAATATTATAATCAAAAGCATAAAACAAAATGACAAAAACCCAGAATTAAAATGGAAACTGAGAATTTAAATTGATTAAATATATAAAAATAAAAGCTCATAAAAAAATTATTAATAATAACATATGGCATTTATGGTATGAAATCTAAAAAAAAAACACTGCCAAGTGTTTAGAATATATTTGACTCTGTATGTGATCTGTAGATGATACTTTAACATGTCAAGCTTCCATGATTTTATATTCTGCCATACAAACATAGCCCTTCAGAAGGTCTTGTTCCATCATTTACTGATAAACAAGAGCTATTTTATTTCCTTACATCTTTTTTGATTAAACCATTTTAATGTGAAATTAGGTGACTGCATTTATTTTGTTCTATGTGTTTAACATTTATTTTATCTCAAACGTTTGTCACTCCAGATGATCCCTTGCTGGCAGCATAACTAACTTCTCATATAACAGTAAAAGAATACAAGAGAAGATGATTTTCACACATCCATGAGCGCACATTCTCACCCTAACGTAGGAAGCTTCGGCACTTGGATAGACATTCACCCATGAATCTGTCCACAACATGCCCACGTGCTCACAGATGGATGCACAGATAGACAGACTCGCTTTCACAATTGTGGGGAGTAATTGGGGGGCCGTGTGGGAAGAAGGTCTGAGAATGAAAGGTGACAGCAGGAGACTGTGAAGTGGCAGTGTAAATTTGCAGTCGGCCCTGCAATCCCAGAGACGAAGCAGATGTGACAAAGAAACTTTCAGAGCGGATTAGCCCAAGCGTCAGGGGCTCCTGGTGCAGAGATTAAGATTTTGATTCAAGCAATAGTTTTTCAGAACATTCCAAACATTCTTTTTTACTTCCATGAAACAGAAAATGAGTTTTAGCAGAATGCCCTGGTTGCTTTGACGTCAGTAATAGGATATTTGAGACCCAATAATGTCACTGCCATCAAACCTGGCACAACACAGACACATGTACCATATTTAGCAGTACTGCACAGCAAAATGCATATGAAATTTGAGATCTGTGGTGGAAGGGAAGATATTCAGTAAAATTTGGACTGTATTCATTTATGAAGGTGTATTGTCATTTTCTTAGAAATGAGAACAATGTTGTGTATGTTAATGGGGTAAACCCTGTTAAAATGGTATTTTTACTTTTTTTTAAATTGAACAGTGTACTAAACCTTAAAAAAAAATTCAAATGTAATGTAAATCAATGAGATCCTTATATCAGTATACCAATATACTTACAACAAAGGCATTCGCTGTAATTATCTGTTGTTTTATGATCAAAGCTCTGGAGTTTTATTGTGGAAACTAAAACTTATGGTAATTTTGGGATGATGATAATAGTGAATGAATGATTGAGGATGTGAGGTGTAAAGGACATCCTATGTGTCTCTCCCTCTCCCCCCCAGCTTTCTTTTTGTCAGTTGTTTACCACTCACTCCATTAATCACTGTGAGTGACGGCCAATCTTTGACACAGTGGAGCTGGACACTCTGTATTTGTGTGTGAGCGTCGTTTTAGACTGACTGATGGCACGTCTTCTGTCCAAATGCTCTCTCTCTCACACACACATACACTTGGTGCCTTGTTTTCGTAACACCTAACACTTGGATCTCAGCAGAAATCTCAATCTTATGAATGTGTTGTGTGGGGAGGGGGTCAGGTTTTGGACATGTTGTGAGGACAGAATGTCCCCAGAAACATAGTCAAAGCTTAAAATGTATAGTGTGAGGACCTGGCAAAATGTAATCCCTTAAATATACAGGAAACATATATATAATATAATATTATATAAAATGTATTTATATTTACTGATAAATAAATATATAAAAGAAGTCCTCCATGCTTACTAATCTGTATTTATTTGATCAGAAATATAGTAAAAACGGCATGCCAGATAAAATTTTAAGTGCCACGTGATGCTTCAGAAATCTTTCTATTTTGATGTTTTGCAGCAAAAACAAACAAACTAAAATATTTTTGTTAGCAGTGTTAAAAATACATATGAAAATTGCCCTTTTTTTGAACAGACAGTTTAAATGAACAATATCTGAAATATAATTTTGTAACATAATTAATGCCACTTTAATTGCAGCCTTACTGCAGAAATGGAACTGTTAGAAG
Source organism: Enteromius afrohamiltoni (assembly GCA_034779775.1). Lineage (NCBI taxonomy): Eukaryota > Metazoa > Chordata > Actinopteri > Cypriniformes > Cyprinidae > Enteromius > Enteromius afrohamiltoni. The sequence continues at coordinate 18,425,110 of JAUYWG010000039.1, read as the reverse complement.
GTCAAAAGCTTGACCCTAACCTGTATTTCTGTATTTTCCGCAGTGCTGGTGCTGGAAGAACAGGCTGTTTCATTGCAGTGGACATTATGTTGGACATGGCAGAGAGTGAAGGTGTGGTGGACATCTTCAACTGTATCAGAGAGCTGCGCTCACAGAGAGTCAACATGGTCCAGACAGAGGTGAGCACAACCACAAGAGTGAGTCAGTCACGCATTATAAATTAATTCATTCACATATTAAATAATGAATCCTTTCACATACGATTCACACACGCAGTCGCTTAACCGTTCACCATTTAACTTCTCAGTCACATACTCACTCACGCTCACATAGCCTTTTGCTAGGCTCTCTAGTCTGTGAAGATGATATTGAAGCCATCTATTTTCAGCTTAAAAACTTAGATAACCTTTCTCTTCCCTACATTAATCTTCACACTGTAACATCAAAACAGCCAGAATATGAAATTGCCTTGGCTCTGACAGGCAGATTCCCTACCCAGAAATTACTGGATGTTGAAATACAAAGTCATGCCCCCTAGTGGTGAATAAAAATTTGTATTGCACAATACAGCATTAGTTTTTTTTTTTTTTTGATGCAATAGTAATACAGTATAAATATAGAATACAAACTGGTTTTATATTTGTTTAAAAAAGCATTTAATTTATTTAAGCATTTTATTATTTTATATTGCAATTATGATTTGTTTATATTATTTCTAATAATAAATTATTGTCATTGATGTTTAAATAATAAATATTATTTATGCTCACTACTCAATGCACTCTATCAAGTCAGCATGGCATTTTATTCCATCCATTCTAATGTTACTTGTTTTTTGGATGTATGCTTTTAAACAGCATGCTTTTAAAAGACTAACACTAAACACAGTGGTGGTGATAATGGCTTCTGGGAGGCAATTTGTGTCAGCCTGCAGCTCCATTCAGAGCTAATCCTCCACAGACACAACACACAGCAATTAATCTTTTAAAAGGCTTTTTCCTCGTCTTTTGTCCTCAGCCCTCCACAGAAGTGCTCACCAGGTTATGGAGTAATAGGTACGAGAGGTCAACCCAGCTTGACTTTAGCTTAGCGTGGATCAAAGGCCCACATTAGCATTCAAACCTTTAAGCTGGAGGCATTGTTGAGTTAAAATATGGATAATTCCAGCCCATATTTGGGGCCGGGGTTTAAGAAGGAGTTTAATATTAGCTGCAGGATGGGGACAACGCTTTGAGTGCCCCCTTGATCTCATTTTTAAGGCCACAGTTGGAGCGGTTTAGGCGGATGCTGCTGTCACCACAGGATTTCAGCATCAGAAGCTGCAGCACTGTAATCCATGTAAAACATCCCTGAGGCTGGAGTCATTTCACCATCAGCAAAATTGCACTTTATGCATCAACGTTCATGCTGCGCTCTCATGCTAACGTTTGCGTGGAGTATCGACTCGTATTTCCCTGATGATGCTGTGTACGATCGCTCTCAGCTTGAGCTCGGGCTTTTTAAATGTATGTGTTTAAATGGTTTATATGAGACGCTTAATTACTTTAGAGCTGTTATTATTGTTTTTATTATTAAAAAATTGGCGCTAAAAGGCCGAAGGGAGGTTTTCCCCTCATATGGCCTACAAGAATCAGCAAGATAATTAAAAGTGTCTAATAGGGTTGAACTGTAAATCTGAGATTGCATTACATTCAAATATTAAACGGATTAAATCAAATGAAAGTATGTTTTTATACACTTACAAAGACTACCATTCAGATGGTTTTCTGTGCACACAAAGTCTGCATTTATTTGATACATACTAATCATTTCAAACATGGTAGTTTTATATCCACTCTTACCATGAGGTTAGCACAGTATTTTCTGCAAGTGTTGATATGTATGTCTCTCTCTGCAGGAGCAGTACGTGTTTGTGCACGATGCCATTCTGGAAGCATGTTTGTGTGGGAACACGGCTATCCCAGTGTGTGAATTCAGAGCCATCTACTACAACATCAGCAGACTGGACCCTCAGACCAACTCCAGCCAGATCAAAGATGAGTTTCAGGTGAGCCGTCTTAGCAAATGGATCCATTTCCACCAAAATAATGTCATTTTCATAGTGTAGAGCATTTCTAAAATGAGAACTTACCATCAGTGCAATGGGAAAATTGCTCTTTCATAATCCAAATATAGTCGTTGATGAGACAACTTGATGAGAAATGTTCATAATGACGTTTCTTTTCAGACTTCTCAGTATATCATCCTCCACTTGCCCTTCATTCAATCTCGTTACAGTCTAGAAAGAGCAAATGATATACTAAAGAGATCGTATTTGAGATGGAGTCTTAAAAACAGTAGGAACATGTTTTTTTTTTTTTTTTAACTTCACGCTTCATGTTCCTGTAGCTCTTTAAACTATAATCAGCACACTACAAGAGCAGCCCACATGGAGGCCTAATTTACTGAATCCTCCAAGGTTTTTGCTGTCGATTGCTTGTGCAGCATTATGGCTGAAGGCCTCGCAGCTATTTCTAACAACTCTATCAAGCTCTCTGGTGTGATTTCATCATGATTAGTCCTAAATTCAATGTTCTTTTGAATAAGTGAATCGGCCAAACCTTACCACATTTAGATAAGTCAGGTGAGTAAAGACACGGTGACGCAAGCGTCAAGAGACGAAGCATTTCTTTACGAGCCATCGGCGAGCTGCTGAAGCCCCATAAAGCTCGGAGCTGAGCTATTTCTTTTCATGATGCCTTTATGTTTTGTATTCCCTGTGAAATGAGCGTGCCGCTACCGTCTGTGGGAGAAGCAAAGCTTTAGATCTGTGAGGTGTCTCATAAAATATGATGAATATGTTTCTATCTTTCTTTCCTCCCAGATCTTTCGTTTTCTATCTAGCGCTGCATCTTTCTCACTTGTAAGCCATTTTTCACTGTCTGTCTCTTTCTTTCTCCCTCGATGTTCTTGAGTCTGTCTTATACATAAGTAATGACTGACCTTCGGTTTACTAAAATATTTGCATTGCTTGTGGTTGGACCAGCAGTGCGAGCGGAATTGGTTTTTATAAATGCACTTTTTTACCCCCAAGTAAGACTAAGAGATCTAATGTTTTTCTGTTTTAAAGGTGTATTTTACAGACCTTTATGTCTTCTTTTTCAGACTCTGAATATAGTGACACCGCGTGTCCGTCCAGAGGACTGCAGTGTAGGTCTGCTCCCGCGTAACCACGATAAGAACCGCAGCATGGACGTCCTCGCGGTGGACCGCTGCCTGCCTTTCCTCATTTCTGTTGATGGCGAGTCCAGCAATTACATCAATGCAGCACTGATGGATGTAAGTTTGACCACTTTTGTTAGAAGTCACCTCTCAACCCTAGATGTACAGTATGGTCAAGTACTAATAAACATCCAATATATGTTAATGATAGGCATGCTGGTAAGCAACTAGTTAATAGTGAAAAATGGTCCCTATACTAAAGTGATACCAACAATCTAATATAATTGCATTCTTTTGTCAATCTTGAACTGTAATGGGGTCATATTTAATTTGTTTTCAACTCAAATCTCATGATTTTCATGATTATCATTTAGATTTAGATATACATTCATTTTTACAGCATTTTTTCAATTTAGCTTGATTTTAAGTGTTACGCTTCATTTTGATAGTCTACTTTAGACATTCTACTAACTATAAGTAACTTTGTTACTACATGCCAACTACATGTCAACGTATTGTCATTCATTAGCAACTACATGTCTGCTAACTCTCAGATTAGGTTTAGAATTAGTAGAATAAGTTGATACTTGCAAGGTCTCTAATAGTCGTAATAGTAGTAAATGTGTAGCATGTTGTGGACCCATCAAAATAAAGTGTTTGAAGAAATTAATTAGTGTACTAACACTCTTAGGGGGGGGAGTGTTACTGAGTCAAGCTACTCTTTTGAAAAGGTACACACTATAAGATATAAACAAGTAGCTAGCTGAAGTTACTTATGAGGACAAAACAGTAAGGGATTTTGAGCAAATCAACTCAGAATGGTAACATGACATTGTGACATCAAAACATGCATTATAGACAACTAAATAAATTACATGCAGATATAGATGCGTAACCAAACTGGAATAAATCAACAAATCACTGAAATAAATCAGATGTTCGATTGGGAAGTTTTAGAAGAGCTTTTAGAATAAATCAGAAAAGAATCAGGTCAGCACAATCTTAAAGCAGATGACAATAAGTATGATATAGATATAAAAATATAGATTTAGCGTTTTTGTGCTAATTGTAGTTTGCATTGCTTCATAATCAATTTTAATTAGTCATGTTTTTTGCAGCCCAGTGGTTCATTTTTTTTTTTTTTTTTTAATACATGCTGTATTTTTTACAGTAAAAACTCAAGCATTGTATATCACAGAGCTTTCTATAGTACAGTCTGATAAATTCCAGATAAGCGGAGCAGAGCGGCCAGGAGATCACACAGTAACAATCTCATATAAACAAGCCAATTTAACAGGGTACAAGATTAGATCACATCGGCATAATCTCCACACATAGATCATAATCACACTCGTACTATAAACCAACATCTTCACTCAGCATCCAAAAAGGATAATCAAGACAGAAGACACGCACCTCAGATAAAGAACAACAAGATGAAAAGAAGATAAGCAGCAAATGTAATGAAGGGGCGACCCGTGCTAGCAGAGTGTGTGTGTTTGTCTCAAACCAAGCCTGGGCAGTCCATGTCAATGAATCTCTTGGCAAGGTTATCACTCAGTCTCTGTGTCTTTCCTGTCCCTCTGCAGGTCTCCATTTAGTTTAGGTCATTACACATGTAAGGCACGGTGGGATGTGTTGTGTTCAGGCACATCTTCAGCGCTGGAAGGAAGAGTTAACTTGTTCTCTTATTGATTGTCCTAGAGCCACAAACAGCCGGCGGCTTTCATTGTAACGCAGCACCCTCTGCCCAACACTGTGGCCGACTTCTGGAGGCTAGTGTTCGACTACAACTGCTCCACTATTGTGATGCTGAATGAAATGGATGCTGCACAGGTATGTCACGTACTTGACCCTTACCACCTTTTGTTATCTGTTGCAATTGGATGTTGGAAGAGGGGATTTATTTTCCACACTGTGTTGTATTGATTTTTGTGGATGAGGCTCGATCCAGAAAGCCTACGTTAAAAAGGCTTTATGCACACATTAATATAATAAATTATGGTTTGTATATACTGTATGCTACAATTAAAAAAAAATTATTGTCATTATGTCATTTGTTTATCATTATTCTGAAAAAAAGGATTCTACAGAAATATTAAGCATCACAACAGTTTTTAACATTGATAATAATAAGAAATGTTTCTTGGGCAAAACGGCATACAGTATTAGAACGATTTCTGAAGAATCATGCGATATTCAATACTGGAGTAATGATGCTGAAAATTCAGCTTTGCCAATAATAACAAATGGCTTACAACAGACATTTTAAATTGTTATAATATTTTACAGTATTTTTGTTATAGCCTTGTTGAGTGTAAAAATAGTACAAACAGGCTTTTAAATGGCTGTTTATTTATGAAATATAACTAATACATATATATTTTTGGTTTTACTTTATTTTAATGACTATACTTGGCATCTACTTATCTACTAATTCCTATAAGAGTGTTAGTAGAGTGTTAATAGACTGTTAGGGTTAGATTAAGTTTACATATTTGCAAAGTTACTTCTAGTCAGTAGAATATTTTGTTGCTACCACCATCGCAATAAAGATTTAGTAGATATTAATCGGACAGTCTATTGATACTCTAATGAGAGTTTGTTGACAAGTAGGTGCAGTGGTAGTTTTTGAACGCTCAAAAGGAACCAAAATAAGTGTTACCACATTTTTTAATATGACTACACCTTTTTCTGGGAATGTCAGAAGAGTTATAAATGAGGTGATTCATTTTAGTTTCAATAAATGGTCTTTTTTCACTCAGGAGTTCTGAAAGTTACAGTATATTTTTATAGTATAGCAAACTCTTTTATCTCAGAAGATCAAGGGAAATTTAATTTATCATGATGTGACTCATTTAAGCTTGAGTGAGTAAGTGAAACTAATCATTCTTTGGCATACTGCAATTTGAGTTTAGATTTGTGGAGTTTAGGCTTATTGAGTTGTTTCCATTTTCTCTTGCACTCTTTTGACTTCACCTTCATGAACTCTAAGTACATTATTGAGTCACGTTGTCTGAATGTGGACTTCTGTTCAGTGCGCTTATTTGCTGTAATTCTCTCCCCCGCTACAGCTCTGCATGCAGTACTGGCCAGAGAAAGGCTCCTGCTGTTACGGCCCCATTCAGGTTGAGTTCATCTCCGCTGACATTGACGAGGACATTATCAATCGCATTTTTAGGATCTGCAACATGGCACGGGTAAGTGGGGTCAGTGGACAGGGAAGGGACTGCTATTTAGTGGCTCTTAGGGACTCAGTTGAGTGGCTGAGGCAGAAATGTGTTCACAAATGTGATTTGTGTTCTAACTCCATCATTTGATCTTCTGTTGATCTGCAGACTGCAACCAGGATTGCCAGAGCTTTATTTTTTCAACCAGGCTGCAAATTTATATATGCACTACTGGTCAAAGGTTTTTAAAAGTTTTAGGGTTTTTTTTGTTTTACATTCACAGAGGCTGCACTTATTTTATTTATTTGAACATTAATATTGTAAAAGATTATTACAAATTAAAAATAGTTTTTTATTTGAATTTGTCTTCAGTGTCACATGATGCTTTAGATCAGGGTTCCTCAAATCTCACCCCGGAGGTCCGATGCACTGCAGAGTTTGGATCTAACCCTAATCAAACACACCTGAGCATGCTAATCAGTGTCTTAAGAATCATTACAAAACACAGGTAGGTGAGTTTTATTGGGGTTGGAGCTAAACTCTGCAGTACATCAGACCTCCAGGGTAAGATTTGAGGAACCCTGTTTTAGATATTTGATGTTGAAAAAGCATTTGTTATTATTATTAAAAATAGTTATTCTGCTAAATGTTTTAAGCAGAACCACACTATACGAGCATTATAATTTTTGTAGAAATACATATGAACCCAGTTCATGAAAAAAACCATATTCCAATAATTACAAGCAACATTTCAGTAACAAAGCAAAAAATAAATTAGTGTACATTTTTACTTGCCACTAAACAGATTGACCTGAGCAGAAACCATAGCAACTGCTTAAATTATTCCTGTCAAATGATTTGTCAACAGATGATGTCATTGTTCCTCAGAAATCTGTACTTTAAAACTTTTATTTGCTGTGTTTTGTTTAAGAAAAAAAAAAGAAAAGAAAAAAGCTTCTCCAAATTGAAGCGGAAGAAATACTGATGGTTTTCAAACAGGTTTTCTGATGATGAACCTCAAGCCAAGTTGAACTCCCAGAAACTCCTGATGTACTTTGTGCTCAGTGTCAATCCATCCTTACTATGACTCACTAAAATAAAACTGCTTGTTAAAGAGCAAAATCCTAGAGCTCATGAAGAGATAAAAATTCACTTAAGTCACTTTGATTTGGCTCCTAATGCGACAATAAATCAACAGCGGCTGAGATTATGACCCTGAATTAGTGATGTGAGAAATTACCTTATAAGCCATAAAGAGACCAAGCCTATATAGTCCTTCTCAGTCCACACCATTTCAACACTCAGCGCATCATGCATCTTTGAATATGATTGGTTCTGCCAGACACATATGCAAGAGCACAATAATCGCATAAACATTTGACCACCATCCTGCCACAGCTGATGGGTTTTGAGCAGTTTTTCTTCTTTTCCATGCGAGGTAGCTTGAGCTTTCTGTTCGTGCACATTAGCAGTCATTACTGAAGCTTGACGTGTTTGGAGCGTCAAACGTTTGAGAAGACTCATTCCACCTCCCCCTGCTTCCAGTCTCTTTTCTTCCCCCTCATTCTCTTTAACCGCCGGTGACAGGCGAGGTTTACCGGGTAGCTAATCAGTGTCGGCGCAGCATAGCAGCACAAAATAAATAAGTGCCACAGCATCACAAATTTGCCATGAAATGGCTCCATCGATGGCAAATTGTGTGTAATATGACTCTCATTTAGCTGATCCGGTCTGACTGCAGTATCCAGCTGACATCTCTGTTTGCTTTCGCTTCTTTTTATGATGTTTTATTTTTTGCTTTTCAGTGTTACTGCAAGAATTGGAGGTAATCTGAATGTTATATATACAGACAAAATGTTATGTTGCATAATAACTACACGCTATGAATCATTAGTTAAGCATTAGTAAATGAGTCATTTACTCATGAGTCAGTTAATCCTTTATAAAGCATTGATTTATAAGCATATCTAAATGTCAAATATCAAAGGACATTTAAAGGCTCAGTTATCTTCCTAACAGAAAAAATAAACAAACAACACAGAGGGATACAGAAATATTAATTTCAATATGCAAAACAAAATATAAAACTGTACACTTTTTTTTTTCTCCATGAAACTGAAGGTTTGTTTTTCATTTATCAAGTGTACAGTTGTATGATTAAATTCTTGAAAAAATATGTCTGTGTTCTGTATCCCTCTGTGTTATGTTTGTTTAACTCTTCTGTTTAGAAGATAAATGATTCTTTACATCTGCTTTATAAATGCTTTACCAGGTATAACTAGTCCTCACTTTAAAAACAGACGTCTTGCAACTACTAAATGCTTTATAACTACCTGACATTTAATAACACACTGAGCAACTATTATCATGTGTCTAAATGATCTTATTAAACACTGAGAACTCATAAATAACTGGTTTGTAAATAATGTAATAGCAAAAAAACTGATAATTAATAAAGTATTAAACATTTATTATTTATAACATTGTATTATAACAATTAAACATTATATATATATATATATATATATATACACATATATATATATATGCTCAAGAACAAGGCATTTATAGATGCACTTGTAAACTGTTGCATAATAATGTTGGAACAATGATTTATAATGGATGAAATAAGCAACATGATCTCACAGAATTGTGTGAAATAACCAAAAACTCTTAATTCATTATTCCGTGTTAGTGTCACGTAATCATCAAAAATTGCGTGATAGGCTCACGTTAAAGATTACAATGTAATTCAGTGACAGGCATCAGCCGTGATCCACTCACGGATTTGGATTCAAATATTAGGTAATGATATTGCCATTTTTTTATATGTATTGGAGTGTGATTTTTCACTGTAAATGGTCACAACAGTTTTATTTATGTTAATTTATTTATACAATTATGAGCACGTAACCCAACACCTGCCCCTAAACATACCATCTGTTAATAAAAGACAAGATAAACCAGCAGTTACAACTACCAACATTATTTATCAAAAATGTTTAATATTCAAATTATTCAGAGGCAAAAGGATTGATCACCGATCATTGATCTCTCTGTCCGCTGTGACTCATCTGTGCTGCAGCTGCTGCTTTGCGCAAATTTAAAAAATGCCGTCTGGTGAATCCTTACATCAGCCTTGGTTGTAAAATTCTATTGGCTCTTTTGTGTCTCGTGACCAATCGCGTTGTGCTGTTGTGAAATGTTATTGGCTCTTGTGTGTCTGCTGATCGATTTGCGTCATTCTACAGGACGAGAGTGTGTTTTGAATAAGAGTCAACGCTTTAAGAGAGCGGGATAATTTCAGCGATTTAAACCTTGTATTTTACTCTCTTCTTCGCATAAAAGACATCATATGGCTTCAGAAGGACTTGAAATACAACAACTTGTTAGTAATGTTTTTTTTTTTCTACTGCTTATGGTCAGTTTTTGCAATAAATACCGGTGATTGCACTTATTTTGTCTGTCTGTGTTAATATTGTTCAAATGTTGGTAGGTTTAGGGTAAAGGTGGGGCTAGGTGCTACAATAAAAGTATAAATTTAATATCAGATGAATTTGGTTATCCGTGAGTGGATCACGGCTGATACCTGTCACTGAATTACACTGTAATCTTTTACATGGTAGTATCAGAATTTTCTGTGATTATGTGACACCAACACGGAATTATGCATTAAGAGTTTGTGGTTATTTCACGCAATTCTGTGAGATCAGGTTGCAATAAATGCAACTAATGCTCATTCATAGCGCGTAGTTATTATAAAGTGCTTTTCCTAAATACTAAAAAACAAAAAAAACAAAGAAACATAAATAATCAGTAGTTCATGTCAGTAGGCTAAAATATTATGTGGAATCTCAATCATAAATGGCTAGTAAATATCACCATTCATTACAAAATAATGGAAAGTAACACATAATTAATAATGAAATTATTCAAATATAAAATCCTATAAAATCAATGTGAATAACAGCTCAGATCATCTGTTGAGGAAAGGTTTGATGAGAAATGTTTGAAGTTTAAGACATTGTGGACCTCTTAATTTTTCTCCATTTTATCTCATTGCTGTCTAACAGACAGCTGAGATATTTAAAGAACATTGAGTGATTTATAATTTATAATTTAATTTTGCCTTTATTTATGTTAATTCCTTTGCCTGTGAGGTGTCAGTCTTATACTGCAAGTTCATGAAACATGGGTTGACGTGAATGTTGTCTGGGTAAATGTTCTCCAAAAGCCTCCTGTTTTGTTTCCAGCCTCAAGACGGCTACCGGCTGGTCCAGCATTTCCAATATATTGGTTGGCCGGCGTACAGAGATACGCCACTGTCCAAACGCTCCATTCTGCAGCTGGTCAGACGGCTGGCCAAGTGGCAGGAGCAGTATGACGGAGGAGACGGACGCACAGTGGTCCACTGTCTGTGAGTGTGACCCCCACAACACAAAGCAGTTACACATAAAACCAGAAACATGATTGTGCGAATGTGGAGAAACCCTGTGAAGTGCAGATACTGTATGGTACAGTTTTAATCGAAACTTAACAAAACACATAGCAGGAAAATGTTATGTGGTGTGTGTTACAGTATATAAACCTAAAATATCTTGGTCACAGATTATTTTAAGGTCCAGTTCTCCAATTCTCCCTGGATGCTCTGCAGTGAATGGGTGCCGTCAGAATGAGAGTCTAAACAGCTGATAAAAACATTACAATAATCCATGAGTAATCCACACCACTGAAGAAACACATAACTGTGTTTGTAAGAAACAATTGCATTATTAAGATATTTTTCAAATGAGTCCACTGTCAATAATAATGCATCCTCCGGTGAAAAAGATCAGGCATAGTCCAAAACAGTGAGAGAGAACAACAGGGGATAGACTTTTTATTATTATTATTATTATAGGAAGACTTGTTATGGATTATGCATTACAATTTAAAGTTAAAATGATGTATTGGAATGTGAATTCCTGTGCATATTTGTATCAGCTGTTTGGACTCTCATTCTGACGGCACCCATTTACTGCATTGGTGAATAAGTAATGCTGCATTTCTCCAAACCTGAATCAAACTAAGAATGAGTACATTTTCAACAAACCTTATCCTTTAATAATGCCATACTGATTTCTCTACAGATTTAAACATATGTAAGACACTGCCTGTTATAGCTAATAAGAGTTTAATGTTGCAAATTTTGATCATTCAAGATGTGTATTTCACAGCTTTTCATCCAAGTCTGTATGCAGTGTGAAGCAGTCGGTACAGAATCGCAGATTAAAACTGCAGCTTTAAAAGGACTAAAGGATAAAACCATACAGCCTTTGAGCCAAGGACAATCTTATCAGCGTCACAAATTAAAGCCAGAGAGATACAAAAGATCTGACAACTTCATTACTTTCCCATCACTGTCAAAAAAGTTCAGCTGTTGAATGCAGAGCAGTTTCCCAGAGAGAAATAATTTAAAAATGTCACAGTAATGCTGACATTCAGCAAACGCCATGAATCTCTTTGAAGACAGTTCTCTACTTGATTGTGTCATGTCATTGTGCTGATACCGATCAGGGGTAAAACTGACCCATGATCAGAGCTAGTTATCTGATTTGCCAGTACTTCTGAAACCTCTGTTCAAGCAAACATGCAGATTCTAATACAAGCCTTTTGCTTTGGTATCTCCTATGAAGACTATACTTCTAAACCATGTGTAATGTGCCATCAGTGTTTGTGTTTTTGGAGGAAATAAAACTATGAATGGCTGCACATTAAACTGAGATATTAGAAGCTAGTTAAACATCAAAATAAAATGACACACTTCAAGGTTGGAGCCACAAGGCCTGCGATCTTCAAAAATGTCAAGCTGTGATTTTATGGGATATTAACTCTGCGTATCTGTGACATTATGGGATGTGTGATTTGTTTCTCATGCCTTATTGTTGTTGTTCTCTTCAGGACTGGTGGAGGACGCAGCGGGACGTTTTGTGCCATCTGTAGCATCTGTGAGATGATCCAGCAGCAGAACATTGTGGATGTGTTCCACACGGTAAAGACGCTGAGGAACAACAAAGCCAACATGGTGGAGACGATGGTGAGATACACGCATATCTCTCTCTCATCTAGGATGCATTCAATTGATCAAAAGTGACAGTAAAGACAATGTTATAAAGGATTTTAATTTTAAATAAACCTCTTCATTCGAACTTTTTTATTCATCAAAGAATTCTGAAAAAAGTGTGCCATGTTTCTACACAAATAGTGTGTATATTAATATCTTTTTATATAGTAATAATAATAATTCAGTTTTGCATCATAGGAATAAATTACATTTTACTACATATTCAAATAAAAAAATTGTTATCTTAAATAACAAATTTTGTGTTAATTCATGTCGATTAATATAATTTTTATATTTTAATTGAAAAAAATAACTCTTATTAGCTGAATAATGTATATAACTTACACTTATATAATATATAATTAGGATGAAGTAAATTAAATTAATTAAAATGAAATGATAGGCTTTAGTTACATCACATCTATTAAAGGGTCATTCCACCCCAAAATGAAAATGTTATCATTAATCATTTACACAGTAAGCTTTGTTCGTCTTCAGAACACAATTTAATATCTTGGATGAAAACCGGGAGGTTTGTGACTGTGCCATTGACTCCCAAGAAATGAACAAGGTCCATAAAAGTATAAAAGGCATCATCAGAATACTCCATCTGCCATCAGTGCTTCAATCTGAATGTTATAAAGGGTGGACTAACCTTTTAACATAGCTTGCTACTTGTTAGTGATTTTCAGATGGTATAATTTCTGACTATACACTTTTTCTAATCATAAGTCTCCTCTGGGGGGAATATTTAATTTTTTGTTCACACGTATGATTCCATACTCATAGTTCTCAGTTCCAGATGAAGGCTGTTGAGTGCTTACATATGCAGATCTTAAGGAATTTTATTGGTGGTCCTGATGATTCCACTTGAAGCAACAGTTGCTTGAGTCTCCGCATCATGAGACAGAAAAAGAGTGTAATTACTCGTTCACCTCAAACCCCTGAGAAACACAGCTGCACTATGTCTTAAGTGTAATCGGAGGCTTCTGCAGGTGCAGTTAGACATCTGTCCTGCACCTCCTCCACTTCAAACATCTCACTCTGCTGGAGAAAACCCAAAAACCCCACAGCTGGACCAAAATAGGACTAACGTCAAGTTACCAGTAGGCTGGAAAAGAAATGTAGATATTAATAATTACATTTCTAATTTCTCCAGTGATTTTGTTATTTGCACTCACTTTATCTAGCTAGAAATAATTATGAGTGAATTTATTCCATTTATTAGATTTCTAATTATTTATCATTTGTAACCTTCAGCTAGATATTTCTATTTATGCTTGCGATCTCTATTATAAACGTGACATTATATAAAATAAAAAATTTATAAAAGTGGCACAACAAAAATGTCATTAATTGCCATATGCCAAGAGCCCTCTGATATTTAGACTGCTTCTCTATTATAAGCAGATGCTTTTCCTCTTATAAAAGTGACTGTATAATGATGGGGTTGCATTATTAACACAGGGGTTATAGGGAAAATCTCCCCTGAGCGGTGTCTGCCTTTGAACTGCTAATGCATTGTTGCTATGGCTTCTGTTTTTGTTTAGGAGCAGTACAAATTCTGTTATGAGGTGGCTCTGGAGAGCCTGAATGCCTTCTGAACGTTGGAAAGGTGAAGAAGGGGGAAAAACAAGCAAAGCAATCTTCTCTTCTTCCTCAGAATGACATCTCATCTCATCACAGACCCATCGTTCAGTCGTTCCTCTGAGCTTCTGTGATGGGAACAGGAAACTAAAGTTCAACCCATCGCTGTAAAATACTGTATAAATAAAACAAAACCTTATTTGCCATTTCTTTCTTCTTCTGTCAATGTCCAGCATCAGAGCGTGTATCCTGGACCGTGAAGTGATCTTGTACAGTCCCATTCCTTTTTAGCTATACGCCTTGAATGTTACCCATCAATGCAAAGAACAACGGTGAAAAAAAAGCAAAAAAAAAAGCTTCTTTCTACATGCCAGCTGGGAATAACCAAATAGACTTTCCCTGAGCTCTGTACAGATTTAAAGAAAATCAAAAAAATTCAAAACAAAGCTTAAGCGAATTTGCAGAGAAACGTGAGGACGGATATTTTTGTTATTCTGATGATTTTTGTGGTTCCTCTCTCTGGTGGTTTTCACTCTGCCTGCTTTCTCACACACGTACGTCGCTCGCCTACAGACCAGCATAAAGATTTTTCAAAGGTTGGACGTTTTGGGTAATATTTGTTCTATTGCCGTTCTGTCTTTTCTTTTAGTGTTTGTTCTTTCTAAAAATAGATGTTGCCATTTTGGTTTTGATTTCCTGATGTAGGCAGTGAATGTTAAAGATTAAATATGTACCTGAAGTATTTTCTGTTTGTCATTTGCACTTTATATGTCTTTTACCTCCAAGGGTGAATCTCACAAATAATGATATATACTGTTGTATAATGAGAAATTATATTTAGCGTCATGGAAATGGAGGCTATTTTTGGACCAGTAATTGTTAATAGTCTACTGTCACTCGATAAAACAAAAAAATAGTCAGGAAGATAAAAAGACACACTTAAAAATAAGCTTAATTAAAAATTAAAAAAAAAATATATATATAATACTGTTTTTGTTATATGTTTTGGGTTTTTCTTTGTGAGATTCACCCCCAAAATATTGGTATGTATTTGTAATCCTGTTGCTTCATTTGATTTGAAGTGCCAATCTTTCACGTTAAACAGAAGGACTGCCGCCAAACCACAGACCAGATGAACAATGCGGAGCTGCATTTTGACCGTTAAACAGCTGGTGACTCTTTTCTAAACCACACTTTGGTTGAGAAGCTTTTCAAACTCCAGGCGTCTGCATTTTTCAGTGTGATAAACGCTAGTGAATTTAATTGTAAATCCAAGAGTTTTGCACGAAAACTGTGATATTTGTTTCTGAGCTTCTGAACCGTATTTTTTAGAAGAATATATGAATGTTTCACTGAAAACCAGCCATCAAACAAGGTTACGGCACTTACTCTCTTTTTTTGAGACTGCGTCTTTTTGAATTTTCATGAACTCACTGCCTGCTTTTAAGTTTTACTTCACTATGTGTATTTTTACTTATTTTCAATGATTATTTATCATTTATTTGTCTAGCAAAGTGGTATATAGAGCTGGTGATTTCATGACCATGGTGGTTCTGTTGCTTGGAATTGTGATAACATTAATAAAGGGACCAAAATGTTGAACAGCAGCTTTCTTCTGAAGTGCTGAATCTCTGTTTATCGCATCACTTGCGATCCCTCGCTCTCAAGTAATGAAGCTGAACATCTGCACCTCTTTACAGTCCTACAATGAGGAAACTGTACAGTTATGGGGTCATTCTGACAAAACGGTTTTCCCAAAACAGGATTTTCTTTCATTCAATTTTCCAATTGAAATGATGTACTGCAGCACGCCACAAGCAATAGCAGATTTTTCAAGCTAGACTAAATAAGCATGTGCAGTCTTAAACTTGTCTAAGGACACTGACTGTTTCTATCTTCTAATGGCAGCTACAAGGACATAATGACTTTAATTAATTAGCAATTGGCTCTTTTTATTGAGAAGGCAGGACTTTACTGGCATGTTGCACATTGCACTTTCTCAAAAGTAAAACTAGGGAAAAGTCTGCAGACTCATATGTGAGATGAAAGACTAAAAAAAAAGACTGCGAGACCCTGGTTTCTGGCTTTTTCCAGTTACCTTACACTTTCTCCCATTCATAAGTAATATAAGTGCACCATCTTTGTTGATCTAAAGTCTTCCACCAGGCATGCTGTATCCCATAATGCAAGGCATTCAACTTGACCTTCCCTGTTTAGTGTATTTCATGATCTAGATGCAAAATCATTGATTTTTAACGTCTTATTTGATTTCAAGATTAAATGTTTGACTATGTTTGCTTTTCTTTCCCAATTATTTATGAAAATGTTATTTCTGAATACTTCTTGTTATTTTTGGTTATATGAACATTTTGCAAACTAAATGTTATCTTAATTCAAACTAAATATGTTATGAAGCATATAATAACATTTAAAAAATCTCACAATGCCCAGCTAAAATAGTTAACATGCTAAATCATACGTATTTTACAAGTTGACATATCTTTATGAATTTGTACAATTGATCTTCACAAGATCATTCGAGTGAGGTCATACGAATTTGTACAAATGAACTACCTCGTAATATACATATGATTTGGTCATGAGACTGGACTGATATTTCTAAACAAGGCACATTCAATGGAAATGTCTCTAGCTTTTACAGCAATATTACACACAAAAAAAACACTCAAGTGTTACAATTTCTTTATAGTTTAAAAAAAAACAATTTGTTATTTGAACAATTACACCTTCTTGAGCGATCAGTGTGGCAATATTTGTTGTATTGAATTCCAAGCACCACAAAACTGTTTGTCCCCACAGCTATGTGCAGAGAAAAAGTGCTTTATTTTGAGGTTTTCTACTATTTAAAATAGCATAATCAAGCAAAATGCTAAATAAATATTATAAAAATATATAATGAAAACAGTGGTCCCCTGGAATCCCCAATGTCACTGGTGTTACGTTTCAAAAAAACATTATTTTGAAAATAAACTTTTTTACTGACTGCAGTTTTAAATATAATGTAAAAATAAAATGTAAAAAAACTTTATATATAATCAAAATGTTTTATATAACGCTTGACTACATGTGCAGAAAAAAAAGAGAAATAATATTTCAATAAAAACTTTTAATATAGCTAAAAAGTAACACCAACGACAAAATGTTACATTAAATAATTTAACAAAAAAGCTTTAAAAAATTGTCATTTATATGTATTCATAAATTTGATAGATAATCCAATAATGTGGTCTATATTTAAATGTTAGAAAAGTAAATACATTAACCCCAGTTTCACAGACAAGGCTTAAGCTAGTCCCAGAATAAATTGCATGTTTGAGCTGTCTCAGATGAAAATATCTTGCTCTGACATATCTTAAAACATGTCAGTGTTATTGTTCTGTGTTAAGATGCACACCTGTAATATTTTCTTATAATGCATGTTTGTAAAAGTTGCTTAAATATCTTAATTTAACTAATGCCTAGTCCTGGCTTAAGCTGTTTGTGAAACCAGGCCTTTAATTTATATATACGTTTTAAAAGTGGACGTTTAAGCCACAAAGAGACAGTAAACTATGCTTATGACAATTACAAAACACGGCACTGCTGTTTATAACATTTGCATATATAATGTAGCTCTTTAAATATCCAGCAAAGTCAATGTGTAATAAAAACTGTTTAAAACACAAAGAAATAGACATTGCAAGCTGTGCTCCCAGTACTGCCCTCATGTAGACGACCAACAGCAAAGACAATGAGAACTCAAAAGGGTGAAGGTGCTTCTTTAAGTAGTCAAGGCCCAGGCTGCAGCAGAGACTCGTGTAAAGACAGACGAATCTTCTGACTGCCAAGGACTTTGAAGCAGCACAACAACCATTTCTGTGTCTTCCACGTCTAAGTAAAAAGCATCAAGGACAAACTTACTAAAAGGGTTGGTAAAGCCACTGTAGCTACTCGAATTAGCAATGGCTAATATAAGAAGAATGGGTCATTTTCACACCAAAGTAATTGTCCTCAATTTTCCACAAGAGCCCAGTAGGAGCTGTTTATCTTGAAAAAGTCATTTTGTCAGGAATGAAAAAGAGCCTCTGCACCAAATGTGTTTCCAGCAGCGCTAAAGAGATGTAATCCTTGAGTAAACACTGTGTTGTTAGCATGTCGCGTGGGCTAACACGTGAAGCGTCCGTTGTATTGTGGACTAACCATTATAATTCTTCTTGCTATTTCACACACACAACACAGCAATTACGCTCCTTCATGTGCTGGAAAAGCTTGTTCAAGTGGAGAGGCAAAGAATCTTCTTAAAAAAGAAAAGCTTGTAGTGTTAGTGCTACGCTTAAATGCTAATCTCACAGCACCAAGACAAGCACATTGCGATTTAAATTAAAGCAATAGTTCAAAAAAAAAAAAAAAAACAGGAAAGGACTAGAATGAAATTTGCAACACAATTGGACTGGAGTGTATGTATACTTAAATCCAGTCTTTGACGGGGAAAAGTGCTTAACTTCACGTCAGGGTCTGAGCAGATGTACACACTTTTAATTGTGTGTGTGTGTATATATATATATATATATATGAATGAAGAGTTTATATATATGTACACACTTTTTATTGTGTATATATATATTTTTTATTTTTATACATATATATATATATGTTTATTTGCAAATACACATTTTTATTGTGTTATTGAAATTATACCTTTTTTATTTAATCAAAAGACCCCAAATGCTGTTTGATTTAGATTAATTGTAGTTCACAATAAATAAAAAAAAAACACAATTTCTGAGAATTGTTAAAAATGAGCAATTGTTTGTGCAAATTAACTCTCTCTCTCTCTCTCTCTCTATATATATATATATATATATTTTAGTGCTGTCAAATGATTAATCGCGATTAATCATTTGAAATAAAAGTTTCCTAACCCTAACCCTAACCCTAACCTAAACTAACCGTAACTCTAACCCTAACCCTAACCTAAACTAACCATAACTCTAACTCTAACCCTAACCCTAACCTAAATCTAACCTAACCTAACCCTAACCCTAGGGTTTTATTTATATAAAAGTTTTTCTTTACATAGTATATTTGTATGTACTGTGTATATTTATTAAGTATAGAAAAATACAAACACATGCATGTATATATTTAATGAAAATATGTTATGTTTATATATTAAATATATTTAGATATAATTTCAAATATAAGAAAATAAATCTATAATTGCATTTACATGTAAATACTTTCAAAATATATACTGTATGTGTGTGTGTTCCTGGTGTTTAAAATAAGCATAATAAATAAACACAGCATCAACACATGTACTATGTAAAGAAAAAATTTTTATTTTGAATGCGATTAATCGCGATTAATCATTTGACATATAATTTATATTTATATACATATACATTTAATATATATATATATATATATATATACGTATATGTGTTCACACACACACAGAGTTCTAAAATTACTATAGCTATTATATATAGCTAAGTGTGCAGCTCTACAGTCACGGGTGCTGCTGTAACGGTGGTCACTCCATCACTAGGAGAATGTAGAGGTCCGGTTCTCCGGCTTGTGTCACAGCGATCACTTCATAGCATCTGTCAGTCAATACTGTCCGCCAGCGGGCTTTTCTCTAACATCCACAAATTATTAATCCCCCTCTCACAGCAAGGCCATTGCCAGGCAGGTCAGCACTGATGAATTATTAACACTGTTTATAAACATTATTTTTTTACACCTGTGGTATATGTGAGAAACCTATGGAGAGCCGCTGCCAGCGATATCAGTCAAAGTAAAGCTCACCCAAGGTTGTCAGAAGATTGGACTGCACTGCTGCGCGAGTCGCTCAGGGAGGCTGGGAAACATCAAGAAATTGATGCTTTGATCTCATTGAAAATCACATGTAGAATTGTGCTTGATTGCAATGTGTTGCTTTAATTATAGATTACAGGACTGACAGATGAAGAAAAATCTACTAAATGATCACAACTGAAGGAACCTTTAACAAGATGATAGTATGTCAGTGCAGATGTAAGTATATCTGAGAGGTGATTGCTTTAAGACTGCATCAGACATTTATTGCAAATGACATTTATTTCATAAAGTGAATGGAATGATGCTTATCTGTGTGCACATAATGACCATATCTCAGTGTGTTTTTTAAATTGATCAAATGTGACAGCAAATATATTTTGATGGATTTTAGTTTCAAATAAATTCTGCTGTATTTCTTTCTGCATTATTTTACTTTGTATTCATCAAAGAATCCCTAAACAAAAACAAAGACGTACGACAGTTTCCACAGTATGAACCACCAAAACTGATTTAAACATTGATAATAATGAGCAGTAAATCAGCATATTAAAATGATTTCTGAAGGATTATGGGGAACAATTTTTTATTTAATTTAGGGTAAGCATTAGTTAATGTATTAATTAACCTAAACAAACAATGCATTTATTACACTATTTATTCATCTTTGTTAATGTTATTTGATGAAATTACAGTTGTTCATAGTTTATTCATGTTTATATCACAGTGCATTAGCTAATGTTAACAAACACAACTTGTGATTTTAATAATGCTTTACTACACGCTGAAAATAAATTGCGCTGTAGAAGTGTTGTTCATTCTTAGCTAATGTTAACTAATGTTGTTAAGGAATGTACAATAAGCTTTATTAGTTAAATAAAGCTTATTGTAAAGTGTTACCATATATTGTGACACTGAAGACTGGAGTAATAAATGCTGAAAATTCAGGTTGCATCACAGGAATAAATTAAATTTTAAAATATATTCAAATACAAAATAGCTATTTTAATATGTAATATTTTTTTCTCAATTTTAAAATGTCTATACTTTTTGATTAAATAAATACTGCATTGCTGAGCACTTGCTGTATTTATTTATTTATTTATTTATTTTATCATTAGACAGCATGTAACACGACTTTATGAATGGCAATCTGTTCAG
This sequence comes from Enteromius afrohamiltoni, assembly GCA_034779775.1. Classification (NCBI taxonomy): domain Eukaryota; kingdom Metazoa; phylum Chordata; class Actinopteri; order Cypriniformes; family Cyprinidae; genus Enteromius; species Enteromius afrohamiltoni. The sequence goes on along the minus strand of JAUYWG010000039.1, from coordinate 18,404,068 downwards.
TGTCATTTGTAAGACACTTTGGAATCGTCCCTCTGCCAATCCCTTAATGTCAATCATTTCACTTTCGATTCTAAATCTGGGCTCGCAACAAGGAATCACGCATCCACTGGGAATTATGCATTTAATTTGTCAAGGTTACCCATTTGGCACACAATGGCAACATTATGGCGAGTGGCATGAGACGGTTTGTAATTTGGGTCAAGTACAGAGATTTTTCCCCTCTTTCCGACCTTGAAACTGGGAAGAGAGATGGAGGTGCCCCTGTCTGTCAGGCCCTGGCATTGGCGGAGGTTCTTGGCAGACAGTCAGGACTGTTTGGAGACACTCAGAGGTAGGCGGCGCATGACTGTAGGACTGAGAAGCTGCAGGCCTTGCAGATGGTGGTGGATTCTGATACAAGTGGAGGTCAGCCAGCGGATTCAGAAACAGCCCTGTGCTCACAGAGCTACAAAGAGGGCAGAGAGACGGGGGG
>JAUYWG010000039.1:18382632-18395011 GCA_034779775.1 Enteromius afrohamiltoni | reverse complement strand
AGTACACGGACTGCTGGGATTTGTAGTTCAATTTATTTGTAGTCCCTACTATCACTACCTTTACCCCATTACATATGCAAACTCTGTTCACATACTGTATTGTGATCAGTTACATGACGTTCAACAAATATGAGCTATTGAGATGAATAGCAATGCTAATGGATTGCTTTCTCAAGGTGATACAGACTTCCAGCTGTTTCTTTAACTGAGTTGCTGCATTTAGTAAGTGTTCTGCAAGTCACTTCAATAAAAGCATCTCCTCGTGTATCATGCTGATTTGCATGCTTATGTTACACTGTCACATGCACATTAGATTAGAACAATTCATGTCACAGCCATTGATACTCACTCTCAATAAACACCACTTTAAAGGCACAGAACACAGTTAGAGGTAAATGCTTGTATATTGCACTCTAGGCTAAAACATTAGCTAACATTGCCTTGGCACTAAGTGAAATTCAGAACCCATGCAAAACATCGCCCAGTGGACATTAACTTAAGTAATGCAACGTTAGCTGTGAAAAAGTTCTGAATTGCTCTTCAAGTACACAATCTTAACAGAAAAAAATAAAAAATAATAATAATGTAGGCCTAGGCTAATGAAGCGCAAATAGCTTGGCTGTTGCCATGTGCAGCAAGGTGCTTTCCCATGGAGGAAATTGAAAATTGATTTTGTGGAGAATGACTGCAAATGAACTGCGAGGGGATAGGAGAGCACAATTTCCTCTCTCTGCAATAAAGCCGCGACGGCTTGGGCTTTATTTCATTTTTAAACCACAAATCGTGTTAAACCCCAATGTCTTTTTAATACTGTGGTATCAGCATTTGTTTTACATACAAAGAGAAATTTGTAGTATCCAATCCATGCTAAATTTCACACTTTATTTTGATTTTTTTTCGCACTACAGCTTTACCTGAGCAGAACGTATTATTGCCTCCAAATGATCAGAAGCCTCTAGAAAAGCAATTTATCTGAAAATAACATACTGTATTTAGAATCCCAATCTGCTGAAAGGAAGGATGTATTTTGCTGCCTTGAAAAATACTATGCTTTTTTGGACATGGTAACATTAGGCATTTCTAACAATGTAAATATTATATAGTTCTTATTGTATTGTTGAATTATAGTACTATGTGTGTGTTTAGACTTAATTACTTAATATTAATTTCAGCGTTTACTAATGCATTTTTAAAATCACAAGTTGTGATTGTGAAAGTTAACTAACTAATGCACTGTGAGCTAACATGAACTAATAACGAATGCTTGAATTAACAAAGATGAATAAACACTGTAATAAATGTATTGTTTGTTCATGTTAGTTAATACATTAATGTTAACAAATGACACTTTATTGTTACCGCAATATTACATATGCAAATATCTAGATATCATGTATAGAATAAAAATACAATAATTCTGATTATTTGGAAAAAAAAATAAAATAAAAAATCAGCTAGAGGAAATGCAATAAGAGAACTGCAGGATTTTGTAATGAAGCGTAAAGTGTGTTGCAGCTACTAAACACTGGCACTCTGTGTAGCATATTTAATTCCATTGTGAGCTGTTTTATTTTCCAGTTCTCATTCTGGCTGACACCATCTGTGTTCTGGTATGAAATAAGGGCCTATTTTCCTAAAGCAATTTTTAAAACATCTAATTTAGGAAAGCATAATTTATCAGTTGGCCGCAGCGCATTCACTAACTAACCTCTCAACCGTAAAAATGAGTTGAAAATTAAAATTCTTTACTCAAAGAGAGCCAAGTGATCAGTTGTGCATGGTTGAAATGTAATTTTGGTGCAGTAATTAGTTGAATTAGACATATGAAGTTTGAGTTTGAAAATGATGTGACACTGAATTAAACTCAAATGTTCTAGGTCTCCATTACAGTGAAAAATAAGTAGCAAGAGCACGCTACTGAGTTCTAGAAGTTTGATGCAATTTGCCTATACTTTCCATTAGCAAATCGGCATTAGAAAAACCTGTAATAAACTCTGGTAAACCCTCCAAATATTGACTATTATATGGATTTGTTACCAAATGTAATGCAGTTTCTAACATCTAACTGTCAAAGCATAACTTATTTTCTTACATGTATGGGTTTAAAAACAGGTTCTGACAATTTCTGGTCCCCATAAAAGATGAAAAATAGCTTCTTTCAAAGCACTGTTGATGTTTTCAAGTTATATGCTAATCATCCATGATGTTGGCCAAGAATATTGACCTGTCATGCAAAGTCTTACTATTACAAAAGCAGAAAATGTAATTACATCAGAGACTGGTGCTGGAAATTCCTCAGAAACATTTCTTGACACAAGCTGCAGTATTTACACAGGCTTTAAATTCATGCCGGATTTGTGAAGGAAAACAATAAATGGGAAAACGTGAAGCATGCCATGAGCGTGGCAAATAAGTAACGCATTTGCCAAACACGCTGCTTAACAACACAAAGCACCCACATCATGTGGGATGAATACAAACACTTTTTATGGCCATAAAAGTTCAATAATTGTAACTTCACTTCAGTTGAGCATACACCAGGGGTAGGCAGCGTCGGTCCTGGAGTGCCAATGTCCTGCAGAGTTTAAAAAAATACCTCACCTGCCTGTAGCCTTGAAGACCTTGATTAGCTTGTTCAGGTGTGTTTGATTAGGGTTAGAGTGAAACTCTGCAGGACTTTGGCACTCCAGGACCAGCGTTGCCTACCCCTGGCATACAGTATACTCGAATAAATAAAGAGCTTAGTTATTAAATCAATTACTGCTTAACGAGGGAATAAGAATTAAAAGAATGCATCGCTAATACTTACTCACGTTTACACTGTTGATTTCCCTCCAAAGTGATGTCACTTCCTGGAGGGTGATGTCATTTAAGGTTAAAGGCATTACACAGGCCTATTTTATCTCATATGCTTATATTGTAGGGATATTAAAACATACTTAGTAAAGCTGACCAAAATATTACCTTTTTGTTAAGTTATTTTCTGTTGATTGCCACAATTTGATGAATTTGAATTTGATGACCACTGATACATCACAACCTTTAGTTTATTAGTTTAACTTTTATTAACTGATACACTATCTATCAAAAGTGAAACATCCCATAGTAACCAAACTTATCAACATGCACTACTAACTAAGAGGAGGGAAGATGGTGAGGACAGTACAGAAAGGTTTTTTTTAGCCTGATCCTCTACTTTATGTTCAGCAGAGCATCTCTGAAGGTGATTTATTTGGGTGTTAATCTGGTTTGGCATTGCTTGTGTGTGTACGTGTGTGTGCTATATTTACAGGCTGGAGATGTGTCCTTACGACCTGCTTCACAGCTGCACACCAGAGATAGGAGCTTCAATCCAGAAGCCCCCACAAACACACGTGTGTAACACTCACTGGCTGACAGACAGCTACACACAAAGACACACATGTATTAGAGAGCACTCCATCATGAGCAACACAGTACAGATAGTGTTGTTGTTTACAAAAACAGAAGTGGCTGTAGGTGAAGGGTAATTTCCTGTCTTCTTTGATTGGTCATGTAAGAGGGCAAAAAAATAAATAAGACATCTTGTGGGTTTGTGCTAGTAGCTAAAATTCAGGCAAAATACGGATGTATTCTTCACTCTTTCCCCACTATTGACCGATTGGACATTGTCTTTAAAAAATATATATATGTTTCTCAGTCTGTTCAAAATGTAAATTCTTTTATGAAACTTGCCCAAATTCAAGTGCTGCTAAAAAAGAATGCATGAAGCTAGAATAAAACGGTTTCTATGTTTAAAATCAGGCTCTGCTCTTTCTTTTGACGTAATGCAGCATGTAACACAGCTCTAAGTGAATGAAAACATCCTGCAAAAATTTTTATTTGAATGTGCACCATAACATTATTGTCTCTCAGAAGAATGAGTGGACTCATTCATTCGAATCACTCAAACGAGTCATTTTTAAAATGAGTCCCAAGCTGTTTCATGATGACGTCTAAATGAAATGAAATGAAACATCTTTTCAAGTTGGTCTGACTGAAAATGCCAAGTCATTCTTTGCCACTGGGTGCTGCTATTGTAGCAGTAAAAGCTCATTAAGACTGAATCAAAATCAACCATTCATTTGTAGTGGCTTGGAAAAATTAATCGTTGAACAAATCGTTTAGTAGTCGTTGAACAAATAAGGTAAAAATAAATGCAAATTATGGCAACCTGTTGTTTTGTGACCAAAATATTAATATTTTTTAATAATAGGGCAACTTTAAGCACTGGCAGGGAAATAGTTAAACAAAAATCTCTTAATGTCAAATCTTATTAATGTCAAGGAGAAATTGTTTTTGAAATTGCCAATTGGGATTTCTCCAACAAAGACTCACAACCAATTTGTACATATTCGCCTTTTTTGTACAATTTTGTACGAGTGAGGTCGTACAAATTAGCCACCTTGTAAAATATGTTCAAATTGCCGTGAGATCAGGTTGGATTTTTCACATACACAATCAGTTTGCAGCCATAATATCTTTCACTTTCAAATCAGACGAATCACAGGCCATTCCAGTTCTTTTTTTCCACTTCCTTCCTGCCATTCCAAATCCTCTTGATGAGTTATTCCTCTCGTTAGCACAGTATGTTTAATAAGGCATGAAAACGCAGCTTTGAGGGGGCTGGCATTCAGAATTGAGAAGCAATGATCATAGAATGAGTTTAAGTGCGTAGAATTGTTTTTACAGAGGCAGTACTCTGTCAGATGTAAATTGAATGACAAGCATCAAACCACGCTTGCAATATCATCCACAAATCAGTCAACAGGTGACAGCTGCCCAGCTTCATTTAATTCTAAATGACATTTAGAGAGAGAGAAAACGCAATTAGCGCTTCTTCCCTGCTCTCCTTGTCTCTTTATATATCTTTCTGTTTTAGTTATGAGTGTTTGCTAAGGTAAGCATTACTATTAAAATTTGTTTAAAAAAATGAACCATATCCATAATCAAGATTACGGAGAAATATGATCTAGAACATCTTAGCAATTACATAGAAGCACATTCAAATAAATGCAGGACACATTAGCAACAAGTACTCTAGTAGCTACATTTTCCTCAGATGTCACAAATCTAGTTTACTCTTTGTTTTCCTTCTCTTGTTGACCAGCTCTCTGTTTTTCCATTTTTCAGTACCTCCTCCTTCCGCTGCTCACAGCTCTATCACTGTGTCAAGCAGGAGAAGCAACAGTGGCGTATAGTTAGATCGAGTGTTTGCTGGTGAGTCAGACCACCTCTGAGAAGAATTGACTGATAAAGGAGGGAAGATGAGAGGAGCCAGACAGGCAAGAGTTACTGATAAAGTCAAAGAGTCAGGAGGCATCAGACCAAACACATTTCGGAGGATTTTTGCTTTTTCCTCTAGTTTATATAAAAGTGTATGAGTCTAAGTCTGTCAGTTTCAGATGTCCACACAATGTGTCTGTAAAGCTTCACACAATACCCACAGATCCATTATTATATCATTTTGAAAATGCCTATTTTGAGTGGAAGCATAAACAGGCTGAAATTCCGCATGTGTCTTTAAATGCAAATGAGATGCTGTTCCCTGTCCCCTTTTCCAGACTAATGCAGATTTTGGTTTTAATATCATGCCTACCATGCTGAAATTATGTTTTTTTAAGGCTAAATTAGTTTAAAATTCTGATATACTGTTTCTAAGCACTAAAGTATGTAAAACAGCTGTTATGGCATGTCTTATTGCACCTTATCTGTCAAAGTTTGTGTTAAAAAATAAATATAAAAATCGCCGTTTAAAAAAGTCCCTGTTTACCACTGTGTATACGTAGCATTATTGAGAGCAGCTGATTGGTTTACTTATTGGATACTTCATCCAATAATTTATTGGTTTTACCTACGTAACCTAATTATTCCTTACTTGTATTAAATCAGTTCATTGCAGAATACTACGGGATTTCAATAACCCTTACCTTCCCCAGCACCACTTGCCTAGATTGTCTGAATTCAAGTCACTGTTTTATGTGCATTTCAGATGCAGCAGATCTAGTCTGCTAGGACCAAGCCTATGTACATTCCATGCGTAGTAAAATTCATTCAAAGAGTTGGATTCAGGATTGATCAGTTGACACCCTTTTTCTGACTATAAAATGTAACAAGATGCTTTTTCTAAGATGTACAGTAAATCACTTACCTACCACTTGTGCAGGCAGCAGGGCAGCTAACTAGGTTCTAGAACACAGCGACACACAGGTGGTGTTCAGAAGCCTGAAGGTCATATTGCAGCAGGTGATTGTCTATAGGGGACAGTGTAATTGAAGAGCCACATCTCTACAGGGACTGTCTGAAAGAAAGTCACATATCAAGAGACTCCCTGTCTCCCCTTTAAAAGAAAAGAAAAAAAATCTGTGAAAAAAGTTACATGACCGTATTTTACAACAAGTTCCTATACTGTTGCTCAGATGTCGTGCTGCTTTATATAGGTTGGAAAATTGAATCTTCAATAATTCACGATTTGCTCAATGAACAACTTTGTATTGAAGTGCATGACATTTCTCACTCCGAATAACTCATAAATAATTACTTTATTGAACAATGTACAAGTATTCTTTAACCATTTTTTGCTGAAATAGCACAATATCATTACGATATTTAATATGACTACAGATTTGAATATGACTTAAGAATTTAACTTACTCAGCACCACATGAACTAATTTTGACCTGGGCAAGTTATCACCAATAACATATGCAAATATAAAAAAAGATGTTATGAACAATTAAGAACACCTCAGCAACTGCATAGCAACGTCTTGGTGACCAACCTCAACAACTGAGTATTAGTTTGGTGAGTTATGTACAGAAAAATAACACTTATATTTAACACAGAAAAACAAAATTTAGTTAAGAGTTTTCAAACTTTTCTGGATGGTAAACATTTTTTCAGAAAGGGACAAAGAAAGCTTTGAGCATGACTGCTGAGCACCTGTTGTATCAAAACGGTTCTGTTACACAGATCATCCTCTGTCCTCCTTTCTGATGCAGATGTGGCAATCTGAGGATTTGATTCCAACTGCAGCTTATAACAAAATGCCAGGATGAGAGTGAGAAAAGGATGAAGTGAGAGGGAATGTAGCAGAAGGCAGAAGGTTTTATGTTGTGCTGTTTGTCTCCTGCAGAGGAGGAGTGCTGAGAGAAGCAGAAAAGATAGTCATGAAAAACATGCCCATTGTGAAGGAGCAAAAAAAGATCCAGATGAAACAAAAAGAGCAACAAAATGACACTCCAAATTTTGTCATCTTCTACAGGTAACTGATCATGTGGCTCTAAAACACCAAATGTAGGGCAGCTTTGCAATAAATGGAAAAACTCCATAATGCCCTTCCGTAATTGTGTGCAACAAACCTCTAAATAAGATTTGAATCACAAACAGCTCGTGCAGTGAAAGAGTCACTTTCATAAACAGCTTCACAAATCTCTTTTCAAACAATGGTTCACCAAAAAATAAAGACATTTGGGTCATCATTTTCTGTTTTAAAACAGTATGACTCTTTTCTCAGCTACTCATTCTATGCTGTAGGTTAGATTAATGCACCAGTAGGTGGCAACAAATGATATGTCTTTATGAGTGAATTTTTCCCTTAAACCTATTCATTTACAAGTGAGTAACTGAATCATTCATTCAACTAATTAGTTCAAACATATATTCGGGAATAAACCAAGTGACCATCTTTATGAATGAATCATTTAATCATTTTTACTCCACCACTCTACTACTACTGTATGTTGTTCATTGGTTATGGGGTTGGAGTAACTTAAGAGTAACCATTTCTTAACCTTTCCTTTACAAATCTCCATCTCCCTCTATTTATGCAGTATTTATCAGCCGAGATCTCTAGGCATATTCAAAATGCAATTTCATATAAGGTGATTTGTTTTGTTCTTGTCGTAAAGTAATTGGCAAATCCAGCAGTCTTTGAAAACAGCATCTTATTCTAATTTGTTACAAAACTCGCATCAAGTCTATGGATGAAGTAATCCATCAAAAGACAGGTAGCGTCAATGCACACTTCACCAGTAACAAATGTATGAAAATGTGCAGTCAATCAAAGACAACAGTGTCTCTCCAGCTCCATACTGATAAATCCAGTTTATTTTCACATGTAAACAAGCAGCATGTGTCTGAGTGCTCTTAAATATCTCACGACGGACAAAAGTTTTCAAAAAATTTAAATGAAATAACTTTCTGTATAAGATTCTGCATAGCATCCTAGATTGCATGCTTGGGTACTATTGCACATACCTTTTTTTGCTGTATGCTTCATGTATTGTGTTTTATACACAAACATTCATCTAATAGAAGCATTCAATTCCAAAAATGTCTGTTGGTATGCACCTATCACAAAGTCTATAGAGAATGTGACTGTACCGGCATGAAAAACGTGTCTGCAGAAGTAACAAAAAAATGTCCAAAGGACACGGTTGAGCTATTCAGATTTTCAGGTAAGACTTTAGCTCTCTATTGATAACGCCTTAAAAAAGAGCTGGCAGAACAAATAAAAAAGTAAAAGTATTGCAAGAAACAGTGAAATACACCATGTTCTGTGTGTGTGTGTGTGTCATTCTTGTGAGAGTGTGCTAGTCTCCATGGGAGGGCTTTGTTTGACAGACGGTAGGATGGAACGAAATGGACAAGGACATACAGAGGAGAGACAGACAGCTTTACAACTCTTTGAAAATCGCTCATCTTCCATCTCAAGGGTGTGTGAGTGTGTGTAAGTGCACAAGAGCTTCCCATCCATAACATCCTAATTTTCCAGCCACCTCTAACTGACACAATGCCAGATTTACAATCGCGGCCCTGACACTAACAAACACACGATGGTGTAATGATATGAGTGTGAATGCGTGTCTGAGACATAACCCAAGGCAATGTTATGCATGTTTTTGCACCTCCAAGTTAATTTGTGTTGACAGAATACAATAAATGGAAAGTTCAAAATGTATTTTGCTGTGACTGCACAAAATATGATTAATGCAACACAGGTGAAATCAAACAACCTCTACTGAATGCTTTAGGATGTTTTTCTTAGGTTCTCTTGGTTAAATCTACCTTCCAATTAACTAAAGATTGCACTTGCACGACTTTTAAATCTGTCTTAAAACTATCATCCATTAAAAGCAACCATTGTGTGTTTAAATAACATGAAAGATCAGGACTCGGCAGTCCTATTTCCCATGCCACGCCATCCCTATTGTGAGATAGAGAAGGCTTAAAAACAATAGGGCTTTGCTTTCTGGGTCAGTGGGTCCGAATGCCAAAAAAACAGACAGCTAGGCTGTGAATAAGAGCAGAACACAGGCCAAGGGACCCTAATGCACTTATCGAACACACTTAAAAGATTAACTATCCTTTTAAGTACTTAAAAAACCCTTTGTGACGCTGAAAAAAAGACCAAAAACCTCTTTAGCATATCGTCTGACAATGACCGGATACTGCCTTCGAGAAGAAGATTAGGCGTTATAATGCCAGACAACAGTAAATAACATCAGGGATTGAGGCCTTTTTAAGAACAAAGACACTTTGTGCGTGTGATGTGTCTTAAATATGAAATGCAGTTTAAGGGATGATCGCTTTTTATGAGGAAATGAGTATTAACAATAAGCTGTTTGAAGTGTGTTATGTAAAGAATGATACATTTACCCATGAGTGCTGTTTAAACTCTGTCATTTGCAGCAGACATTCTGCATATTTGTCTGTAAAGCTTTCATATTAAAATGTCAAAGCTGAGACAAAATACAAAAAGGAACTTTTATGAATGCCATTTGCATTCCAGAACAAAAGATAAAAAATATCAAAATAAGTGGTGCTTCTGTTAAAGAAAGATAGCACAGGCACACTTGTTATATTAAATAATAAAACAATACATATACTATACAAAATTATAATTTTCTACAGTTGCATTATTTGTTTGCAGATGCCACTTGGATATATATTTAATAAATTCATACACTGTAACTGCATCCTATGGAAGAATATATATATATATATCTACCATTAAATAATTCCCACAATTCTGGCTTTTTCCTGAAAGATATATATTTTCAGTAGTGAATTATTAAGTCATTTGCTGGATGTGAACTTGTAACAGTAAGGCAGTTTAGAAAAGTTTATATCTCGCATTTCTGACTTCTCTTCTGAAAATCGTTAGCTAAAAACTCGCAATTGCAATATCAAATATGAAAAAGGCTGATTCTTACAGTTTAGAGTTAAAATAATTTTCTGACTTTAAAACTCACAATTTATTGTATTAAAGTCAGAATTGTGAGACAAAAAGTAGCAGTTAGCTTTTTTATTCTTTATTTACTGGTGGAAAAAGGAGCCGAAACACTGAGTTCAGTACTTTTGAACACTACTAAACCCCAAAATACATTAAGGTGGGTAGTGTAGGTGTATAAAAGCACCAAAATATCAAGCAATTTCATACAAGAGCAACAGCAACAGAGTGAACTGCAGGCCTTTATATGCGCAGTATCAGTTTCAGGCCTTATGAATGAGTTTGGCTGAATGGATGTATCAGACTCACTCAGGTTGCTGTGATAATTACTGTCTGCTCATTAATGTACAGTCTAGGAAAACCTCTTCATCTGGCCAGCCGTCAAGGGTAAAGTCAGTGATATAAATGACTTTTCCAGCATGATGAGCAAAGCCCAATCAGGCCAGCTGAGGAAGTAAGGACATAACTGATGTGCGGTCATTAGCATGTCACACTCAATTAGGAGTATCGGCTAGAAGTCCGTATTGAGAAACCAGAGCTCATACTGGGACACAAGCCAGTATATGCTGTATTATATATATGTGAGTTAGAGATAGACTTGAGTCTACTTTCAAGTAATAACATTTTTATTTGTATTTTTTTTCAAAGGAAATTTTGCTTTAGCGCTTAAAACATCAAATTATAAAGTCTGAAGACCTTCACGTTGATGAGCTGCAAATCAATTACTCCCGAAAATTCATTTGATCCATCATTAGTGAATCACCTTTGAGTGATTCATGTAGTTCTTAGTATCCTTAGAAAAACAGAACATTAATTTTACTTCAGGAATAACTTTTATTATTTTGAATGGCAATATCCACAAAATACAGAGGTACGGACTTCAAAACTTCGACAGCTAAAGTCTTCAGATGAATCAACAAATGAGTTGCTTGTGAGAGCTGTGACACAGCAAAAGAGAGCTACAGAAGCATTTTTCCGAGTGCCTGGGTACAAGGCAAAAACAAGAAGCCATTCACTGATGCACAAGTAGTTAAGGAGTGTTTAGTGGTGAGAGCAGATGCTTTGTTTGAGGGAAATGAGTGAAAGGAGATGTCAGAGAAATTAAAGAAAATTCCACTATCCAATGAAACTTCAACTAGCAGGACAGAGGTACTTGCCGATGGTACTTCTCCGTCTAGCAACCACACCTTTTGTGCCATGGTTTCGGCAGCTGATGGGGGAAAGACAGTGTCATTTCTCACATTAGACTGCTCTGTATTTTGCACCATGTTACTTTTGTGGTGTTTTGAGGAGAAAAACACTTAAATTAATTATTTTGCACTTGTTATTCATGTATTTTGAATGCAAAAGGCACCTTATTTTTTCATAAAATGAATGTTGATTTGTTATACATGTTTATTAAAGACAAGTTTTGTAATTACCAATAGTTACGGACCTTTGTCACTGATGAAAATTCGGATTTGAGAACCCCTGCCTTACACCTTAACCCAACCTTAAGCCTACCCATACCACCAAACCTGTCCTTAACCTTACACGTATCTCACATCAATAGCAGCAAAAGTGATTTGCAATACAATATGAACACAATAAATACATTGCATGTCATTTTGATGTAAAGGCCACATAATATAATATTAGAGTTTGAGCAAATCTTGTTTTCCACAAAGAGAAAAAAAACATGGGTTTGGAAAAGCTTTGAACAATTTTGATATTTGAACCTTTCCAAAGCAGGAAAGATCACACCCACTTACAAAACATCACAGGGCTTTGTAGGCAATCAATAGAAGAATCAATGGTTGTCAGTTTGAGGCCAACCTATGCGTCAATGTCTAGAAGATTCCCTCTGTTTGTGAATGTTTACAATGTAAAAAATAAAAATACATTTCAACAGAGAGCTTTTATTTTCTCCACTCTGTACGTGTCAATCAAACTCGCTCTTTATTCAAGTGTGTCTGTGCGAGTGAAAGATTTGTAGAGTTTGGCGAAGTGCAAATGGAGCAATCAAAAGAAAAAATATAGCTGCAAGCAGCAATTGCCGGGGTTCGAGCATTGGAAGGGTTTTGGGGTCATATAGGTCAACATGGATGTATGTCAGACACTTAAGCACATCGAAAATGGACAATAGGC
>JAUYWG010000039.1:18365239-18375845 GCA_034779775.1 Enteromius afrohamiltoni | reverse complement strand
CAACCAGGTCTCATAAAAATACGTACCTCCGTGCACTTCTCCCGCAACACTGTTTTTATGTACCTAACTGCACATTTCACCACAGTTTTAAAGAGAAATGTCCACTGAGTTGTACATGTTCAATATGTGAGACCTGGCACATTTGTATTCCGTTGATATAGGCCTGTATTGAGGTGGTTTAAAATTGAAATATCTTTGAACTGTTGCTGAAAGTTAATGCTCTATCATGTTGTAAGTATGTCCTACACTAAATCCAACCCTAAACCTACCCAATAGTGTTATCAAATGCAAAACTAATATAAAAAGACATTTGTTGGTGTAATCAACTACCTTTTACACAGATTTGAACCGTTTTTTCGAAACATAGTTACACAGGATTCAAACATTCGGAACTCCTTGCCTCTCAAGTACGTTTTACTGCCTCTAGTGTTCATTTCATTTTGAAACTGCAGTGATATGTACTTACTGGTACATATTTCATTTCTCGCCAAAAAGTGCACCAGCCATGAGACCAGGTAGAACGATGAGTAGTATACATAAAAGTCACGTAGAGCATTGAAATGCATTTTTTAAACTGGGTGCATTTAGATGAAAAAGTGAAGTTGCCTTTGCATATGAATGCATAAATGTGTTTTATTGCCCATTAAAATGTATCTGCTATGGTTCTCTGTTGAGGATTAAAAGCAGTATTTTAGCACTACATAAAGCTCAGTAGAGTTTAATGCCATCTTTGATGCTTAAGGGGGATGAAATCTTCATTTTGTCCTCTCAGTTTTGACAGATAGGATTCAAAACCATCACATTTAAAAGGTCCCCTTCAGTCTGGAGATAACTGTCTGTCTGTGGCTGCAACATCAGTGTCTGTCACATTTATAAAGGGATTCAAACAGTCTGTTAGCCAGTGATTTGCCAGTCTGTGGGACTTTAACGTCACCGTGTCCATGTCTGGTGTTCCTCAGTAAGCATTTGGCTTCAAAAGGATGTCTGAAACTGATGAATAAATGCGTTTAGTAATGTTCAAACACTTTGTACAATTAAATATTTATCTTGATTTGTTTTTGTTTTACATCTTTGTTCTGCTTGTTTCTTCTCTATCTAACTGCTTAGAGGCTGTTCTTTTATTGGAAAATGTAAAAGAGGTTTTCAGTAAGAATTTGAAAACATTTCTTTTAAATGTTCAAATAATCAAAAAAATCCTAAATAATTAATGTTTTTCCAAAAATATGAATGTGAACCATTTTTAACAGAGAAAAATGTTTCTTGAGCTGCATATTAAAGTTATTCCTAAGGGATCATGTGACACTAAAGACTGGCGTCTGATGCTGGAAAATCAGCATTCCATTTTTCTTACCTGTTAGCCTTTTTACTTCTCAGCAATGGCTGATGAAACTTCATAGGGTTTTCATAATTGACATGTTCTAGTTTCATGAAGAAAAATTAGTTGTAAACACAAACAATGCAATATGAGAAAAAAGAAAAGGCCATCTTTATTGGAATATGCCTCACAGCGGTTTTTTAATTATAAGATAATATAATAAAATTAAGTTACAATTTTGTGCATGATTTTATCATCTCATCTATCATTTTACACATTAACATATATTTTGAAAGCTGCCCATTGTTTCGGATCTCCTCTGTAGACTCCTCAAAGTATCCCATTACAAAGAGAGTGACATTGGGAAATATGCCAAAGGTGTTTGATTTCACCTAGATCATCAGTAATTTCTGTTTGTGTGTGTGTGTTATTACTTTATGCCATTGTATAAGATATGAGCTCTGTTTATATCCTCAGGCTATTCATTCTGCTTTGATTTACTTTCATCTCCCCTTGACTCTGTAAGTGTGTGTGTGTGTAATCAGTAGGGTCATTTGCCTTACAGCCTCTGATGCATTAAACTTTCATTGTCCAGAGTAAGTGTGTGTATGTGTGCGGCAGCGCATAAATCTACACCTCGACCATCAGGAGCACTTGTAAATCTTGGTTGTCTCACGATACATACGCTCAGTTTCCAGCTCTGGAATTACAGCAAGACAAATGGGAATTCTGGCTCCATTACCGCGGTAATTAAGGTCTGTAGGAGTTTTCTTACATGCGCGGTTATTTATTCTGCCCAGCTCTGATACACTAATAAGCAGAGGCTTATGACAGGTGATCTTCTCCGAGTGTGGATGTCTGTGATTAAAACAGCAGACCCAAATTTGTATGTGATGTCTTTCATCAGATGAGACAAGTCACATTAATAAAACATTCTTTTTCCTTTTTCTCTCAATATTTTTCTCATGTTAGCTTTAGTTTTCACTGCTGTCCAGCTGTTTCATAACCCTGAGGAGCACCATGAATATTTTACCATCCAATATCTCAACGTACGTCTCCCTCACTAGCTCATGTTTACCCACAAGCAACCTAAAGTCCATGATCTAAAGAATGTATAATTTTTACAAGGCAACATATTACTTTTTTTTCAACCAAAAACTTGAATGAGTTTCCAAGCAACGACAATACAATAATACACAAGCATTTCATAAATCTCCACTTAACTAATTCAAATCTTTAAACCATTGCTTTTGGTTTGAATACAAGATCTCTATCCAAAATATTGCTTTCTCTTTTCTCTCCGCCCGTCAGAATAATAATTTTCTTAATATTGTTTCTTGTAAAAAAATTCTAAACATCCTCATATCACAGCACAAACCTCATTATTGCTACAATCCGTCTGTTTTCTGTCTGTTGAGTTCTCCCCTCGTTATGTCTTGTATAAAGTGTGTTCTTCCCTGTGCTCTCTGTCCAGTCTACTTGTTATATGGTTTTAACTTATGTCTACGTGATCTTTGTGAATAAAGAAGAGTTATTTATTTGGCTACTCCCACAGTCTCTTGCTTCGGGGGTAAAATGTAAAAAAAAAAATTATATATATTTTTAGGAAAAAAAATACTTAGACATAAGTATTAAAAATATACTAGACACTAAATTGGACATTTTCCAATTGGACAAAAATATAAATACTAAATGCATCTGGTTTTAGAACCCTTACACGTATATTCAACAAAATGCGAATTATTCTTTTTATCATTATAATATTTTTTATTGATTTATTTTTAAATCTGAATGAAGGGACTCACACTTTCACTGCTGAGACGTTTTCCACTGCCACTAATGCTCATTAAATGTTCTAATTTATACGTGACAGGCTTTAGATCCATATTTCAATTAACATTCATGATTAATCAGTGTAATGGCCATATTGGGGGTAATGAGGTGTGTTCGAGTCAGGACGTGTTGAACAGGTGGTGTGATAGCTGGAACATGATTTAATCAGAGATGGATCTCCTTTGCGAGCTCACACACACACACACACACACAAGTCAAAGGTCTAGCTGTGGCTGTATTCAGAATAGCATCCTACTCCACTGTTCATACTAATTCTACAGTATACAGTATTTTTTCTAAGCAGTACTACACATTTACTGGGTATGTGTATCATAACCTTCAATACCTTTTAGATTTAAGATAGAATTATCTATGATGTTGATGTTTTTTTCCTGACAATTAAACAGGGATATCCTTGTACAGGTAACATGGAAAATGATACACATTTACCAACACTGTAAACATGTAACACAAATAGTAACTTATCATTTAAGAAAAACATGCTAAAAACTGGTTCTGATTAATTAGTCACACTAAAAATAAAATGCAAAAACCCTGCCTGTGCTCGTAACACGTCTCAAGTTTCTCTCTTGTTTGGAACTTTCACTTCATCCTGTAGCTAATGAAGCGTTTTATGAACATATGCGTGAATGAGAAGAGGGGAGAGGAAAGAAGCACAGCGATGAGCAAAGCAGAATAACAGAGTGAGGGAAAACACCCAAAGACAAACAAGAAAAGTGAAAGACCATACAATTTTTTTTTTAAAAAGACATTGGAGAAGGTGTGAAAAAATTTACATCTCTTGCTCACCAATGGATCCTCTGCAGTGAATGGGTGCCGTCAGAACAAGAGTTTACACATCTGAGAAAAACATCACAAATAAATGTCCACACGAGTCCATCAAACAAGAAACAAATTCACCAAGATGTTTTGAACTTCAAACCATTGCCTTTGGCTAAAATATGAGTCCTCTGTCCAAAATACTGCTTTCTTCTTTCTCCAAGGAGATAATCACTTTTAATAAGTATAATAAATCCTGAAGCTTACCTTAGCAAGCCCCACTAATAATGTTAGTAAGTAGTGACACTATTTCAAGGACACAGTGAAGTTCATCACTTGTTCAAATTTTCAGTCCCACTTCAGTAATTAAACACAGACAACCAGACCTTGGGAGAGAGAAAACATATTCACAATTCATATCCACATTAAAATCTTGATTCAAGAGTAAATGAAAATGCTAACGTGTACAACTCTAAAGAAAGTGAAACTACTTCCAGTCAATCCAATGGTTTCTAGTTCTCAACTAAATGGAAAGACAAATCAGTCCCAGTATTAATAAAAATAAAATTAATTGGATTCTAATTCTGATTGAATGCAAACTGAATTAAAAAGTCAAATAGATTTTAATTCTAATGAAGTTTGAAGTCATTTCTAATTCAAATTAATTCATTTGTTGATGTTTCATAATTGATATTTGTTAGATGAATTTAATCAACATTAAACTGATATGATTTGAATAGTGACACTATTATCTTCTGGAAATACTTTACTTACTTTACATAATTGATGAACTTCACAACATCAATACTGTTTTATAACTTACATTTTGACTCAAGTTGAATGGCACCATTATCTACTTATAGCTTTGGAAAAACATGCCAAATATTCAGCTCTAATGTAAATATACATGCAAATGGGTAATTTTAATCCTAATTGTCATACATGTTCTGTACAAATATTTAAAGTAGTATTAGTATTAGTAGCACATGTGCTGAGAACATCTCTAGTATGCAGGCTTACACCATTCACTTGATGGCTTGTGGACCAGAAGACAAATGAGATCAAATTTGGACAATTATCAGGAGTTTCTGTTTACTTTATGTCTTACTGTAAGCCAAGCAGCACCTGCATGCACACCCCACTCATCTGTTACACACTGTCACACCAGACAAAACATTCGGTCTCAAATGGCAATCAAGAGCTTGGTCAGAGAGCAAGACTGCGAGCAAGGTTTGTCAAAAGACATGCATCATCACAAAGTATATTAGAATATGTTATCCATACTAATTAAAGGCCAGAGTTAGGTCTCTTTTTATATAACTCAAACATAATGTCCAACTTTGGCTTCTACGTGACAAGATCAGATAATGTCTCAAGTCAATTTTATGTGGTTTCCATAAAGAAAATTCCATCAAGAGCTTACAACAGTTGTGATTCAACATACAAAAGCTAAATTATGCCAAGAATCAAACAATATAAAGAAAGTTTTAAAAACAAAATAAAACAGTTAAGTAAACAAATGCTCTTGGTGGTCTTTTGGGATATGCCAGTTTGAATCCTCCTGAAATGTGTTCCCTCTTTGTATCATATACAATAAAGCTCTGAAAATAGATTTCAAAAAGGCTTTTGAATTTCTTCTACACTTGTTAACGGCTCCATTAGTTTGATAAAAATCTGTTGTTTCTTTCCTCAGTTGTTTATATTTCTCCAGTGTGTACAGCTCTTGAGATTCCTCAACATGTTTTTATCAAATATGTGTGTATTTGCGCTTAGTGAAGTGTCTGCCACATCAGTGGGAGGTCTGAGAGTCTGTATGCAAGTAGATGCCTGTACTTCACAACCAACACACACAAACACACACTCACACACATCATGGAAGTCAAACTAAGGTGATAAAGACCCACAAGCCCCTACTAGATTGGCAAAGCAGAGCGATGTGCTTAACTTAATGTTCTACATGACTTCTATCTTTCAGTATTACAGTGATCTCTATGACTGGTGTGCTGAATGTACACATAAACATTAAAATTACATTCACAGAATAAAGCTCTGTATTACAGTCTAATGCTAGCCAACAAAAATAGGCCATTTTGGCTTGCTTTTTACTTCTTAAAGCTACATTACACTCTCAGAAATAGGTACAAAAGACGTTACGGTACTAATGTATACTTTTAAGTTACTTAGTTGCAATCTTTAGGGATAAATAAGGTACAAACATGTACTTTTTCTACCCTAGTGACAGCTTTTTTGATTGATTTATTTTTTCCTGGCAGTATACAGTGCTCTAAATGTATTTGGACTGTTACATTTAAAAAAGGTACACTACCATCCAAAAGGTTTGTTTTTTAATGTTTAACATTCTCTTCAGCTCACCAGGGTTGCAGCTACATTGTAAAAAGGTTGCTGTTGCTGCAGCTGGATGCCAGTAAATTACTGTAAAATTGTTTACAGTATCATTACAGTATGTTAATTTACAGCACAATGTCTTTACTGTATTTTTATTTTATTTACTACAGAGTTTATTTACCACCATGGCCCCCCAAAAATCACAATAACTCACAATAGCTGTAGTTCTGATAAAATTATTTTTTATCGTTAAACATTTTCTTTTTTTTTAAATTACAAATCTCTCGGATGCACTACCTGGAAAAAAGGGCATCACCACAGTCGCCTGGGGACTGAAAAGCAAAAGTATCGGCATATACCAGCAAGATTTTTTAATGCCTCTGCTAACTAAGCCTGCATTTGTTTGATCCTGAATACTGCAAAAGCAGTTATATCGTGACATATCTTTACTATTTAAACATAACTCTTTTATTCCTGTGATTTCAAAGCAGAATTTTCAGCATCGTTACTCCAGTCTTCAGTGTCGCATGATCCTTTAGAAATCATTCTAATATAAATGTTTCTTTATATTACAAATAGATAAAACAGTTGAGTAAATTTTTTTCAGAATTCTTTGATGAATAGAAAGATTCAAAGATCAGCATTTATCTGAAAAAAAAAAGTTTTCGTAACATTCAAAAGCTTGGAGTCATATTTTTTTTGGTGGGATTAATACTTTTATTTTGTTATTTACTTCTAAGGATGCTTTAAATAGCTAGATCAAAAGTGATGATAAAAGGTTTATACTGTTATTTTCAAGAGGGAAGCTTGAAAAAAGCAGCAAAATCAGTTTATTAGAATGATTTCTGAAGGATCATGTGCTACTGAAGATTTACTGAAGAGTAATGATGCTTACATTTTAGCTTTGATCACAAGAATATTCAAATAAAAATACTGTTGTTAAATACTAAACATATTTGTAATGTAAAACTGTATTTTGTGATGTACTTTGGACATTTGGGCAAGTAAATTTACAGTAGTGAATAAATACAGTAGTGACCATATATTTCCCACAATCCTTTGCTGTTTACAGTAAAATACTGTTCAAATTACAGTAGGGGAGAGTGGGGACAAC
Source organism: Enteromius afrohamiltoni (assembly GCA_034779775.1). Taxonomy (NCBI): domain Eukaryota; kingdom Metazoa; phylum Chordata; class Actinopteri; order Cypriniformes; family Cyprinidae; genus Enteromius; species Enteromius afrohamiltoni. The sequence goes on along the minus strand of JAUYWG010000039.1, from coordinate 18,368,457 downwards.
ATTGCGGATTTCTCCAATTAGGAATGAGCTAGAGCCATGAAACTCCCACTACACATGCTCAGAAGGCCCCTCCTTCTTTCTGGAAGTTAACATGCCATCATTCCTTCGATGAGATCTGAAATTTGAGGTAAAAAAGTATTTTTTTTATGACCAGAACTGTTCAAGCATTGATTTTTATAGTTATATAGTTTGAATATGCAGTTGTTTAGCTCTTAACAGACCTTGGAACCATGTGTTAAAGCTAAAGTGTTAGGCTATCATCACTAGTTTTAAGATGGTTGCCGGGGAAGGGACAGTTGCAACGCACCCTGTTGCAACTTTTTTTAAATTAAGTGTGTAAAGTGTGTAAGCACTGTCCACCTTACGTGAACTTCAGTTGAGGGTAAAACTAGTTCACATTATTAGTAGATCCCACACACTCCACACAGAACACAATTGTCTGTCCTAATGAGACAAAGGGTTTACACACTTTTTTAAATTCAAAAAACATTTTTTTGTGCTTTTCAACATATCACAACTTGTAAATTACTTGTAAATGAGTTAACTAAACATAATAATCACTTATTAATCATTTGTGAATGTTTTGTAGATGAACATTTCATTAACAAATCACTTATAAATGACTTACAATGGAACGTTATTCTAAAGTGTTACCGATTTTTGCATTGTCTGTTTGGAGAACTAGACTCCAGGCCGAGAAAGGTTGTAGTGCAGGGCATGGGCTCTGATGGTGGTTCCATTTACAATTGCCACAATTGACCTTTCGCAAAAAACACGCCCCCCCCCCTTCGTTACTGTTACTAGCCCATCAAGCTTACCGAAAATGACAGACTGTCAACCATAGACAGTAGTAGAAACCATTGCGGGGAGAGGTGTACCTGTCGGTGTCAGTGACTCCTTTTAGAGTAACATACGCTTAATATCCTCCAGGTCGAGGTAAAAGGGGTTGCAATATGCAATGAAGGGCTATATACATAATCTCAAAATATTATGTAATGGGAGCACCACGGCTGTAAAGGCCAAAGCATACCGGTCAATGGAGAAACCCCATGCACATAACTTTAGAGAGCTAACGTGAAGTTGCCTGCTAGCAAGCTGGCTAAAATTAAATTAATTAACATGAGCTAATAATAGTACATCTAGCAAATAGTCTAACATTCTGGCAATGCTATATTAGTGATATACAATATTTGCTGACAATACAGATAACTTTAATATCCAGTTTTGTAAATATACGTAAGTATGCTTGTTTATTTTCTTGACATTTAGCTGGGAGTGGGGCCTTCCACACTGCTTAATCCACTGTAGGCGCTGCTCATATTGTGTCTTTGGCTTTGGGAAGGGGAAAAAAACACCCCCAGCCAAACTTTTGGGGTACCTACTGTCGGACTTACATGTGCCATAGGCACATCGCTTCACCATTTCGCTTGCCAGAGGCCCCCAGCTTGACGGACCTTGCTTAATTAATAACCGTTGCTAGGATGTGGGATTGGACAATGGCCGTTTTGGGGCTGGGTTTTGCGAAAGGTCAATTGTGAGTCAGTTGGAAAATTTTGAATACAATGCTTTGATTCTTTACTTAAAATAATCAGTTTGTGTGCTTTCGGTGGCTCATTCATTACTGCTACTGCTAAGTTACTACAGTAAACTTTAATATTTTGCCTTTTAAATATTGATATTTAGTCAATGAACTCTGTATCTGGTCTCAAATAAACTAAAAAAAAAGATTTGAAAAATTATGCAATCATGAATTTTATTACATCTAAATGATTGTTGCAACTGTCCCCAACTGAAGGAAATGTAAAAAGTGTAAAACTGCCCCCACTTTCCCCTAATATTGTGAATTATTATTACATTTGTGTGTTTGGGAATGTTTTCAGTATTTTTCAAGTTGTGCTGCTTAACATTTTGTATTAACCGTGTTATATATTTTTGGGGGTTTTTGAATAGCAAGTTTAAAAGAATAGCACTTATTTTAAATAAATTGCTTTTAAAAAGTCCATAAAAAATACTAGTATGACCTCATACAATGCACTGGGAGATTATTACATTTATTATTAATTTTTTATGTATAAAATACACACTTTGTACATCACAAAAACACTATTTAAAGTAATTTTACAAAAAGAAAAATGCCATTTGTTTTGTAGATTCCACCAATGCAAAACATTTTCAAGTCTAAAAGCTGCATTGATTATTTCAAAGAGAGTAAGACAGTTTGATGATGTGCTGTAGGAGGATGTAGACAATGATGATATTACTTTGAATCCAGGTTTTTGGCTTACCTAAAGGGGTCAACTTGGATTGAAAGACCCCAAATTGCTGCAAAGGGATTTGGAGGATTTGGATGTAACTCAACCACGCAATCCTCAAAATGACCTTGGATTAGGTTCCTCTGAGGACTCGCTGGGGTAGTTCCACTCTCTGTGTAGCTCTAATGGAGCCTGTCTAGTCTAAACCCCTGCTGTCTACCTACTTTGAATAGATACAAATAATGAGTGATAAACCTCACAGAACATTACAGAGTGTGGAAATCTCCTCTCAGTCTCAGAATGTGTGTGGAAAAGCTAAGTACGCCTCTTCATTGCCACATTTCTCCACTCCAGTGAAGCGAGCGTAACCTCCCCGTGCTCTCTGGAGAGACGGTTGGCCATTTCGCAGTTTATTTGATTTTCAAGTATTTATTCTCTCTCTCTCTCTCCCTCTCTGCCCACTCCAGTTGTTCTGATCCATGTCGGAGTCAGGGAAAGGCATTAGCTTTTCCAATCTGACAAATCCTAATTAAAGTCCCCTAAAGCGTGGCACTTGACATACTATCTCTCACTCTCTCAATCTCCCTCATCCTCTCTCTCTCTCCGACTGGAGGGATTTATGGCAAGGGGTTCATACCAAAACCCTGTCACACTTCTAATACAGCACTTGGAGCAATCATCCACCCTGTAAGGCCAGGTGGAAGGAGAGATGGTTTCCCGACCTCGGACATTCATGTCTCCATCATAAATATACAAACATTTATATATATATATCTATATCTATATATATATATCTTAACCAAAATTTTTTTTTAGCAAAATATTAAACTAAAACTTTTTAAAAATTAAATTTTAATTTGGTTAGGATCAGCAAACTATGTACACATACATACAAATGTTATCTCTCTCTCTCTCTCTCTCTCTCTCTCTCTCTCTATATATATATATATATATATATATATAGAC
>JAUYWG010000039.1:18329898-18345648 GCA_034779775.1 Enteromius afrohamiltoni | reverse complement strand
TTTACTTTCATTATAATTTTAATCCATAAAGATGATTTAAGGTGCATCAGAGGAGATGGCGATTCAGGAAATTTTTCTTTGTGACACGGACTCAGAAAACCCAAAATAATTAAAAATATCTTCCTACTTTTTCCCTCGGACATATTCCAGGTAATGGTAAAGGTTTGCTGAAGCTGTGACAAGCTTTAGCCTGTGTGTATTCGAATCCAGAACTCTTCAGACGGCACTGCGCTGATGGCTCGTAATACAGGAGTCATGTAATGCATTACAATTTTGAATCAGTAATATTGTAATGTAAGGCATAGCAGTAACAAGTAATATATAATATATTACCGTTTGGAAGTAACTTGCACAACACTGGTGAAGCCACAACCCACTCAACCTTGAGGCGGATTGGACAGTTGAAGTTGGACAGTTGAAGACTGGAAAAACGTTGCCTGGTCTGATGAGTCTCGATTTCTGTTGAGACATTCAAATGGTAGAGTCAGAATTTGGCGTAAACAGAATAAGAACATGGATCCATCATGCCTTGTTACCACTGTGCTGGTGGTGGTGTAATGGTGTGGGGGATGTTTTCTTGGCACACTTTAGGCCCCTGTCCATCCCTTTATGACCACCATGTACCCATCCTTTGATGGCTACTTCCAGCAGGAAAATGCACCACGTCACAAAGCTCAAATCATTTCAAATTGGTTTCTTGAACATGACAATGAGTTCACTGTACTAAAATGGCCCCCACAGTCACCAGATCTCAACCCAATAGACCATATTTGGGATGTGGTGATGTGGTAATATTGTGCTCTAACTGGCACCCAGGGGGGGTTTATACACCCATTGGTGAATCAGAGCCTGACAGTCAAAGGTCTCTCGAACATACAGTGTTCCTAATAATCCTTTAGGTGAGTGTATTATATATACTGTATGAAGAGCCATTAACACGACACATGCTCTTGTGTTTTAGAAAGTGGAAACAGAATAGTTCTATAATTTAGAATATTCTGCAGTTCCTAATTCCTAAAGGGACTTTACATAATTTTTACCATTTTGAGTAATTATTTTACCATTTTGCATTCATTTTTAGACTATAAATACACTTCTACAAACACTTGAACACATCCATAGATTTGCATCACAATCAGGGATATATTAGAAAAAGGCAAAACATCTCTTCTTTTGGGTCACTATGACTTAGCCAAGTAGTTTCTAAGAAAGTACATCAAGAGCCCCAGAGGAGGCATTACCTCCAAGGATAATATGTCATCACGTCTCTAAACGAAAGCCATTCTAGAAGTAAATGGGGAGGTAATGAAATCATATCTCTTCTCAGGGAAATCACCAGACAAATAGGATATGGCTGAGCTGAAATGTGGTTAGCAGATACACCAAAATCACTAATGGCTCGTAGATGTACGTTTATCAGTCTTTGCTAATAGAGAGATGGGCTGCATGATAGTTAATAAAATCATAAACAATAAAAGAGCGTTGTTAAATTAACATGCACATTTTATTAAAACTAGTATATCTAAAAACACCCTTAAGACAAAATTGATACTAAAAAGTGACATAACCCTGAGAACACCACTGAGTAATAAAATTTAAATTAGCTACATCACCTATGACATCAGAAATCAAAACATAAAAGACAACTATTCTGAAGAAGAAAATGCACACAGATCCAGTGAGGAGGAACTAAAGTTATCCCACCTTTCCGTTATATTGATTCCCACCATGGTGCATTGAGTTCCTCTCGCCACAGGAGCTCTACAGCAACGGCACTGAACAGACAGAGAAGGTCAACCTTTCATTTCTCACCACGGTTTCAAAGTATCCTCCACATAAAGAAGCACTTTCCTTTTCTTTCTCTTACTCAATCAACTGGGGACAAGCTGTTTCTAATTAGTGAGATGTGCAGAGGATACATCTCTTCCCACTCCAACCTTTACCGAGATTTCAATTGCCCACAAACACGTCTGTATAGCCATTTTCTAATTATGGGTGGCAAGATGCTAAAAAGCCAAACAAAATCACTCCTGAAATGTTTTTGCTTTCATCTCTCATGCCACACAGCAGGATGCATATTATTGTCATCATTTTCCATAATGAGACACATTTACTCATCAAAGCTGTGGCAAAGATGAATGAATTTGTTTAAATCTTCTTGGAATATACGTTCATGGCCAATATAATTACTTATCATTGGCCTTTTTGTCCCCAGATGAAGCAGAAATGTGAAAACGGTGTTAGTGCATTAGAGCTTGCTATACTGTCACTAACAGCATGCTAGTAAACTTTGCAGTGTGGAAGTTATCTTTGTGTTTTGTTTTTTGTGTGTGTGATTTGCCAGCAATTACTGCTGCAGCATGCTGTATGGTGCATCTGCTAAATAAACTTTGACTTGTTGCCATCTTTCAGACACTTTGCCAGTTCAAAACGAATTGACTTTCCATTAGAGAAAATAAAAAGGTCAAATGCATTGATTTATCAAGGTTGCGTGAGCATATGCAAACTAACTTTAGTCTAAAACCAAAGTTCTATTTATCCTACCTTTACAGATGTTTATAATTATGTTTCAATTCTTTATAGAAAGGTTCAATGCTAACACAATTTTGTCTCAGTTCTCACGATACTTCTCATTGCATTGAATTTAAACATTAATGGAGGTTTCCAGTCAAATTCAGATTGACTGAATTAACTGTAGACGTATTTCACTGCTCTGGGATATTAAGACAGATCTGTGCCGAGTTTGAGGTCAACATATGGAGTGATACTGATGACTCTTGACTGTGTTCACACAGCACATGAAGCAGATTTCTTCTTCCTCAATACATAAACAACACAGTGAACTTTAATACACCACTGGTCGGTTGATTTTCTGGATAATTGTACACCGTGCTGTTGGAAAACATTAGTTAAGGTGCATATATTACACACTTTACCTTTAAGGAGGCTTTTTTAATAGGTTTGTTTATTACTTAAAAAAATATATATATATAATATTCCTGAATAACACTATTTTTTCTTCATAAAAAATCTCTTATGTTTGGACTGTGGATAATAATTGTGTTAATAGCATAAGACAACCGGTCAGCACGCTAATTGAGTTTAAAAGGTTAAAATTCAAACCAAAAAAAATTAAAACTGGCTGTCTGTTCCCTTTGGCGGTTATTTTCTGCATTTTATCTTCCTACGTCTTTACCTCTGAGGACTGGAGTTTTATTTTTTCTGGTCTTGGCATTAATTTATTAACACTAGAGAGATAAATGCAACTGATAAATCCAAATAATTAACTGGTATCAAGTTAAATCTATCACTGCTGAAAGCAGCTTTCATGTTTCCATTTAGTTTCAATGATGGAATGATGTTGATGGAATGAAGCTGATGTAAAAGTTAAAGATGAAATGAAATCATGCTGCTATAAAATCTAGTTGGTTATAAACAGTTCCCCAAGCTTCAAAAGTCATTGTTCTAACCTCTGCACATAATACACACACATATATATATATATATAATAATTTAATAATTTGCCCCAGGACTAGGTTTTGTTGTGGCAAACACAGAATTAGATTAACCACAGTTAGGAGTGTATCTGAATGCCCTTTGAAGACTTGCCAAATATTATTAATGTGATAATAAGCGCAGCGAGAACAATACAATTATTAGAGATAACATCAGCGGCAGACTGCGATTCTGGAGTGCGAAGGACTAGAGGACTAGCAGACTCAGTCATGTGATACGCCTTTAAGTGCCTCTCTGGATTACATTAACCTCCATTAGAATAAGTACGCTGCTATGAATATGAAATGGAAAAATATGAATATGCATATGAATTTGCTAATGGAGCTGCAGATAAATTTAGGGATTGGGGTTTTCAATTTTAGCGTTTATGACTAAAGCCTAACATATTTCAAGCACATAAATGCACACATAATTGTAAACACAAACAGAAATCAAAATTGAGGTTGCAGATAACTAACTTTCTTAACTAACTTTCTCAGCAAGATTTTCTTCAAACTGTTGCTCTGCCATGTCAGTAAGTGACCCGAAAGAGAAAACCGACTGTAGAAGGATACTGTTTACGCTAATGTCCGTCATACTGGCCCTCGCAGCAATGCATAGAACTTTGTGCATACTTGGTTTGCGTTATAAATTGCAGTCTAACACAGTCCAACAATGCATGAAATCGAGCTAGAAACGATTGCGTTCACATACTTGCATAGAGTATATTTTGGGCTTTAGGCCAAGGCACCGCTCTTTAACCACCTTCAGTCTATAGTCTCTCCTTCACTTGAATGAACCTCAGTATTTCGTACTCGTCCACGGGGGCTTGTGCATAAAGTTTAATGGAGGATAAAAAGAGAGCACAATAAAGAGGATTTATCCAGCAGGGTCCTTATAAATAAGGCCTCTAATGATGTTCCTGTCATTATTTATGTGTGACAGGTTTCAGACAGGCATCTCGAGGGACAGCCGAGACCTTGTCTTGTCGCGGGTGCACGGTGCCCACAGAGGGGGACTGATTGATCAGGTTCCAGAGCGCGGTCTGTCTGAGATTGAGACGTGATAGTTGGGGCAGCTGATTGATGTGTGAGCGTGTATGTGTGTGTGAGAGAGAATTCATCAAGACAAGAGGCTGAACAGACAAACCAAGGGTGCTTTTCAACCTACTATACAAAATTTCAAATATATGACTGTAAATTATTAAATTAATACTGTATAATATGTGTATATGTAAATTCACACATGTATACTGTATATTAAAAATATATATAAATCAACATGCAAATATAAATATTTTAAATAAGTAAAAATTCTCTAAAATATATGTGTGCATAAAAAATATTATACACATATTATGTAAACATAAACTTTTTTTTTTGGAATTTATTCCAGAATATCATTCTTAAATGTTTACTTTTTGTAGTAAATTGCATAGAAAAGAATTTAAAACACCATTCATATTTTAAACACAGAAATTGGGCATTTTATTTTTTATTTAATACAGTTATTGTTATTATTGGATGCACCACATGATGGTCTCTCCAAATGGCACAAATCATCATCAAAATTTTATTCAAAAAGATGCTTGAAAAGTGTAGCAAATGGCATTAACTGTAGGCATTTTTTTAGCCTGTTATTTCTGAACTTTGGCCAATCTTGGCTGTTTCATAGCAAAAGTAACCTACTCCGTCCTCTTGAATGTCTATGCGTTGTCAGTGACCTCTTTGCTCTGTGATATATTTATCACTGCATGAAAACGTGATGTGTGGCATGAAAGTGCCATGGTTTGTTGGATGTAGCAACAGTAACTAAGGGTGGGCGGGTCTTTGCAAAGGTGCAATTTAGAGTAGCAGGAGATTCTTGGCTCAGGTTCTGAGATGACAGCATGAACATCTTTCTTACAGTAGAAAATGACATCTGGAGTTGACAGCAGGGTCAGAATTAACCTGCTGCCTATTGCGAGCATTTATTTTACTTTGCTTAGCAGTGGAATCCGCTAAAATGCATTTCAATTATTTATATTATTAACTAAAATGACTTGCTCTGTTTTATTTCTTTATTTTTATTTTTTGGCATTTTTTCTCATTGTACAACAATTAAAAAACATCTGAAATGACCCAAATTTAATTAAAACCTCTTCCAAATTATACTAAAAGTGTGTTATCAACTGAAGTAAAAAATCTGGGACATATGGAAAACATTCTGCTGGTGTCATAACACATGATATTTTCAAAATCGGTCAAAATTTTGGCCGCCTAAACAAAACAAAATCTCTGCAAAAGGTCACTATGAATAAAAATAAATTAAAAAAAAAAATACGAAACTTCTAAAAATAACTAAATATCCATTGAATTTTAGAGGTCATATCACATGATATACAAATGTAGTAATTCAGTCATTAAAAAGGGGATTTTTAAAATCTTTCAATGGATTCAAACATAAAATTCATGAAATTGTAGTTTCTTGATGGTTGCGCCACCATATTTCATAAAATGGACAACATCACACAAAGTGTGTTTGTATTTTACCAAATGTATTACGAATTTAATAAGACATTTTCGTGAAGGGTTTGAATTTTCATAGTAATTATATTATTCACAAAAGCCTTTTCCAACTAAAATTCCAACTCACCAAAACATTCTCCAGAACACAGCCATAATTGATCCAAAACTACAGTGCCTGAGAGAGCTCAACGCACTGCAAACAGAAGAAAACACATGCAAACTGCAAATTCTCAAACACAGAGAGGCGCTGCAAACACGGAAATGTTTCAAGGGGACCTCAAAAAGTAACAAACCCATCTGGGTTCTGATTATTTGTTCAGTGGTTTTTGGTCAGAGCTAAAAGGTAAGTTTTATTTGAGGTGTTTATTTTAACAACCTGATCAAACGGTCTTTTGAATATTTTTAGAGTAATCTGACGAATTACACACTTAACCCCCTGTGAAACATTATTTTAATGCTATGTTAGCTAGAGTTGGGTTTCTCACTTTTTGGAAAAACGCGGGAATTCATTCGGCGCGCTATACTCACACAGCATGGGTCGTTGAGTGTATATTGGTTGGATTGAATGAGTGCACTCAAGAACGTCCGCTATAGTTTTGAACACCACTTAAAATGGCTGTCCCATAGTAACCTATTTGAGGGTATATTTCGGATACAGCCATGGTCATTTTGAGTGGTCATGTCGTGCACGTGGGAGAAACGTTTTTTAACTTTTTTGGAGGGGGGGGGGTAAAGACAAAACAATATGTAAAGAACAAAACAGTTTTATTAAAAGTACAAGAAATTATAAAATTGCAAAAACAACAATAAATATCACACAGGCACCATATTTAGTTTACTAATTTCAATGTTTGTAATCTAAGCATAACATAACATTTCTTTAAAATGAAACAAATACAAATTTACTGTACGGTTGAGCAAATAAAATAGTTGTCAGTCTCATTTTCCATCATTGGTGCTAATAGGGTTAATTGGAGTATCACACCGCTCCAGACAGGGCACACCCGGCAGTGTGTCTTTCATGCGTTTGATGCACATCAGGAGCAGAGGGCAGGTGCGATCACTCCCGTTGTGGCCTGACCTGTCGCCCAACGGTGAATTATTCCACACCAGCCACAGCCGAACAGTTTAGAGGTGATGAATCGCCCCAGTGCTTGGCAGGCGGTGTGAATTTCATTTCCCTCCAACCAGTGGGTGTCTCGTTTTTTTCCCCACGATGTGCAGAAACTCTGTTCCTATTGAGCCAAAGCACGTCCTTTTTGCCACGTGTCTCCCACTGACAGTTCTATTACGAAGAAAAATGAACAGGAGACATTAACCGTGCTGTCCTACCACGGTGCCTTCTAAAAACTACCTGTGAATAGAGCGACTGCGGCAGCCGTAGTGCCATCAGGTTGTTAGATTAAAGCAATCAGCCATTCGTTCTGTTACAATGATTTTACCATGGGTTGGGATGTTCTTAGATACAATCTGAGGTAAAATCATTGCCTTGTGTCGCTTACTGCAATATGATAAAACACACCAATGTTCAATCTATGCATGTATTATTCATAATAATAATGTCAAATGTTCCCTAAAAATAAGTGGGTGTGCAACTTGTAGAATTTGGTACCATATTTACCTCTAACATGTGCATATAAGTACCTCAAAGGTATATTAGTAGCTTAAATGTACACAGGAACTCATTTTAAAGATGACCTTTTTACGACAGGAATATAACAAACGGAAATGTCATCATGTTTAACATAATCATGTTGCTGGAAATCAATGTTTCAGTGTTTAGTATATGAAGACTCTTGCCAGATCTCTATGAATCCCTGTCTGCACCGCACTCTTCCTTGAGCTCACAATTTATGGCCTGTGGTTTACACAAATGTCAAGGAACCTGTATGGATAAAGATCTATGTCAATCATATTTAAGATTCTGTAAAAAGGACAATGACTTGAAAATAATGTTTATGTACTTTACCTGCTCTTAACTTCCCTTACAAAATTTCAGTGGAACTTGAATTGTCACTACATGTAAATAATAATAATATACTGTGTATATATATATATATATATATATCGTGATAGAATTTTCAGCATCATTACCAATGCATCATTCAGTGTCCTTTAGATATCTTTTCAATATCCTGATTTGCCGCTCAAGAAAAACTGCCGCACTGACCTCAAACTTTTCAACTGTACTGTACATCAGTATATTTCTCACGTCACCACTGTTGTCTTTGTCCGTAACACTGGGTCACTGAATCCCTGGTTGTCCCTGTAATATTAGAGATCGGAGTTGGAGATAGATATCCTGGTGGACTACCACAGTTGTTGTTGACACACATCTCAGTTGGGAAGGAGGCTTTTCCTTCAGCGTTATGATTACTTGCATCTCGTGGGCCAAAGTCTGATAATAAAAGATATTTGTGCAGCTGCCTAAAAACACTTTTTTTGCTAACTGCCCTCCATTCTGCCTTCATGCAAAATGCTGCTTCATATCACAAAAATCCATTTTAAACCCCCTTTTTGAGTATAGGTGTATTTAATTGGATGCGCACAGTATCTGTGACAGTACAGGGCCCTGAGGTCAACGGAGGCTTCTGGACAGGTGAACTAGTTGGTTTTATGTTAATTCGTACTTGCAAGACAGGATTAAATTTGAATACATTTTTGTTTCTTATTTTGCTGCCTAACTCAAGCTCATTAATAAAGGTAATAAATACTACAGTCAAATTAATATAAAATGTATAAACATTAAAGCAAGTTCTAGGAGCCAAGAAAAGAGGATTAAATACATATTTATTTTAATTTCTTATGAGATACTGAAGTGCATTGTGAACACTGAAATGGATTACTGCATGATTACCTTGTTCTTCTGGATATTACTCATTCTGTCAAGAAAAAATCCCATGTTCAAAGTCAACTTGAATATCTCTGGCTGAGTGTAAAACATTATCACCTTGATTGATGAGCACACATCGTATGCCAGGTTTTTATTTGCTGATCTTTACAAACTATTAGACTCTAAGACTTCTCTCTGCAAGCCAGAAAATTGAGATTCAAAGAGAGAAAGACATACACAGAGTTTCAGGCAGGATGGAATAAGTTATCCCCAGTCAAACAGAAAGAGACTCCTGTTGAATTAAAAGCAAGAAAATGGAGAAAACATCATAGGCAGGGGTTTGAAAGGTGAGCACAGTCTTTGATAGCTGTCTGGCTTCTGCTTCTGGTGTAACGCTTTTCATCCTTTCAAAGAACCCTTTTCAGAGTTGCAGGAAACACTCTAAAGTTCGGGCCAGCTTGAATTGCTTGATAATGTTATTGGCAGCTGTCAGTAATGTAATGACAAGATTATACAGAAAACACTGACAACTCGCGTTAAAGACAATAAATGATATATGTATGTATGTATCAGAAGTCGTCATGAAGTCCATTCAAAAGCTTATTTGCACAGCGATGCATTTTTCAGTGAAACGGAAGAAATGTAGTACAGTACATTCAATGGCCTGTACTGTTGTCTAAAAGCATAACCTCTATCCAGTTGATGAAAACATTTCGGAAAAAATAAAATAAAATACAAAAACTAGACAAAAATAGTTTTGAAAACTCAGTATGGCATAACAATGAACTGATATCACTGTAGCAAATTGCTTTGCCTGCTCATTGTAGTACATTCCTACAAGGTTAACTTCAGCCCAAACAGAAATTATATTAATATTCTATATAAAAATCGCATAAAAATGCATGCCTATTATATGATACAACAGAGGGGTAAAGCTTCAGTATCTGTCTGCTGGGTTTTGATTAGTTCAGAGGAACATTAAAAGAAAATGTGAAAGTAAAATGATAGATTAATTGGGGTCCCTGGGAATCCAAAATTATAAAGGAAGTCAATCTCACCAGAACACGAAGCTCAGCGTGCTACATTAAAAATGTATTTCAGTCACACTCTCTTATTTCTTGCTCTTTCTAAGGTCACTCTTCTCATCCTGAACTTTCTCTTTTCTAATCCCTCTCTATCCACATCTCACAGACTCGCTGCTCAGCTTCTCTCCACATGCTGTTACCTGGCCTGATGCTTTGGCCGCTCTTCAGAAGGGTGAGCCGGTGTCGGTCAACACGGCTGCTCGATAATCTTTATCCACTCGCCGGCCCGTTCCAGTCCTGCCCAGAGCGAGAAAGAGGGGCAGACTGTGTCTGGGAGGAAGGATTTAATGCACTCTCCTCCCAGACTTCATTACATCTCAAGACCAACATCATCTCTCTTAGTTCAGACCTTGAACTTTGCCGCTTCCCCCGCTGAGACCCTCATGATCCTGTGTGCATCAAGCTCATAGTGGCATCTTTAAATTACCTGATTTTCTGGTTTATGACACACACTCAGTAATCCTCTGTCACACGCTTTAGTCATCTTCTCCCCATCAGCTCCATTTAGCCTTCACTGGATGATGTGTCATATTATATGGACACCAGTGGCGATTTCTTTAAGACTGCAAAGGAAGCTCAGCTTCCCCTATAATGTCACAAAATTAATGGTCAAATTATGTACGATTGTATTTTTCTTCTCATACATTCCCGTAGCGTCACAGTGCATTTCCCCGTTGAAGCCCAGCGTCCATTGACTTCAATTTTGTACTATAAGGAATGGCTGAAGCTATTCGCGCTCAGTCCCATCGCAGATTTCTCAAGTTCAGTCAAAATAAAAACTGCTGCAACCTATTTCTTTATATTTGCTCGGCGAAATTGCTTGGTTTTCATCATACGTTTCACACAAATATACACAATTTATGATGTAGGCCGAAAACGAGCTTCCCCTATTTGACAGACCAGAGGTTCTCCATACTATGACTTTGTATCCATGATTGTTTCTTGGCCTATGTAATAGAGATTCTTCCAGGCCAGCATGTCCTTGATAGGTTCAGAAGGACTGTAATGTGACATAAAGCCAGAGTGCATATGACTAAAAGGAGTTATACAAGCTTAATGGTCGTTTACTACAAACTCGTTTAGTGTCATGGGCCATTATTGCTTTATGAACAGGAGCTATTGAGTGTTCCTCCACTGCCATCTTGTGGTCTATTTCAAATCCTGCACACATTTAAGTAATAAATGTTCATCCTCTGTAGAATACAAAAGGAAATGTTCTGATTAATAAATAAATAAATAAATAAATAAATAAAATGTTCTGGTTAATGTTCACACAGCTCTTTACATGTGATAAATAAATAAAATGTTCTGATTAATGTTCACGCTGCTCTTGAAACAGACCACTAGATGGCAGTGGAGGAACACTTTTCATAAAGCAATAATGGCCCAAGACAAGAAACGAGTTTGTAGTAAACTACCATTACAAACCAGCCTAAATTCCAAATCAGACCTATTATGATCATTTTTATTAAAACATTAATTTTTAGATGTGGTGAGCAGGTCAGTTCAATTCTTTACCGTTGCATTTTATTTAAAAGCTATAATTCATAGTCTGAAATAGCCAAAAACGCACTTAATTTTGACTCGTTTTTCTGAAAACAACACAATTATTTTTACTTGTCTAGAAAATCTTGTCCATTTCTATTATGAATTATTAGACATTTGGTCTGTAGTGCAAAACAAACCTAAAAGGCCAACGGAGAATAGTATAAAGAATAAAAGTATAAAAAATGAAATCTTTAATAGTAGAACACGTTTTATTCGCTATGCTGTTAAATGAATGCACACAAAGAATATAAGATAATGTGTGAAATAAAATCTTTCATCTGTTCTCACGCATTCCTAACGAGGAATTCCTCATTTCCATTAAACTTCTTCCTTCCAGGATGTTTGAGCAGGAAGGTGACGGTGAACTACGTTTCCCAGAGTGCATCGCGCCGACAGATTTTTCCTCGCGAGAAAAATGGCGGCTCCTTTAACCCTCCTGCTGATAGTGGCTGTTACAATAAGAGCCGTTTTATTCCGGTCCAGCTTGGCAGAATTAATTTCAGAAAGGGTCGAGGTGGTGTCGCCCTTGAATGCGTGGAAGCGAGGTATGTTTGTGTATTTTTCGGTGTGGGAATGCTGTGTAACGCTACTGCTGGTATGTTCCTGGAGCAGCATTGCTGAGCTGTCAAATGAAGACATGCATTAAAGATATTTTCAGCACACTCTGTAATCATTCTTTATTTTTAAATTAATTACGTTACATTTTGCTTGCATATCTGATTTTAAATATTTAGCATTAATGAAACGAGCAGAACTCGCCAGCCTTTTGTCGCTATCTATCTATTTCCAGTGTGTCTTGCACTGCATGGGTTGCATTACTGCAAATTGTTCTTAAGCTTGATTTTACGTTAAATAAATGTTAAATCTAACAACCATGTTATATTTATACAGTTATGGCAAATATCGATAACCTGGATTCCTCTTTGAAGTGATGTGATTTATGGGCGTTGTTTCAATAGAAAATCCAGATACAGTACCTTGAATGAAATGATTTATGTACATGTCTTTAATTTCTTTAGCTGTTAAATGCATAATATAATTGCTTGTTTTTTTTTTTTTGTAATTAAACAGTTGTAGAGGGTCTTGCCTTGTTAGATCTTGGGGTCTCGCCTTACTCAGGAGATGTGTTTCATGAAGTAAGTTCTGTTTGACTTTGTGTTTTTTTTTCCCTAAAGTCTGTTCTGATGTGTTTAATTGTGATTTTTATTTCTTCCAGACACCCCTTATGATATACCTCTTTCATTTTTTGGTCGACTATGCAGAGATTGTTTTTATAGTGAGTATTTATTACATCATTAGGCTGTGCTAAAAATGCCAATTAATAGCAACAATCACAAATCTGGTTTACTATTCAATTTTTCAGGGTTGTTGTGAATTAAAATCACATTTTATAACAATTACTGAGTGTTTGTGTTTTTGTACACTTCTTGCACACGTGTAAATGTACTCATGTGATGGTTTGTCATCAGATAGCGGATGGAATCACAGCGGTCACTCTTTATTTCTCAGTTCAGACTTATAACAAGAATGTGGTAAGTTATAGCTTATGGCCTGTTAATATCTTTGCATGTGTTTCATAAGCTTGAGCCTATTAATTCACTACATGTTTTATAATATTTGATAAAATTGTGCGTCTTTGTAGTTTAGAAAACAGAAGTATGCCTTGGAATCGGACCGGTATCCCGCCGACTGTTTGGAGCTCCTCCGCTCTCCGAAGGAAATGTTCTACATCCCCCTCAAGGTTGCCATGTTGTAAGTTCGGAGCAGGCTTTAAATCAAGATTATGCTATCGCTTTTTTAACTTCAAATAAGAAGATCAGTCTTAAAAGTAAAGCACTGGATTTGCGTAACTGTCTTCCAGTTATCTGTTAAACCCCTTCACCATCCTGTCTTGTGTGGCAAAGTCAACTTGTGGGCTGAACAATGCCATCATCGCTCTCTTCATTTTCTGTACATTGAAAGGTGAGTGAATTTAATATACGTTACCATTCAAATGTTTGGGGTCAATACGTTTTTTCTGTTTTGCTTCATTCAGAAAGGACACGTTAGGTTGGTAAGGTTTAAAATGATGATGCTGAATAAACCATTATCACAGTTTCCACAAAAAGCAGCAAAGCAGCTTATTAAAATCATTTATGAAGGATCATGTGACACTGAAGAATGATGCTGACGATTCAGGATTAAATTACATTTGAAAACATATTCAGATGTGTTGAATATATTGACCCTTTTATATATTACCACAACTGAGGTGAGACCCTTGACCAGCTGCTCCCTGGGCGTTGCAGCACTGGCTTGCCACTGCTCCGGGTGTGTGTGTGTGTGTGTGTGTGTGCGTGTGCGTGTGTGTGTTCACTAGGTTGGGTTAAAGTATGGGAAACCATACCTAGCCACACGCCATGTCCTTTCCTTAAATAAAGTGTTAATATTTCACATTATTGTATTTTTACTTTTTTCAATAAATTAAACACAGCCTTGTTAAGCATGACCTTTCAGAAACTTTCAAATAAATTCTTCCCCCAAAGTTTTTAACAGTAATGAATCATATTCTAATTGAGATGTAGTAAATGTGTCACAAAGATCAGTGGTTCAGCTGCTAATATTTGACTATTATTTATAATATATATATTTGACGATAATTGTCTGGTTTACTGTATGTGGTGGTGTTGTGTTTTCTTCAGGTAGTGCCTTGTTGAGTGGGATATTGCTGGCCTTGGCTACATATCAGTCCATCTATCCTGTGACCCTGTTTGCTCCTGCACTTCTGTTCTTCCTGCAGGTGAGAGTCTGAGCTCAGACTAATGCACATACATTGCTCTGACGGCCAAAATGAAACCTCTCTGTCTCTCTCCGTCTCTTTCAGAGGTTATATATCCCAGTGAACCTGAGGAGAAGCAGTTTCTGGTTCTTCACGCTTCAGTATGCGTTTATATATGTAGGCAGTCTGGTGGTGATCACTGGACTCTCTTTCTTCCTCCTAGGCTCCTGGGACTTCATCCCTTCTGTCTACGGATTCATGTCAGTCGGAATTCTTGCGCCACACTCTTTATTTGCAAATACATATTCCATATGTTTAACTAGTTTGTTCACAAATACTACCCTATCCTAACAGTCCAAACATCAGTGGATAGCTTATTTATTCAGATCTCAGATTATTTATACATCTCAGTTTTAAAAAGAAATTGACACTTAAGACTGGTTTATATTTATTATTTAAATATTTACTGTGTGTGTATTCCACAGATTTTCTGTTCCAGACCTGACTCCAAACATCGGACTCTTCTGGTACTTCTTTGCAGAGATGTTTGAGCATTTCCGACTCTTCTTCATTTGCGTCTTTCAAATCAATGTCTTTTTTTACACCATCCCGCTCTCCATCAAACTCAAGTAGGTTGTGCATACACCTGAGCATAAGCAGTGTGTTCGTTTAGCCTGTACAGCACTCTTATGGGTAAACGATTCAATCAAACAGGGAGCATCCAGTCTTCCTCATCTTCATGCAGATTGCCATCATCTCCATCTTTAAGTCGTACCCTACTGTGGGAGACGTCGCCCTCTACATGGCATTTTTGCCAGCATGGAGTCACCTTTACCGATGTAAGTATCTGTTTTTCATTTAAACATGACAGATTTGCTATGAATTATTTTTCTTTTGAACCATGAACCGGTTGCCACTTGCTAGTCAGTGGCAGGTGGTTAAAGTAGTGACGTTTTCATTCTATTAAATTATTTATTATAATATTACGGTTTTTTTATTTTCTTTAGGAATTTTAGAAGTTTATTTAATCACCATCATATAAGTTGAAACACATGAACAAAAAGCCACAGGACTACAGGTCTTTATTAATGTGAAAGCGTTTAGAAATAATAAATGTATTAATGCATCCTCTAATGCATCACATATTAATATATATATATATATAAGCACTCCTATTCAAAAGCTTTGGGTCAGGATGAAAACTTTTAAAGAAATGTATTTTCTTAGCTTGAAAAACATTATAAATTGTACTGAAATTAACAGAAAACATTAAAAAGCCTTTAAAAACAACACCAGTGCACTGAAACGTTGCGGCTAGAGCTGCACGATAACAGAAAAAATGATTATCACGATTAATAATGACAATTATTCCTTTGGTAATGAACTTTTATTCACTTGTGTATACTTATTGCACGTTACAGCCACAAATAAAGAAAAACAAACAAAGCAAACATGTTTAGAGTTTTTCTTAGCTGTGAATAAATATAGCTGTGCAAATAAATAAAATTAAACTGCCTTTTACAT